>JAGFNQ010006507.1:94973-191043 GCA_024364735.1 Boesenbergia rotunda
TATTTTTTTTTAAAAAATAAAAATAAAAAATAAGTCTACTAAATATCTCCTTACATTTTGCTCACAGTATTATATTGGGTCCCTTAAATGGATGAGTCTCGTAGAGGTGAAAAGTGTTTTCGTGAGATCTCAATTAATTAGTGGATGATAAATTTATTATAATAAAATAAAAATTAATTTTTAATTAGTATATATCTTTCAAGGAAAAAAACTCCTATTTCATAATCATTTTAGATCGAGTATAAATTAATTCCATAATTTATTTACTTTTTATAATTTAAAAATAGAATTAAGAGCATCTACAACGATTAGTTAATCAAGGCGTAATAATGCTCAATTAACGAACCACATGCATTAATATCATTGTGGCAAATGCGTTAAAACGCTGACACGATGAACACGTTCAGATATTTGAACGTGTCATTGACCGATGACATGAATCCCCAATCGATTGGGACGCTCCAAATCGATTGGAGGCATCCCTAATCGATTAAGGAATCGATTAGGGGATTCCCTAATCGGTTGGGAGCTCCCCAATCGATTGGGACCCCAAATGTGCCTCAATCGATTGGTTGCTGTGATTGGAGATGCCTTCAATCGATTAGAGGCAGCCGTAATCGATTGGAGATAGACAACGATTACCTAAACGACTAGTAAACGCCCACAACGATCATAAAACGATCACAAACGGCTATTTTAATAAAAAATAAATAAATTTTCATTTATAAATACTCATCACCTTATAACTCTCATTTCAATCTTCAAACACCTCCCTCCAATACTCTCATTTCAATCTTCAAATACCTCCCTCCTCTAAAATCTCTTCTCTATATTTTCTTCCGAATGGATGAAAATAATCGTGTTTTTTTTAAAAAAAAATTTAGAAATACTTCTTCCCAAATTTCCAAACTCCACCAAATTATTCATATTTCTCATATCCACCAAATTATCCATATAATCTATACCCACCAAATTACTCATATGGTTCATATCTACCAAATTATCCATATAATCCATATCTACAAAATTATCCGATGGAAAGTGATCTATTTACTTCGACTTTTGTTCTAGAGAGTCAAGTGTCTGACCGCGAATCCCCAATTGAAGTTATTGATTTAGAGAAGCGGATTCTGATACAGCGGTAGAAGAAACGATCAACATGAGTAAGACTGAAGATGAGGTTTTGGCCAGATCGTTTGTCACTACCAGCGATAATCCAATCATCAGCAATGATGAGTAGATAAATATTTTTTGGGGTCGTGTTTCTAGCTACTACAATAAGAATCGTCCTCAAGGTACACCTAATAAAAAATGCAAGTATTATACGATCGTACTGGCACAATACCATATAAAAAAAGGTATATCACTTCAACACAAATTACAATAGCATTTATAGTGTATATCGTAGCGGTCATAGTGATGATAATATATTGTGGTTTGTGTATGAAAAATATCATGAGGAAAATAATGGTATTGCCTTTAATCTCGAGCATGTGTGGAGAATCGTAAAAGATTATTTAATGTTTATTCCATAGTCCGTTGATCACCTTGTTGGCAGAAGAAGGCAAGAACCTTGGAGTCGGGAGCAAGCAACATCTCATCTAACTAAGATGCTAGTCTATATGTAGACCTGAATGAAGAAGAAAATCGTCCAATGGGTTAAAAAGTAGCAAAAAGAAAATGAAAAGACAAAATGAAATCAAACAATGAAGGTATGACAATAAATTTGAATAATATGTTTGCAAAATTTACTGAGTATATAAACATAAAAATGACTGAAGTTGGAATGAAACAAAAACAACTCGAAATTTAATGTGATGAAAACAAAAGCGGCTAAAATGAAAGCAAAGATTGCCTCAGCCAAAGTTCAATTAAAGGAATATACAATCCTTTCGAAGGACACTTCGCAAATGATACAAAAGCAACTTATCATCCATCAACATCTATGTTAAGAGATTAGGAAGAGATGAAATATATAATTTTCATTTCTTGTAATTTTCAATTATGATACTTTTTCAATTAATATAATTTTCGATTATTGTCTTTTTTAATTAATATAATTTTCTATTATTTTACTTTTTTAAATTTATTTATAATTTCTAGTCAATTAATATAACCGTTGCAAACTAGCCCTTAGAATATAGTAGTTGGAATATAGCCGTTGTAATATAGCTGTTGGAATATAGTCATTGACAAGAACAAATAAATAGACACCTTGTGCTCTACAATTCTTCATTCTTCAAGTAGTTGACGAATTCATTTCCTCTTCTTCTTCATTCTTCGATCATTATGCTCTACAATTCGTCATTTTCCATTAGTTCTGAATTCATTTCTACCAAATATGTCTCAATCTTCAAGTTACACTACCTCTGACTCGACAAGTGAAGAAGAAGTCAATGTTGAAGATGTCGACGAAGGTTATGATCTGGGGAATGATTTAAAGTCATTGATACTTCAATAAAGCCGACAAATAGTTAAAGCATATCAAAGTAATAACGAGATACATCATTTTTTCCGAGCATGTGAGGCTCTTCAATGATTATTTCTCCACAAACCCAGTATATCCAGATCAAATATTTCGAAGACGATTTTACATGCAAAGAGATTTATTTTGTCGCATAGTAAATGCACTTGAGAGTTGTTCATCGTTTTTTCAACTGAGGGATAATGTTGCGAGTAGACAAGGCTTAACACCACTACAAAAATGCACAACTGCGATTCACCAATTAGCTTATGGGGTCCCAGCCGACCATCTTGATGAGTACCTATGCATAGGTGAATCAATCGTCATCTAATGTCTTTTTAAGTTCTGCGTTTATGTAGTTGAACTCTTTGGTGATCAATACTTGAGAAGACCAAATACTGATGATGTTCAACGTCTTTTTCAATTGCATGATAAGAGGCACGACTTCCCTAGAATGTTAGGCAGTCTTGATTTCATGTATTGAGAATGAAAAAATTATCCAGTTGCTTGGAAATACCAATTTACAAGAGGTCATGGATCACCAACAATTGTGCTTGAAGCGGTCGCGTCTCAAGACTTGTGGATATGACATGCATTCTTTGGTGTCGCAGGTTCACGTAATGATCTTAATGTGTTGTATGAATCCCTCATATTTGATAACATCTTGCAAGGAAATGCCCAGGAGATTAATTTCACGGTCAATAACACTCAATATAAGAAGGGGTATTATCTAATAGATGAAATATATCCGGAATGAGCTATTTTTGTGAATGCTTTTCCTTGTCTGGAAGATCCCAAGAGGAAATTATTTAAGGAAAGACAAGAGGATGCAAGAAAAGATGTTGAACGAGCATTTGCGGTGCTCCAAGTTCGATGGGTAATTGTCAGAGGTCCAATTCGTTATTGATATAGAAAAAAGTTAAAATATATTATGTTAGCATGCATTATTGTGCATAACATGATTGTGGAAGATGAGGGGGATCACGTGATAAATGAGTACAACAATGAAGGTGACGAACCCGCACAACCCGTCCAGGGCTTAAACCGAGGATTTCATGATTGTCTCCGGATAAATTCCCAACTACGTGACAGTCATATGCATCACTAACTTCTTGTCGACTTAGTTGAACATATTTGATCAAAATATAACAACAACCCCTGAATTAATATTTTATAGTTTCACTTTATGTTTAATTTATATATTATTTTTTAATTATATGTAAGTGTGTTTTTTATATTGTACTCTTTCATTTCGAATTTATAATAATATTTTAATTTCAAATAATAATAGATATATTTAAAAATATTATTATTTATTTTAAATAATAATGATTTAAATTGCGCAAATGAAATTGAAAATAAAGAATGTGTATGTGAGAAAATAAATATGTGAGAGAATGTATATGTAAGACAATGTGTATGTGGCATATGGACCTCACAAATAATTGGTGGTAAATGTCAAACGAGTGTAAGAGAATAAAGTATTGGGATCGATGGCCCGGCTATAGGAGGGTGAATAGCTCATCGCCCAAAATCGATTTGCTCTTCCTACACGGTTAGTTGTGTTAGGATCGAGGCGTCAAGCTAGAGGGGGTGAATAGCTTTCTTTCAATTTTGTCTACAATGATGTTAGCTCAAAATAGAAAGTAACCCCCTGATTTACTTGGTATCCACCTCAAAGAGATGACTAGTCCAAGAATCCACACTACACGCACGAGTTCCACTATGAATGTCTCCTTCAAGGTGGAGAAACCTTCACAAATGACACTCTTCCTCTTTACAAAGTTGAAATGAAAGTGAGAGAAAGAGCTAGAGACTTTGAGCACTTGGGACACAATTCTACACACCAGAACCACAACATTGACCTGCTCAAAAGTCTTCCTTTAAATAGAGTAGAGGACAGCTCCAAAAGCTGTCTAGCCCGATACCAGTCGACTGCCCTGGGGGCAGTCGATTGATCCCATCGCAATAGCTAGCCAATGGCTAGTTTTTCGAGTGGATCAGTTGACTGGTCCTGGACTAGTCGACTGATCTTTCCGTGAGTTTTAGTTCCTCGTTGGAAGTCGACTGATCCATCCCCAGTCGACTGCCCAGCTTACATTTTCACTCTCCCTCACTCCGACGACGACCCTTCACGTATGCCTTCAAGTCCACTCCCTTGGCTTGCCCCTTGAAGGAATCTTCCACCGGCTGTCGTCCCTCAGATGCGCACACAAGCCTTCGGCTTGCCTTCATGCCATCCTTCACGTATGCCCTTTGAAGTCCACTTCACCCGGCTTGCCCTTGGAGTCCTCTTCCCTCGGCTCTTGTTCCTCGGATGCGTACTTCATGTGTGACTCACCAAGTCCTGCAAGACTCAATCACACATATCAAAACAACATAAAACCCTAACTTAACCATATTGGCACACACACATCAAAACCATGATCCTTCCGATCATACTTGGGCCGATTGCCCCAACAAGTTGCGCAATGTCTCTCTTCTCCTTCTCAGTGGAGAACAACCTCGCACAATGTCTCTCTTCCCTTTACAGTATAAAAATTAAGGTTTGAGTAAGAGAGGAGACTTGGAATCCTTGAACACTTGATCAAGAAGATTTTTCACTGAAGAGTTAACCCTTCTCAAGTCTCAAAGCCTCCTTTTAAATAGAGGAGAGAACTATTAACAAAATAGCTCAACCCCGACATCAGTCGGCTGATTCCAATCCTGGTTGACTGGTGCTTAGCCAACGGCTAGATGTCAAACAGACCAGTCGACTGCCATCCAGACCAGTCGGCTAATCTTACTCATTGAAATTCATAGAAGGTTCAGTCGACTGGTGTCCCTACCAGTCGACTAATTCTATTACACACTCACACTCATCCTCTCCAGAGTCACCCTTTGAATCTCTCTTCCTTTGGCTCTAGTCCCTCGGATGCATCCAAGCCTTCGGCTCGTCCCGATGTCATCCTTTGTGTATGCCTTGAAATATGTTTCCCTCAGCTCCACTCCGTTGCTCCTTGTCCAACGGTCCCTTGGATGTGCCATCCTTCACCGACTTCAAGGACCCGAGCACCAGGATTAGATTTCCCAATTGTGTGGTCCACCAAGTCCTACATGACTCAATCACATATCAAACCAATATGAAAACCTAACTTAATCATATTGGCACACAAATTAAAACCCATGATCATACCGATCAAACTTGAGCCGATTACACCAACAATCCCCCCCTTTTTGATGTGTGGCAATATGTTTAAGTTAGGCACAAAAATAACAATTTGAAAATTAGAGACATAGTATACTAAGAAGCATAAACATGCATCCTCCCCCTTAACCTATGCCCTATCACATGATTTTCAAATTTTGCACAAACATGAAGAAATAAGTTAAGGTATAACCTAAACCCTTCAATTCTCTCCCTTTGACACCATCAAAAAGATTGCATTAATCAATTTTGACCTATCAAGGTAAAACAAGGTGGGTTTTCATTCTGAAAAAAATAATAAGAAATCAGAAAACTAAGGTAGCAATCGACTGAGAAAGATATCAGTCGACTGACCTCTATGAAAACATCCTCACAAAATTCCCAGTCGACTGGTGCTCTGTACCAGTCGACTAGCACAAAACTGTTCTAAATTTTAACATTTTGAGCAGAATTTCAGAAATGCGTTAAAAATTTAAGAAAAAAAATGAAAAATCATGAAATTTTCCAAACATATTTCTTTTGATATCCTCTAACAGGAAAAAATATGTTTTCATGAAAAATTCAAATATTTTTTATTTTTTGACCAAAACTCAAAAACTTAAAAAATTTTCAATTTTGTATCAACATTAATCCATAGTTTTGAAACCATATATTTTTTAAATCAATACACCAGTAAATAAAACATAGAATTATTTTCAAAACATTTAAAATGTCCAACTATGATCTATGGAGAAGATGTCCATTAATTAAACATTTACTTTTTCCATAGTTGGTCTATTATTATTAAATTGACACATTTAATAACTCATCAAAATATCATAAGCACAAGTGAATTATTTGTATTATCCTAACATCACATATGTATAAATAAAAAAAACATAGATCAAGTTATTATGAGATGTAATAAAGGTAATTTTTACTTAGCTCATTTGATCATGAATGAATTTAGGCTAAGTGCTCTCCCTTAATGTACTAAGTCAATCAATTTTTAAAAATTTGAATGTTACCATACATGGTTGACTTATCCCTAAATTTTCTAACTCTTGAGGATTGACTTTGACACCCAATAGAAATTCTTCCTAATTGGGTTAACCAAATACTCATTGGGCATCCATTTTCTATCTATAGTCTTGATTTTTTGTTGACCTCTAATAAGTTGATAGACTTTTTGATGGTTTGGTTGACCATATCCTAGCCCAAGTGTTCTTGAAGCTTGCTCTTTGGCTCCTAATGATCATATCTAGAGTGTTAGAGCCAATTTCAAATTTTCTAAGGACTTTAGTAAGGGTGTCAACCTTTTCCCTTATATTTTCCTCTTCTAAACATGAATCATTTTGGCTAGAAGAGGAGGAAGCATGCATACTATCCCTAAGTGTCATGGATTCTAATTTTTCATTAAACATGCAAATCTCATTTTTCAAACATTTAATTTTCTTTCTAGCCTTAAATAAATCATCATTAGTGCTAGCAATGATTTTAACCAAAGTAGTAGTGGGTAGATTATATACCTTACTTACCGAGACGTCTGAATCCGAAGTTTGACCTCCCCCATCACTTGAGCTCTCTTCATCTTCACTTGAGCTCTTTCCTTCTTCAACTTCGAACGACGTGGAGGCAATGTCTTCAATTCCCATTAAGGCAAAATGGGACACATGATATTCTTCCTCTTCCAATGATGATGATTCATCTCATATTGTCTTTAACTTTTGAACGTTTTTCTCTTTTTCTTTTGCTTTCTTCTTTTCTTCCTTTTTTTTTTCCTTCCTTCTTCTTCAAAAGAGGGCATTCATCCCTCATATGTCCTTCTCCTTGACAATTGTAGCATATGATCTTACTTGTCTTACTCTTGCTTCTTGAACTTTTCCTATCATGAGATTTGTTAGATGAAAAATGTTTAAAAGCTTTTCTCAATTTTCTTACAATGTATGTCTCTTTATCACTATCCATGGAGACACTTGATTCTTCCGAATCGGATGATGAAGTCTTCTTCTTCTTACCCTTTCCCTTATTTGTCACAAGGGCTACTCCTCTTGGTTTGTAGACTTCTACATCCAATCCTCCAATCTGAGTATCATAGAGCTGCATGGTTGAGACAAATTCATCTAGAGAGCTTCTCTCTAGATCCTTGGAGATATAGTATGAGTCCACCATTGAACTCCAATTTGTATTTCTTGGGAAAGTATTGATGACTTTCATCAAGATATCTCAATTTGTAAATGTCTTACCTACAATTGTTAGTCCATTCAATATTTCTTTAATTCTAGAATGTAAACTAGATACCATTTCTCCATTGTCAAGTTTGATGTTGTTGAGTTGAGATTGGAGAAGGTCTCTCTTTGCCAATTTTGCTTTCGATGTGCATTCATGAAGCTTTACTAGCTTTTCCCATAAATCCTTGGCACTCGTGTAACTTCTAATCCTTTTTATCTCTTGTTGAGGAAGCACACTTAGAAGATGATGCAAAGCTTTTGAATTTGCTAGATGATCATCCTTTTACTTTTTGCTCCACCTTATCTTTTCGAGTGTCTTGTTTTCTTGATCTTTAGGCAATTCAAAATCGTTTTCCATAATTAACATGATATCAAAATCAGTATCGAAGAATACCACCATCCTTTTCTTCTACTAAGAAAATTCTCCTTCGAATTTGGGTGGTTGAATGTGCAAACCAGTCATTTTGATGAAAATGTACTCTTCTCAGCAGTTAGTCCGTTGATGGGCGACCTTGCGCTCTGATACCACTTGTTGGGATCGAAGACCCGGCTAAAAGGGGTGAATAGATCGTCACCCCAAATCGGGTTGCTCTTCCTATACGGTTAGTTGCGCTAGCGGAAATGGAAACTAAACAATAAAGAACAATGCTAACACTTAACCTTTTATATGATTGGGAGATTACTTGATTCTACTCCACGGCGTGTCCTTGAGGTGGGTGAACCCTCAATCCTTCAGTGGATTAGTCCCCGACAATCTTCAGCTAAGCTTTCTCCTTTTCGGTGGAGAACAACCTCTCACAATATCCCTCTTCCCTTTACAATATGAAAATTAGGGTTTGAGGAAGAGAGGAGACTTAAAAGCCTTGAGCACTTGATCAAGAAGGTTTCTCACCGAAGAGCTAACCCTTTTCAATTCTCAAATCCTCCCTTTAAATAGAGGAGAGAGTTGTTAACAAAATAGCTGAGCCCCGACACCAGTCGACTGATGTCAACCGCAGTCGACTGGTGCTCAGCCAACAGTTAGATTTTGAACAGACCAGTCAACTGCCATCCAAACCAATCAACTGATCTTACTGTTCGAAACTCACAGAAGATTTAGTCGACTGATATCCCTACTAGTCGACTGATCTTATTACACACTCACACTCATCCTCTTCAGAGTCGCCTTTTGAAGCTCTCTTCCTTTGGCACTCGTCTCTCGAATGCATCCAAGCCCTCGACTCGTCCCGATGTCATCCTTCGCCTATGCCTTGAAGTATACTTCCCTTGGCTCCACTCCGTTGCTCTTCATCCGGCGGTCCCTCGGATGCGCCATCCTTCACTGACTTCAAGGACCCGAGCACCAGGATGAGATTTTTCAATTGTGTGGTTCACCAAGTCCTGCATGACTCAAACACGTATCAAATCAATATAAAAACCTTAATCATATTGACACACATATCAAAATCAATGATCGTATTGATCAAACTTGGGCCGATTATACCAACATAAAGATGTTAATGTGTATGTGTATGTGGTATGTGGGTCTCATACTTTTTGATGAGATGATAGATGTTATAGTATCAAAAATATTAAACTATTACGGATGCCCTAAGAGACCTCCCTATTCAGTTTTGTTACACTAATAGAGGCAAGAAGTTACCATTCTTTAATTTCTATTCTCTATTACACGTCCATATTTGTTTCACCATTTTGCCCTCTATGGATGCACACAACTTGTTAAATTGTGAGACCATGTTATATCTTTTAAAAAAAATTAGTATGATGTATGATGTGGGGTGTAGATTCACCCATGTGGACAAGGGGTATTTTGGAGATTTCATTGCTTCCCCCCCCCCCCTTTTTAGGGTTTTAGGCCTTCATCGAGCAGACGGGATCCTCTATCCCCGCCTGTCCCACACTCGTCGGCGACGGTCGACAAGTCATCCGATCGTCGATCGGACATCATCGATGGTTTTTGTTAAATATTGAATTTTTAGGGGTTGAAAAGGTAAATTTTGAAAATTAGGGGCCTAGTTGAAATTTTTAGGGCATCTTCTCTTCGCGCAAGTGAGCCGTTGGTGATCGTTCTCTCCTCTTCTTGATCCCTATCGGACGGACTTCACAGCAGGTAAGGTGTGGTTAGGGATTTGTTTAGCTTTTTCAGTTGATGTTTTGATTTTTGTGGCTGCCGTGAGCTTTTGATTTGGCTCTGTGTGCGTGTGTGTTGCATGACCGTTCCTTAGTATTGTTAGGTTTTGCTCCTTAGTATTGTTAGGTTTTGCTCTTGGGATAGGATTGAATTTGGGCAGGATCCTTTGGAAGGGTTTCGGCCGTGAGCAACCAAGGTAAGGTTTGGTTGCTTTAGATTGATTTAGTATGTGTGGTGATGTTGAGTCTGTGATTAGTTTTAAATTTGATGAATGGAGCTTCTGGGAAACAATTTCTGGTTTTGAATGTTCTGTTCATGTGGTGTTTTGCCTTGCGTGAGATTTTGGTGTGGTGCCATGAGCAAACATTGAAGATTGATACTTTGTTTTTGTAGTCTTCTAATTCCCGTGTGATATTCCCTTTTTGATCAGTTGGAATAGAGTTGGAATGGCTGGGAAATGAGTTTTGTAAGGTTCTTATATGGTAAATTAAAACATTGGGCATTTGATTTTTTTAATAATTAATTAATTAATGAGTGGAGTAATTAATTAATGGAGAAATAATTAGGTTAATTATTTGAATTATGAGGATTTATTTGAATGCATGTTGTAATTAGGATATATCCTAATCAGGTTTCGTAGTTTATTTGGTTAATTTATTTAATTTTATAAATAGCTAAAACTATGCCTATTATACAGGATTTTGATTTGACTCGTTTCGGTTGACCGTGGAAGGTTCTTTTCGTTTATGAACATCTACAAAATAAATGTAGGTACTTCTCCTTTGTACTCGTGCAGTTCGTTTATCTTAATGCATGTCTTATTATGTCTTTATAGGGTTGTTTGACCTTGATCTTGTTGTTGTTATTTTATGTCGCCGTTGATACCTTTCTTCGTTGATCTTCGAGTATTCGAAATTTCGTATCCGTACAGTCTCCTATTGAATTTCTGTTCTATAAAGTATCGCTTGTACGCGAATACTTAGAGGTTCATTAAACACAATTAGGTTTATTTGACATTAGAAATATCCTACCTTGTAGTGTAGATGCATAATCGTTGTTTTTTAATACTTGTTGGATTTGTTGCATCGTTGTTTTTCGATTGTTCGTGCATCTTGTAGCATGCACCATACCTGCACGTTGCATACTAACGACTATTGGCTTTCATTTGATTAAGTCGTTGTCAGTCATTTGGTTGCTCGGTTCACTCAACCACTGGTTGTCGTGGTAGTTGCTAGGGTGTGAATAACTGTCCTGCTATGTCACACATGTTGGAGTTGTAGGCAAACAGTGACACCCTCACCGTTGTTTTAGAGGATATTAGAGCTATTGATAGCTCTCCCTTTATTCCGGGGTTTGGAGCAGTTAGGTCCCCAACATTAGAGTTGTTGATAGCTCCCCCTTTATTCCTGGGTTTGAAGCAGTTGGCTCCCCAGCATTGATTGTGCATTGATTGCATTTATATGAGCTATGTCTGCTGCATTTTGGTTGACATGCATGTATGTTTTGATATTATGATATCATGAGGTTTTTCGTACATGCTTAGTTGTCATTTTATTTTACGTCATGTTGATTTTATATGTTATACATGTTTAGATATTCTTATATTTCTTAGAGACTGTATCTGTTTTTCTCTACTTGTTCTATCTTTATTATGTCATGCATTTGTTTATTCTTATATCCGCTGAGTCCGCCCGGACTCACCACCCCTGCTTCTTCTTTTTGTTTTCAGATAACAGGTAGTTGCATATCTTGGAGCTAGGAAAGGATCCAGATGTTAGTCCCCTGGTGTAGTTGTTTTGGGTATTTGGTTTTAGTTGTTTTATTTTCCGTACTTTGTGAGTTTCGCATTTTATTTATTTATTCGGGTATCGTCTTGTTGGTTTGCTATGTTCGTATCTTTTGGGTATTCGGACTCTCCTCTCTGCTAATTTAAATTTGTCTAAAGCTATTAACTGCGTGGTTGTGCTTTTACTTTAAGGCTAATGATGGCTGAGACATCCAATTATTAAAAACTGTGTGGTTGTGTTTATTTTCTTTATTTTTGTTATGCTAGCCGCTTGTAGCTAAGCTATATATGTGAGAGATTATGTATCATATGCCCCAACTTGTCCGCCGTACAGGGAGATGCTACCCAATTTTCGAGTAAGCATGTGCCTCTGGGGGCGTGACAGTTTTTGATCGTCGTCCTGAATCAAATGATATCATGAAAGAACGGTGAACCGGTTGGAATCGTCGCAATTGCAATCTCACCGAATTCTACGGTGAATCCGGCAAGATCGCAATTGCGGTGATCCCGACGGGTTCACTATACCCCCAAGGTATAGTTTTGTTCGGGGCGGCGGCCGGAGGCCACCGGTGATGTCCGATTGGCGATCAGACGACTCGTCAGCCGTCGTCGACGAGTGGGACAGGTGGGACAGAGGATCTGCATCCTTCATCGAGAGGGGATCTTCTCCCTCATGGCCACCGCCGCCTCAGCCGGATGCACGTCACCTCCCCCTCTGGGGCGCAGCGCTGCCCTCGCCATGTTAACCTCCAACTAGGTCGCCGACTCCTCCCTCACTTGCTCCGTCACATCACACATTGAGAGCATCGCCCCCGTTTGCCCCTTCATGCTCTCCTCTTCCCCATCGCCACGGACAACCACGCCACCGGATCAGCACCCCACCCTTCCCCCCTCTTCCTCACGCCACCATCATAGGGGATCTTGATCTCCCTCTCCTTGGCTCACAAGGTTGCTGTTGGCTGCTGCCGCAATGCCTTGCGCATATCTGGTTGCCCATCCGTCCCTACGATCATCACTAGCAGTTGCCTCCATAGCTGACCTGACTCAAATCTGTCGCTATCGGCGTAGACACATCGCTGTAATATGCCCCCCAATCCGATCCATCTGGCCCGTCCCCATTTGGTTTCGATGACATGGCTCTCCAGTCGAACTTGTCGACCTAGCTTTCCGATCGGCTCCTCCGATCCAACCCTAGCTCTCAGATCAACCTTGCCGATCGTACTCCTAGCTTTTCAATCAGTTCCATGTTCCTGGCTCTTTCTTGGAGTACAGGGCGCAACTCCCGATCAGATATTTTAGAGATCCAGCTCCCCAAGTAGATATTTCAGACTCTAACTCCTCAATTGGATACTTCAGGGGCTCAGCTCCCCGTGCGGCAACTCTGATTCACCTTCACTCGGATCCGATGCTTTTTCTAATCCTATATATTCAGATGTTTTACATGTAGATCGATGTGACACATAAAGCAATATGGAGCACTCTATCTATATATGCAGATTGTGAAAGACGAAATAATCATTTTAAACTATCTTTATAGATCTTAATCCCGAGGATAGAGGTTGTTTTTTTCATATCTAATTTCATGAAAACATTTTGGATAACCAACCTTTCACTAACCATAGAATAGGCACATCATTTCTTATAAGTAATATGTCATCGACATATGATAGTAGAAATACGATCACACTACCACTAAATCTTGGATGCTTGCTTCAATTCATAAATGGATTGTTGAAGCTTGCATACTTTATTTTTGTCAATAGATGTAAAACTCTCGAGTTGTATCATATATACATCCTCGAGTAGATTTCTATTAAGGAAAGCTATTTTCATATCCATCTGTCATATTTCATAATTATAATAAGTTGCTATGACCATGAGTATCCGAATGGATTTAAGTATAGCTACTGGTTAGAAGGTTTCACCATAGTCAACGCTTTACCTTTAACGTTAGTCTTTCACCACTAATCTTGTTTTGTAGGTAATAACATTACTACCTAAGTTTTATTCTTGAAAATCCACTTGTAGCACCCAATAGACATAATGCCTTTAGGTGGGTCTACCAAGTTTCAAACTTGGTTTTCGTATATAGAATCCATTTTCGACTTTATAGTTGTTTGTCACTTGTCTCTTTTTGAACTTTTTAGAACTTCTTCATAATCAATAGGTTTCTTATCTTCAATGAGTAACACATCATTCGATTCACTTACGAGAAATCTCTATCTCTCAGGAATATTGTGTGACCTATTAGATGTACGAAGAGGTTGTGTCTCCATAGATTCAGCCGATACCTCATCATTATGAGTCATCGATTGTGATTCCTAATTAGGCATCTCATCTGTGTCTATTGGAGCCTCTTGAACCTCCTCAAGTTCAACTTTAGTCCCACTGTCTTCTTGCAAGAAAAACACTTTCTCCATAAATATAGCATTTCTTGAAACAAATACCTTTTGTTCCAAGGGATGATAGAATTTGTAACCCCTAATTTTTTTTAGAGAACCAATAAATAGACACTTATCAAACTTAACATCCAGCGCTAATACTACCCTCTTCAATAAGTAGGACTATCCCATATCTTCAAGTAAGATAGGTGAGGTTTCTTACTAATTTATTTCTCAAATGGAGTAGTAGAGACTTTCTTGGTTAGGAATTTGTGTAACAAGTAAACAGTGTAGGAACTTGTAGGGTCGGCTAAAGGGGAGACGGATGAATAGCTCTGCAAATCAAAACTCAATATCTTGCTTTCTAATATAGCAAGGACACACTATTAGTCATCAAAAACAATAAAAAATAAAGTAAGAAGAGATTCCGAATTTACTTGATTTATAACTAAGGAGGTTGCTAATCCAAGACAATGAAAGTTCACTAAAATCTCCTTTGAAGAAATCGGAGTAGTCTCTTACAACCATTGAAAGCAAAAAATGAAATTACAGAATATGGAAGTTAAGAATGAGTGTTATATTTTATTTCGAGCTTAAAAGCTCCTTTTATAACTTCGGGAACAGACAAGCTGTTTGTTGACACGGCGAAATCCGGTGCCTAGAGTCGGTCAACCTTGATCCGCTTGACAACGGGCATTTGGATGAACTCTTGGTGATCCGAGTGCCTGGAAAGCGGCCCGAGCGCCTGGACTTTGCTGACGTAGACTCCGAACTGATCTTCTTTGGCAAACAGCTTGCTAACGTGAAGACCATTCCATGCGCCTGGAAGGGGTTCCAGGCGCTTAGAATTCGGGCGCCTGGAATCCGGACGCATGAAAGTGATGTTTCGGTCATCCGGAGTTAAGTTCATTTGAACCCAACTCTAACTTTTTCCTCGAATAGACTTTCTCCCCGACTTCTCGTCCCTTGGACGTTGCGCACGTCCTTCTCGCTCCATCGGTGTACTCTTCCACAACTTCTCGTCCTTCGGATGCCCAAGCCTGTCGACTCGCTTCATATGTTTTCCCTCTCGCTCGCTGCATCTTTCATTCGACTTCTTATATTCCTAAGTTCCTCTACCCTTAGACACAAGACATCAAATATACACCGGACTTAACTTGATTCGGTTGATTATATCAAAACCAATCTGAGATACTTATATAGTATCGGGCAGTAACTTGGAGAAAGATCATCTGATATTAACTTGGTAAAATCCATTTGCAGTTGTTGGACTTTGGGAATCCTCGTCGATCCACCAACGAGCATATCGTGGGCGTTGCTCTTGTCCATCTTCGCGTCCCTTAAACATGTCTCCACCGGCTCCATGCATTTCATGAACGGGTCGATGTTGAGCTCCTTAAATCGAGATCAAGTGATCGTGGGTAGAAGCCGATGAATTCAGAGGGCTTCATGATCAGTCTATGAGATGTCGTTTCTCAAGATATTCCAATTGATCCTCCTTCTGAAAAAGAATTATCTTTTTCTCCTTCTGAGGTTCTTAACAATATATCATGAGTTTTGCTTTCACGCCGAATAGAAAGTTGGTAGGCACTGATATAGTTAAATGTAATTGCAAGAGCATGATAACAGACTGATTTGAATATGACCAGGACCAAGAAGTCGTTCATTCTTTTTCAATGCTTCTTCCAAATACCGTAGTGCAGATTTCCTGTTCCCAATATTTTGGTATTGGGATTCTGATTAAAATCTCACATTAAAAATACATTAAAAAAATCATAAGATTAGAAGATCGATGAAATCTTTATTGATATGAAATTTTTTTGATAAAGTTTAAAAATAAATTCACGAGGATTTAAATTTAAAGTTCATACTATTATGAAAATATATGAATTTTATTATATAATATAATACTATTATAGAAATATATCAATTCTATCGGTCCAATATCTAATACATCATAGCAACATTTATGAAGGTTGCTGCAACACCATCAATATCCATTGGAGTTGAGAGTAAAAGAAAATAAGATTGATCATGATGGACAACACACTCATCAGACACCAGAGTAGTTGCATCATGCTGAGAAGATGGGTGATTATCCTCACCAAGAACAAGTCCTCCTCAAGCTCTAAGCCAATCTGGGAAGCAGTTCCATCACCAAATTAATATTTCATCCAATCCAAATCGCAACATGGAATATCCTGTGCCATCCATAGTATCTTGAAGTGTAATATGTTCTTTTGCACTGACATGGTGATCAACAAAATCACTGTGAATAGCAGAATTTGGTAGTTCAAAATCATTCAGATGAGAAGACTCTGGCAAAGTAATGATAAGGTGCAATTGATTTTTTTCGGAGGAAGATTGATTGCAATTGATCTGAATGCCTGTTTCACCTTGAGTAAAGTCTCGCTACAATCATGGAATAGATAGTTCAACTTCCAGGAATATATATATTCTCACAGCACCTAGAAGGAGATGGCTTGATAGGGGGAGAATAGAATAGAATAGAATATTATTTAATCCCTGATCATTATGTATATAAAAATTTATTTAATCGCTGATTATATATATATATATAATACACTGTTTCAGGCATATAGAAAGAGCATTTTTTTTAATTCACTGATTTACAGAAACAGTTTGTTTTTTAAATTCAGAAACCGTCTTCTTTTTTTCTTAATCGATTAGAAATAATCGATTATTCAACTATTACGAAAAATTATAACCAATTAATTATTAATTTCGTCGCAAATTTAAAGCCGTTAATTAATTAGATATCAATCCTAATTGATTGAAAATATTAATCAATTAGTTGATCGATTCCAATCGAATCTGTTCGTTATTTTAGGTTCAGCAATCGATTGACTGATTGCACCATCACTATTTGACATAAAAATTAGGTTAAATGCGATGATTCTTCCGCCGTTCTTCGTGTTATTTGTATAAACATGAAAAACTTAAAAAACAAACCTATCTTAGTTTTTTTCTTACATGATTTTCGACGATGAAAAATTATGTTATACTAGGAAAACTTGATTTAACATACATACAATAAATTGACAAAAAAATTAAACTTTATTGGCATAAAAATGATGAAACAAAGCCAAGAATCTGATACCAATGGATAGAATTTGAGTTTTTTTTTCTAATCGCATGAATTCTAGGAACGAAATAAGAACTCAAAAGAGAAAACACAAGACATATAAGTATGGATCTATTGTTTCTTCGAATTATGACATAACAAGAATAAAAGTATAAACCAAAAGACAAAGAACTTGATTGAAAAATTTTATCCTTGTCTTTAGCATCATCGGCTTGATCCCTGTGAAAGAAGATGCAGCAGAAAGAAAGGGGCTTAGGGTTGACAACGCCAGAAAAAATTTCTAAGTCAATAAGGAATCAAAAGCTCTGTCAAAATGATACCCTAAACCCTTGGAGACCTCCATTTTATATAAGAATCCAATTTATTATCAGCCTATAGATAATAACAGATTGGGCTAATGAGTTCTATATATTGAACTCGCATCCAATAATCCGAAACTCAATAAACATAAATTAAATCACTTAAAAAGTTTAAATTGTATTTACATGCACAACCTATAAATAAGTTCATTTAATAAGGATAATAATATCCAACGTATCCACACATCTTATGAAATGCAGAGGAAATAAACATCGCTTGGACTAACATACACAAGTTAAGCATCGAATTAATCAGAGATGAAACTTGGAGAGCATCACTACCTCTTTTAACAGCGGAATGTTGAAGAAAACAACAGCTATAACGCGATTAGTGTTTTCGCCAGTTACAATGGGTTGTCTATTATATTGCCCTATCGAGTTATCCTTCGTTAAGAATCTCTTACAGGCATTTCTCGGATATGGCTCGAATCTGGCCAAAATCAATATTTTATGGATTTGTCTGGTTATGATCAATGGATTTGTCCGGATGATGATCTACCTGAGGTATTCCTCTGAGATGGCTTTCTATAGGACATCGTTGAAGCGCATGAGATAGGAGAAATCCACGTACATTAGGGATTCACGGCGTTGTCATCAAGCTTGAATCTTGGTCAGGGAGTGGAACAGGCTTAGCTGAAATCAGACGGAAGCCTTGTTGAAAGGGAGAAAGCCCCTAGAAAATTGGAGGACATTCAAATACCTCTTGAGAAACTCAATTAGGAAGGTTTTCTCCACTGGAATCGCTTTCTCGTCCAAGAAGTATCCTCCGAAGGCATCCATCTCGCTCTGTTGGTTACTGGCGCGCGCGCTCTTTCTCTGGGTCTATTCTCTCTACATTGCTCAGAGGCGACAAAGGGAGCTGATGCATGGTGCAGATTTTGGCGGGGAGAGAGTGAAAAGAGAAAGTGGAAAGAGATTGACAACGGCGCAATCACAGTGAGACAGTGATCTTCAGTGTTCTTCGGCGTTCCTGTGTTTTGGAAGGCTGGAAAGGGACGGCGAACGACGCGGAGAGAAGCATCTACTGCTTTATTAGTTTTTTTATTTTTTCTCTGAGAGGTGGAGTTAATTATTAATGATGATATTGTGAATTATTACAAAATAATAGTAATATGATAGGCTTAAATTTATAATGATAATATGATAAATTTTAATTATTTTAACGTTGTGATTATTAATTAACTAATCATTATTTTAAGGGTAAATTTTTCTAAACTCCCTACTTACCAAGTCAACTTTGCATGCAATCCCTACACAAATTTTTCTTTGCATGCAGTCCCTGATGGGATGTTTGGTGAGTATTGTTTGAAGAAAATTGAGTATAAAAGTTAGAAAATTGAGTATGGCAGGTTGCATACACCACATCAATAATCCATGTACTCAATTTTTACTCTTTTATACTCAAGTTTCACTCTATTATACTCAGTTTTCACTGATTTATACTCAATTTTCACCCTTTTATACTCAGTTCCATCATTGAATAAAAACAAAGATAAACTTGTGTGGAGAGTGCATGCAAATATCAAAGGGCTATTGGGGAGTTTATGATAATTTACCGTTATTTTAGTATTCTTTATTTTTTTTAATTTTACTATTAATAGATGATAAACTTTTTATTTTAAATTTCACTATAAATAAATGAACTTCTTTTGTTTTTTCCATTCAAACTACAACTATTCATTTTTTTTTATTTCTCATTCAAACTAAGGATCTCCGATTCTAATTTTTATTCAAAATGGATGAAAATTCCAGTAATGACGAAACATATCCTGAACTTTGAGCAGACTTGGTAGAACATATATGGCCACTTGATGAACGTAATTAATGAAAAATGAAATTAATTTCATGAAATATTTAATTATAATATTCTATCAGTAAATAATAAATATTCTCTTTTGAAAATTGTACTATTCTCTTTTGAAAATAAATATATTCGATAATCTATAAATTAAAATTTATAAGTTGATTAAATATTAAATAAAAATTAAATTAAATTAAAAATTATAAGTTAATTAATTTATTAATTAAACAATATTAATTAATTAATTATAAATAAATTAAAGATCATAATTAATTAAAATAATAATTAAAAATTATATAGAGATATTAAATGAAAAAAATGATAAATAAAGATATATAATTTGTAGTGTTGGACTCAACAAAAAGTTATATGGAATTTTTTTTCTTTGTGAAGAGAATAAATAACTTTTAATTTTATATTTGTTATGTGATGTGTTGAGAATTATACAAAAATTCATTCAAAAATTTAGAGGACGTTTGGTTTAGGGTAATAGAGACTAGGGAATGGGAATGGATGGTAATCATTCCCATTGACACTGTTTGGTAAGTCCCTACTCTCCCCTCATCAATCAAATTTCTCAATCATTCCTTCCTTTTCATATATCCAAAACACTCCTTTTTTTATTTTTTATTTTTTATTTTTCATTTTACTATTTCTTTTTATATTATCTCATTTTACTTTCTCTCTCTACATTTTAAAATTTCTCTCTACATATTTATTATTTTCTCTCTTTATATTTTCTATTATTTTCTCTCTCTACCTTTCTGATCTCATTTTCTCTTTATATATTTTCAATATTACTTTCTCTCTCTACCTCTCTTATCATAATTTATTTATCATTATTTTTCATTTTTCTATATATTTTCTATATCACTTTCTCTCTCTATATTTTCTATATCACTTTCTCTCTCTACCTTTCTCATCTCATACTCTATGTATATTTTATTAATCACTTTCTCTCTCTACCTCTCTTATCATAATTTATTTATCATTATTTTTTATTTTTTCTGTATATTTCATATATCACTTTCTCTCTCTATATTTTCTATATCACTTTCTCTCTCTACTCTCTCATTTCACTTTCTCTCTATATATCTTTAATATCACTTTCTCTCTTTACCCTCTTATTATAATTTATCTATCTTTATTTTTTAATTTTTCTCTATATTTTCCTCTCTCTACATTTTCGATATCACTCTCTCTCTACCTCTCTCATTTCATTTTCTCTCTCTAGATATTTAATATTACTTTCTCTCTCTACCCTCTCTTATCATAATTTATCTATATTTATTTTTTACTTTTCTCTATATCTTCTATCACTTTCTCTCTCTACATTTTCTATATCATTTTTTCTCTCTATATTTTTTTTAATAATTTCTCTCTCTATTTTTTATCACATCTATCTTATCTTATTTTTTCTCTCTGCTTTTTATTTTTATTTTCTCTATTATTGTATTTTCTCTTATTTTTTCTTCTAATTTCTTTTTTTTATCTTACTTCTGATAACTTCTCTCTATATTTTTCTAATTTATCTCTCAACTCATTTTATTTTACTTTCTTTATTTTGTAATAATTCTATTATTTTAGATAACTTTGAATTTTTTTATGGATTCTCATTACTAAAGTTAAACTGAATCAAATATCATCAATGACAATAATTTTCATTTCAGGATTTGAACCAAATACTACCAATGGAATCATGATTCTCATTCCCATTGACTCCTCGATGAATCTTATTACCATATCGATTAACAAATTTGAACCAAACACCCTCTTAGTGATTAAAGATGTCTTAATAAATTTTTATTCTTGAGAATGAAAAAAACTCACTGAAGGTCGGAGATGCCCTTAAAACAGGGAGATCATTTCCAGACTGCATTGATATCTTCCCATTCTCTCTTCTTCCGTCTCAGTTGAAAATTTTTGTATGACCGGATCGATCGTTCAAGATTAATTGAAAAAATTTTGTTAATCATTTTTTCTCAAAATTAATTAAAAAAAACTTCGTTAATCATTTTCTCTCCTTCCGTCTCGGTTTTGTGATCCGCCATTAATGAGGAATTTACTTGGAATACGATGGGCTGCGGTTCATGGTTTCGCCGCCACCTCATCCCAGCAAGCTGTTCTCTGCTGTACATGTATTAAATTGAATTCATAGTTCACAGGTGCTGAATTGACAAAACAGAGTAACTGATATTTTCTTTTGAAAAACAACTAAGGAAATATTATCAAATAAAAATATTAAATTGAATTTATTGTTTACAGGTACTAGTATTATTTAAAAAAGAAAAATAAATCTAAAACATAAATCAATATAATTTTTTATTTTTTTTAACTTCATACTGTATACTCGTCGCGTGCGTCTATCGCCCAATTACACCCTTAAGAACGGTAGCCTTTAATCGCAAACTAAATTATAGGCCAGGGAAAAGGTAAACTCTAGAAGCATCGCGGCAGGATTCCGGCTGCAATTGATCACAGTGTCCACGACGCTAACGCCTTGATCATGGCGTCCACGACGCTAACGCCTTGAATCGATTCAAAAATCAATTCGAGACATCTTGTGATTCCTCAATTGATTGAGATACGCTTTGAATTGTCGATTACGTTCGCCAATCGACTCACCAATCGATTGTGACATATCTCAATCGATTAGTGAATGGAGGTAGCAATCGATTGGTGAATCAATTGAGATACCTCGTGATCGAGGCGTTTGTGCGAGTTCGACTGCCTGGTCCGACCCAAATTATAACTTAAGGAGATTGGTAAACCCAGGGGGAAGGGGAATGAATTCCGACCGGATTATAGTCGAAATTCGACTATAATTGATCGCGGCGTTACGTTCCGAAATCGATTCGAGGTGTCGCAACGTGTCTCAATCAATTGAGACATGTCTCAATCGACTGAGGCTAGTGCCTCAATCATTGAGGCAAAAGCCTCGATAGATTGCGGGCAAGATTGAGGCTTGGCCTCAATGGATTGAGGTTTGGGATTGAGCCTCAATCGATTGAGACATGCGCCCAATCGAGACACCAAATGATTGGTGAATCGATTGGTCCTCCCAATCAATTTACCAATGGATTAGGAGACGGGCATGCGGGGTAAGACGCACAAGATATCATTTTCGCGTGTGTGCGTGTGTGTATATATATATATATATATATATCAAAAATGATATACTGTGCGCCGTCTCTTAATCGATTGATGATTCACCAACCAATTGGTGTCTCAATTGGGCGCATGTCATGTCTCAATTGATTAAGGCACCAAACTTCAATCGATTGTGGTACGTCGCGATATCTCGAGACGTAGTGTCGCGAGCAATTACAATCGGATTCCGACTATAATCCAACCAAAATCCAGTCCCCCTCCCCCAAGGTTCATCAATCCCTCCGAGTTATAATCACGAGGTACCTCAATCGATTCAAGCACCTGTAGGATCGTTTCCGGTACGCTAGAGGGGGGTGAATATCGAATCTTGGATCTTTCTTGTACCTGCGTTGTTAGTTGCACAGCGGAAACAATAATAAAGAAAACAAACAATGCTAACAAAGAGAATTTACTTGGTATCCACCCCGGCCGGGTGACAAATCCAAGAATCCGTCGGTGGATCACTCCCCGGATAACCTCCGGCTAACCCTCGTCGCTCCTTATGGGTGGAGAAACCTCGCCACAATACCTCGGACACGATCTGGCCACAAAAGACTACTAACTCACTTTACCCAAACGAGTTTCGTCAAGAAACCCAGCCCTAACCAAGTCCTCTTTAAATATAACTCGGGCTGGAAAACCCGCTGGCAGTCGACTGGTCCCAGGGCAGTCGACTGCCACCACTCAGATTCGACCGTTGACAGCTCCAACGTTCGAATTCTGGTGACTTACCAGTCGGGCCAGAATGGCAGTCGACTGGTACAGGATCCAGAACCAACAGTGAGTTTTGACAGTCGACTGGACAACCCCCAGTCGACTGCCCAGCTTACAACAGCACTCCCACTCACTCTCTTGACCCTCCTCCACGCGTGCCTTCAGGTCCACTCCTTTGGCTTGCCCCTTGAAGTCCTCTTTCACCGGCTATCGTCCCTCGGATGCGCACGCAAGTCCTCGACTTGTCTCCATGCCACCCTTCACGTGTGTCCTTTGAAGTCCACTTCCCAACTTGTCCTTGGAGTCCTCCTCCCTCGGCTCTTGTCCCTTGTCTCAGCTGACTCTTCACCAGCAGCCTTGACTATTGCTTTCGCGCCATCTTCATCTTCGGGCCTCGTCCCTCGGATGCACACAAGCCTCCAGCTTGTCTCCATGCCATCCTTCACGTACGCCTTGAAGTCCGCACCCCTCGGCTCATCATCCCTGCTATATCAGGTCCCTCGGGTGCACACAAACCTCCAGCTTGTCTCCATGCAACCCTTCACCATATTGAAGCCGTCCAGCCAAGTCAATATGTGTAAACCTGTACAACCTGCACACTCACATACACATATTAGTACACAAGAGAAAGCCTAACTTAAACCCTTTGCCCAAACATCAAAACACATGATCACTCCGGATCACAGATTGCCTTAACAATCTCCCCCTTTTTGATGTTTGACAATACGTTTAAGTTAGGGAAAACAAAGAGTAATAGATAGCAAGAATAATGCTAAATAAATGCATATGCAATGCATACATGGATCCTATCCCAAAGCATCCTACACCTAACCCTCCAGGTTAGGAATTTTCCAAAACGGGCTTTTTAAAACCTATCCCAAGGCTCCCCACACCTAACCCTCCAAGTTAGGAATTTTCACCAAAACGAGCTTTTTAAAGCTTCTCTAAAGCTCCCCCTCCATTGGACTTACAAAGGCTTTTTAAGAACCTCTCCAAGGTTCCCCTTACGCCAAGAATGGAGCAACCATGCTCCCCCTTAATCTCAACTCCCCCTAACCCTAGGGTTTCTTGCAAATGTATGTTTGGTTTTCCAAATTAAACCCAACAATTCTCCCCCTTTGCCTAACATCAAAAAGAACCCAACAATATCCCAATCATTGGTTCTTTTAATCCCTAATAATCATAAACAATGTGTACTAGCCCCCCATACACTTGTTTTGTATTATTTGGACACATATCCAGCTGTTGAGACTTAATTCAGCCTTTACCAGTCGACTGCCCCAAATGGCAGTCGACTGATACTCTGAAACACAGAATTTTAGCCTTTTCTGACGAAGTTCAGAAATCCGTCAAAAATTCCACAAATCTCCAAAAATTCCCAAATTTTGTGGAGAGATTTGTGGTACCCATATGTACTTGGGAATATACATTCCAAAATGTATCTATCATCATTCTCAAGTTTGACACAAAACCCAAAATTAGCTAAAAACTTCAATCAAACCTTGACCTAAAGTCCTAGTTTTGGTATCCACTTGATGTCTCTGCCCATGTCATCCCACAATGCATCCCTAGCATTAATTTACATGACATTTAATCATCAAAACCCAACTTTAATGCTATATAACCTCAATGTCATATTTTCATGCATGAAACATAACTCTAACGTGCCACATCCCAAGAATTGAGACTCAAGTCCGTCTCCAATTCTTTTGGCACATCCCATGGTCCATTTAGACCTCTAGGAGCAACCCTCCCAAGGTCCATTCACCATATATCCCAAAGGCTCCTAGAGCTCCCCCTTGAGCTCTTAGCCCTAGCCACCTCTCTAAGTGACTCAACAAACATTATACCACACCGGTGTGCCACCGGTGATTCTTGGCTTACAAAATGAACCCTCTTAACCTTAGACACCTTGTCCATTCACCATATATCCCAAGGTCCATTCACCATATATCCCAAAGGCTCCTAGAGCTCCCCCTTGAGCTCTTAGCCCTAGCCACCTCCCTAGGTGACTCAACAAACACTATACCACACCGATGTGCCACCGGTGATTCTTGGCCTACAAAATGAACCCTCTTAACCTTAGACACCTTGTCTTTGGTTAAGTCATTTTCTTTCCCTTTGGATGGCACCCCCTTGCTATTCTTGGACTTCTCTTTTTTGCCATGATCATATGCCTTCCCAACATATTTCTTTTTGTTGGCCTTGAAGACTCTAGACCGATAACCCAAACCTGATCTATCATAGTTGGGTTTTAAGCTACCCAACACCATATTCAATCCCTTAGACCCAATCTTGAATCTTTCTAGGGTCTTTTCTAATATATCAAGTCTTGCCCTCAAGGCTTGATTTTCCCTTTCTAAACCTTTAACCTTGGATTCCATATGTCCACTTTGGACATTCTTAGACCTATCCACTTTTCTAGGCATATGCCTTCCCTTCTTGGGATTTATGCCTTGATCCTTAGGTACAAAGGTCATAGATTTACCATGATGCATGTTTTTCCTAGGGTTTTGATCTATCTTGTTACCTCTAGTCCTATCATTATATCTGAATCCAAAATTGTGCACAATTAAACAATTTTCATTAATCCTAGCATGCATAGATGGGTGATTAACATGATTTTTGATATGCAAGGAGGAACTTGAAATTGAATTACATTTTAACCTAGGGTTAGGAATTACCTCCCTTACCCTTGTAGTCCCTCCTTGTTGTGAGCTTCTTCTCTTCCTTCTTTCCTCCTTCTCCCATCTTCTTAGATGCTCCATTTTCTTGATTTCACTTCTCTTCGGGCACTTGGTGTGGTAGTGCCCCAATTCTCCACATGTGAAGCATCTAATCTTCTTTTTCCTTTCTTCGGCTCCTCCAATCCTGCACCCCATATTAGATTTAAAAAGAATTGAAATTGGTTTAGGGGATACCTCCTTTTTCTTACCCTTTGGACACTTATCCTTGTAGTGTCCCTTTTCGTTACACCCAAAGCATATGATATGGTCCTTCTTCTTGGCTTTGGTGGAGGTGGAGGTTAGGTTGACTTCTTCTTCAACCTTGGCTGAGGTAGATGATTCCTCTTGTTCCGGCATGGAAGTGGGTCTCTCCTCCCCCTCAATCCTTGAGGTGGTGACCTCTTCCTCTTCTTCTCTTGAGGAGGTTGATGATCTTTCACTTAATTCCTCCTCTTCACTTGAAGAAGTTGACACTTCCTTTTCTTCTTCTTCTTCTTGACCCATTTGACTTTTCTCCTTGGGCTCTTGAACTTGTGTAGGATTTTCATGATATTCTTTCACTTTATTCCATAATTCACATGCATTATGGTATGCTCCTACACAACTCAAAATTTTGTTAGGCACAATATCAATCAATATACCCATTACCTTTTCATTTGCCCTTGCTTGTTCTTGTTGATCTTGATTCCAATACCTAGGTCTAAGCCTCTTCCCGTGCTTATCCTTTGGAATCTCGAAGGGCTCTTCTAACGCAATTCTACATGCCCACTCCATTCCGAACCAAGTTTCGATCCTTACCCTCCAAAAGTCGAAATCTCCATAGTCGTAGGGCGGTGGAGTGTAGATGTCTTCCCTCAACTTATCTTCCATGTTCTTCTTCCTTTAGCGTGTGCTCCCTCGGCGGTTAGTCCGATCAAGAGCGGTTCTTCACTCTGATACCAATTGTAGGATCGTTTCCGGTACGCTAGAGGGGGGGGTGAATAACGAATCTCGGATCTTTCTTGTACCTGCGTTGTTAGTTCAACAACGGAAACGATAATAAAGAAAACAAACAATGCTAACAAAGAGAATTTACTTGGTATCCACCCCGGCCGGATGACTAATCTAAGAATCCGTCGGTGGATCACTCCCCGGATAACCTCCGGCTAACCCTCGTTGCTCCTTATGGGTGGAGAAACCTCGCCACAATACCTCGGACACGATCTGGCCACAAAAGACTACTAACTCACTTTACCCAAGCGAGTTTCGTCAAGAAACCCAGCCCTAACCGAGTCCTCTTTAAATAGAACTCGGGCTGAAAAACCCGCTGGCAGTCGACTGGTCCCATGGCAGTCGACTGCCACCACTCAGATTCGACCGTTGACAGCCCCAACGTTCGAATTCTAGTGACTTACCAGTCGATTGTCAGAATGGCAGTCGACTGGTACAGGGTCCAGAACCTACTGTGAGTTTTGGCAGTCGACTGGACAACCCCCAGTCGACTGCCCAGCTTACAACAGCACTCCCACTCACTCTCTTGACCCTCCTCCACGCGTGCCTTCAGGTCCACTCCTTTGGCTTGCCCCTTGAAGTCCTCTTTCACCAGCTATCGTCTCTCGGATGTGCACGCAAGTCCTCGACTTGCCTCCATGCCACCCTTCACGTGTGCCCTTTGAAGTCCACTTCCCGGCTTGCCCTTGGAGTCCTCCTCCCTCGGCTCTTGTCTCTTGTCTTAGCTGACTCTTCACCAGCAGCCTTGACTATTGCCTTCGCGCCATCTTCATCTTCGGCCCACGTCCCTCGGATGCACACAAGCCTCCAGCTTGTCTCCATGTCATCCTTCACGTACGCCTCGAAGTCCGCATCCCTCGGCTCATCATCCCTGCTATATCAGGTCCCTCGGGTGCACACAAGTCTCCAGCTTGTCTCCATGCAACCCTTCACCATACCGAAGCCGTCCAGCCAAGTCAATATGTGTAAATCTGTACAACATGCACACTCACATACACATATTCGTACACAAGAGAAAGCCTAACTTAAATTTTTTGCCAAACATCAAAACACATAATCACTTCGGATCACAGATTACCTCAACAGCACCTCCAATCATTGATTGATGAATCGATTAGAGTTGGATGTCACATATAGTCATGCACGCAATATATATATATATATATATATATATATATATATATATATATATATATATATATATATATATATATATATATATATATATATATATATATATATATATTTCATTTTTTTAATTTTTTTCTTTAAATGTTATTCAATCCACAAACAAATTTAGCTAAATATAGTTGGAAATGAATATAAGAATAATATCTTCGACAAAGCCTTATTCTTATTTGCATGGGAATATCACTAAATAGTGTATTTAATAGGCCACTAATCAATATATTTACAAATGTACAATGGTTATTTTGTGGATAGGTACAAAGCTCACTCTCAAAATTATTCAAAAGGTAAAAAAATATTGTGAATTGTTTTAATATTTGTATTGATTGTGTCATACGCAATCAAAATGTAAATAATTTCTATGGTGTTACACTAAAGAAGAAATTGGATTAAAGTATTTTGATGAAACTATATGTTGTAATGTTCAAATGCCATTTATATGACAACACTTTTAATCATGATGCTTGAGCGATAAATCAAGTACTAATTAGAATCGCAAAATAAACTATCTAAATCAATTGAAAATAAAGAAATTGTACAGCAAGAAAACAAACTAAGATAGTAAGGAAGAAAGTCGTGGAAAAATAGTTCTAGGAAGCAATTCTAAGATTTTAATTTCAATGTGATGATTATTGACATCCTAAATGAAATTCATACATTTTATCTCTATGTTAAATTATGTGAAAGTCGTATATCCTGAGCTACCCAATTTCCTCTTTTGTAGTGAGATATCGTTGTGTCTACACAAACAGGACGCTTACTAGTTTGGATAACCTTACTCAAGTCAAGCGACTACTTTCTCAGAGAAGCTCTTGTCACGATGTTCCATGGCCATCTAGGTATTATCTCTTACTTTATGACGCTGAATCGGGACAAACACATTAAGCTTTGTGATAGACAATAGTACCCTATAGAGGTCTTGGACTACTTTCGTGAACAAGCCTTCAAGCCTCTGTCTTTTTGAGTCAAAGAATTAGGTTCATTCACCTTTCTATCCTTCCTTGCATCTTTGTGATATAAAAATGCACACTAGTGTCATAATCATATATGCACAATAAAACTGGATCACGAGATAACATGTCATGCGATAAAAAATAATTAATGAGAACAAGCTTTAATAGTACATTAGGTTACTCCCTATGTCACGCCCCGAGGGGTTACATGTCCGACGAAAATCGGACAACACCTCCCATGTACGATGGACAATCTCAATATTATACATACACCAAATGGCCTCCACGGCCTCCACAGATATATATGATCAAACTATATTATAATTAAAGGAATAAACCACCATCGATACTATCAAAAACATATACCAACGCCTATACTGAAAAAAACAAATTCCAAATTGCCGTTTGGGCAGACCGATGATGCAAAATACATAAAAATTATCATAACCCTGGAGACACGTCTACCAACATGTATAAAACGAGAAATACATCCCAACCATAACCAAAATAAAATATAGACTAAATAAAGCAACTACGACATAAACGAGACTGAGACTGGCTACTGGGCTCTCCTGGCGGCATCATCCTGAAAAGGAAAAATAAGAAAACGATTATGAGTCCAGGGGGACTCCGCGGGTATATAAACAGATAGATATGTATGGCGGTAAAAAGACTATACAATAGCAGTATAGAAACAAATTGATACAGTCTGATAAGAAAAATCAGGATACATGATCGGTACACTACATACAAATATACATATCCATACCTACCCCTTGGGGTGTGTAGGTCATAAGTCCCTGAATCTGAATGGTCGCCAGACCATAAACAAAATAAATCTCTCCTGTATGTATATGTTATCCAAATGTAGCAAGCATAGCTCAAACAAATGCAGCAAACACAAACAATGTAAATTATGCAATCGTGCACATGATGCAATGACATGGTCACCCCTGACACCAGTCAGCCACCGTCACTGCTCATGGGTGAGGTCGAGTGGGTAGGGCAATGACAACTGTACGTATTCTGCCGTCATTGCTCCTGAGTGACCGAGTGGATAAGATGCTGGCGGAGGTCACACCCGTCCTACCTCAAACCATATGAGGGAGCACCGCTCTCATCTCCTCGTATCATGGGAAAGAGGAGGGATCCCTGTCTACTACCACGTTGCGGTACCACTACCCGTGAGTGGCCGAGCAGAGCCTTGACAGGGCAACTGCATACACCCTCCTGATAGTACCACTAACCCATGAATGACAGTGTGTGCAAATCCTGATATGACTGACGATCCGTCTCAACCACAAGGGAGTCTAGAGATCGCCAGTTATGCAATAATGCAAAGATGGTGCATGATGCTAACACGCATCAAACAACCTCAAATATCATGCACTAGTCTAAATCATAAATCATGATATACCAATAACCTACTAGGCATGCAAAAATGTTAGGTATCGACAAACATGTGTACTAATTAGAATCTCAATATCAAGCATAGAGACTGTATGGAAAATAAATTTGAGCATGTCAAAAGCCAAGCAATAAGTACCAAGCAGGATAACCAAGAGACAGATAAGGGTAAATTCTATTACTATCCACACAAGGAATTATACATAGAAATCTGAAATATCTACATAGATAAGTTAGAAGGTACCTGCCTCGTAAATGACGTGTGTAATATTTGAGAGAACCTCTCGTCCAAATAATCCATATCCAATCAGGGCCCTTTAATAAAAACGTAAGTTTAGCTATTATAAAACATGTTACTTAGCTAAACGAACTTTCTTATTAATTAGGACATCCTAATTATCCCATTATATTTAATTAATCATAATCATAATTAAATGCTTAACTCGAATTATTCCAAGTTACCAGGAATACAAGATTAGGTTTATGTTAGACCTAATCTAAACTTAATCAAAGTAATTGATTCAATATCCAACAATAACTCACGTCGCATATCTTTACAACCCTATATATCTATATATATATATATATATATATATATATATATATATATATATATATATATATATATATAACACAACCCACGCCCAGCCTTAAACATTTTTTTTCTTCGTTGCCCACGTCAACATCACAACACAAAGCCCCTTCTTTTAATAATAATATTATTATTATTACGTTGCCCACGACAACTCAACAAAAAATCGAACCTTTATATACGTTGCTCACGCTGCCGATCAACACAACGCCCATCCTCCAATTCCTATAATCTATCACAGCAAGCACAAGCATTGTAAAATCACCATTCAACGGGCTTTAACTCATAAAATCAATCAATCTCAAGGGCTCATGGCAACTCCACGAAACCTATTGTGTTACCCTCCCAAACCAAACAAAACAAACCCAAACAATTCCAATAAATAGATCCCACCTACCTGTGCTTGCGCCGATGGAGCTTCCTTGGCTTGGATCCAACAAAACAGCCCCCAAACTCGACAAGGATCTTACCCTTTCCGCTGCGATCCGCTGTGAAATGGAGGGTAAAGTTGGAGGTGTTTCCAGGCGCCGACAAGAGAAGAGGGGAAGGCTTCGAGTGGAGAGGGAGTCGTCTGCTAGGGTTTCGCGTGGAGACGGAATCGCCCGCGGCGGTTTCGCGAAGAGGCGAGTTAGGGGCTTCGTGCGGTTTGCGCAGAGAGGGAGAGGAAAAATAAGGATTTATTAATGGAAGGTCATTTTGCAAATAAGCCCTCCATGTTTAGTTATTTACCACTTCATTGGTTTTTTTAATTAAGCCCCTTAAAGTTTGTATTTTACACCCTAATCCTAAAATTTAAAAATCTACTCCATGGAGATAGAGTTACAATCAAAGGACGGGAAAGAAGACATTCTATAACTTAAAATCAAGAAGAAAAAGGGAAGAAAATGCTCAATCAATCGTCGTCTTTGGAAATATCTCCAAGCTCAATCATGGACAAAATCTCCGACAACTCCTTGGAACAACGTTAGGATTTCTTGTCACAAGGAAACCCTCTTAATACATCAACATGAATAAGGTCATATTGGAAAATCATGTTTCAAGGCTTTTTGACTCCGTTTAAGCTCCGAATTCACATCATGTCAATAAAAATGCACAAACAACAATACATCTCCAAACAAAAAGGATGAAGACAATGCATAATAATGAATGTATGTCGAATATACTCATGCGATGAAATAAAATGCATGCAAAATGATATCGAAATCTATGCATGAAACACACACATCAAATATCCTCAGACATAAATTTTTATTTGTCCTCAAGCAAAACTTGCAATCTAAACCTGTGTGTGTGAATGATACATCAGAATCCCTAGCGAACTTATCAATCCTATCCAACAGTTTCACTAGTGAGCAAAGGCATATGAATCATCTTAATGTGACCTAACATGAAAGCTCTAAGCGAGCAGTGCAATGTGACTCCACTCACAAGTTTCAATCATCAATCTTAGTTAAGTTGCCATTTAACCATGTTCCCAAGGCCTCTGATTATAGACACTTATCTGTCACATGTAAGGTTCGTCCTCTTCAAGGTGATATGCACTGTCTACACAAGATCTCAAAAGAATACTTGGTATTGATAGAAATTGATAGATATATTCCTAGTAACCAAACTCAATCTCAAAGGGGTACCATATCGTTTCTACCCATGACAATTATTTTTTATCCCTTTTTTTCTTTTTCACACACTACAAAAAACGACTTTCTTCACACACACACAATTTTTTTCTTCTTTTGAGATTTTGATTTTTCCAAATGAGTACTACAACCTGAGTATTTATCTATAAACAAAAATGCAATGAGTGGTCACCTAGGAAACTATAGGTATTAGTCAAGCTCTATGAAATATAACTATTCTCGAATAAACAACTATCAAGATAAACTATAACACCCTGTTTGAAAACTTTTTAAGCAAAAGAATTGAATTGAATTCTATCAGGAATTGAATTCCATTAGGAATTGAATTCAATTTTCATGTTTGGAATGAGTTAGTAAATAATAGAATTGAATTAAATTCATTGATTTAGAATTTATCAGAATTGAATTCAATTCTTATATTTTTACCATTTTTTCCTTCATCTAAAATGACGCTGAGTGAGAAATAAGGGTTATCTAGTAATTTTCATTTGTTAGAGCAATTCCCTGCACAAATCAGACTTCTTTAGGTCTGATTTGTTATGAAGGATTTGAAGGGAATTGAATTCCAATTCCTGACCGCAAATGTGTTCCAAACGATGGAATTGAATTCCAATTCCTAAAGGAATTCAATTCCACCCCTTTCCAAACAGGATGTAAGTGAAAATAATATAAAGATACTAGCAAGTAGGCTAACACCAACATTTTCCGACTCAATAGTGATCATGTTGTGCTACCGTAGATTAGAAAACCCCAAATCGCTAAAAATATGGGCATGCTTTTCACAAAAATATAAGGTTCATCATGCTAAAGTCATACTATAAGGAACAAACAAACAATGCATGATGGCATGATAAATATGACACGATGATATGAAAAACTAAACACAATGATATGAAAAACTAAACACTTGATGATAAAGCAAAAACTAAGTTAAAAAAAACTAATCAAAACTAGGAAAACCTAAATAAAAACTCTCCCAGACTTGAATTTATCATTGTCCTCAATGATAACATAAAACTACTATGGAGGAAGTGTAAAAGGAGGGAAGTGAGGGAGGTTACCAACTGAAATGTGTCACTGGTATATATCATCGATCTGCTACTCGAAATGCTCCATTTGCTATAAGTGTTCCTCCTCACTGTGGCGATGTTCCCACTTGCTGTGTCGATGTCTCCCCGCAACGCGGAAGTACTCGTCTGTATGGATATAAAAATTGTTCACCCTCTGAAAATGTCGCTCTATGGTGCGGTATCATTCCTCCAAAATACGCCACTGCTAATCTTTCTCGACTTGGATCTCGACCCGCATGTGTCTCTACTCAGATGGCAACGAACGATGTGTAGAAGTTCGAGAAATCATATCCGAAAGGCCCTCTAGATGAATCAGAAAAAATAAAAGAATGTCGAGCAGGATCGAGTCTAGTGGAGGATCGAGTGGGGTGGTCCATGGTGATAGGCTTGGCAGGAGGGATTAGGTATATCGGTAGTCATGCGACAATTAGCTTTGTTATGGACTGTGGTGCATGCTTGGTCAAGTAGGGGTGAGGTAATTGGTTCCTAAGAACTAGACAGTAACAACCGCCCTCTTTAACAATCATCTTAATCGTCAAACAAGCCTCCAAATCAATCCTTGAACTACCTTATGCTTCCTCGAGTCCGCGAAAATCACACTCTAGGGATACAACAATGTGCGTGATCAATCCACCAAGTACAATGTTCTTCATCGAGACTTTACCAACCTTGATGAGGTGTCTAATAAAATAAGATCCTGTATCAATATTTACTTCATTAACCATAGCCCAAAGAAATAAAAATTCACTCTTATGGACCACACCGTAGCTATCCCCACAATAAAAAATAGCATGGGTCATGACTGGGTGATGATAGCGGAAGACTAGGCTTTGGATAACAGTGACTTTGGCTCTCGAAGAATTGTACATACCTCCGCCACCATCTCATCCCAAAAGAGAATGCTATGAAAATCACTCGATACCCCTCTCTCCCCACCACATGGTAAATCATAAACCAAGTTAAATTCCTCCAATGTCCAATGGTATTTCTTATTAAATATCCGAAAATTAATCTGTTCATCACAACACTCATCATCCAGTAAAAATTTAACATCCATAGAACTCAAGGTGACTCTAAAGTAGGTGGGGTATTTCATACTCTCAAATCATACCACCCTACTCGGTTAATCATTTAGTCAATATCTTCCCTAAGTCCGAGAACACGCAAGGTATGGTCATCCATATAAAGCATGTTTACAATCTTACATTTAGAAAGTATTTCATATCTAGCTATATGATAATCATTACGAAATATAATATCGTAAAAATTGTTATTACCCTCATTGCGTATCTTGCCCTTGCTTTTGCCACGACCTTCTCCTTCCCTTTCTCATCAGCACTCAATACTTCTCCATGTTTTTGTTGCTTCCACATGTTCGTTTCCGACAAGAAAATTGGACAAGAAAAATTTAAAAAAAAAGTTAAGAGTTTTGGGGTGGTGGAAAAAGAGAAGTGGAAGAGAAGAAAGGTTCTTCTCTTGGAGTTGGAAGAAGAGGAGTGCTTTAGAAGAAAGGAGAGGAAGGGAAACTCTTGAAAGAAGAAGGAGGCTTGAAGAAGAGATCCCTTTACTTGAGGTTGGACAAAGGGAGAAGAGATTAGGGCTTCTTTTGAGAGATTGAGAGGAAGATGTCCTCAAGTTTCTAGGGGGCTTAAAGAGGGTTGAAGAAGAGGAAATCAAAGCCTTTAGAGGTTGGAGTGGCTTGATCTCGATTGGAGTGGTTTGAGAGGAGGTGGTGAAACACGTCTAGGTCACAGCGGAGAAACATGGGAGGTGAAAGGATTTTAAACCCTTCTTTAGAACATGACACGACCGTGCTAAAAAGCATGACCTGCCTATGTTCTGTCTGGGAAAACAAAGCGTTTGTGTCCAATATGCGTCATGGGCGTGCTAAATGGCATGACTTGGTCGTGTTCCGTTTGGGTTTTTTTTGCCATGGTCGTTATGGGGTATGGTCTACTTTTCTACACGACTAGGTCGTATTCTTCACTGGACCTCTCTTTTGTCATGTTTGTTATGGGGCACAGTAGTGTGAAGAAACATAGCTTGGTCGTGTTTCTTGTTGGAGATGCTACCACGCCTGTGGCAATTGCCTCAATCAGCTTGTGGATGCTCCTAGCCCTAAATAAATTAAAGCAAAAACTATGATGCTAGAATAAGAGAACAACTTCAACAAAAATTTGAAAAATAACATAGGTTGCTTTAAAACAAGTACTTGTTTTTTGTTATTAATTTGACCTCTTTCAGTTCTATCTTGGAGACTTTGGGTCAAGGGGTGCACGTCTCTATGGGTATTTGATCTGGAAATCCAAGTTTCATCCTCGCTTTTGCCATAAAGATATACTCGTCACTCTATTCTTAGGCTCTCTCTCTTTCTTGGTTGCTCGGCTTCACTTCGCAACCAATGAGAATCCTCTTCTGAAGCTCTCAACCTTCGTTTAGTGGAATCCCACTCTAACTTGAGTCACCTCTTGAGCACTACCTTTGTCCCACAACATCCTACTCGAACTTGAGAAGGTCATTCGGATTTTGTGCTCCCGAGCATTCGACATCCATCCAACGATATTCCATTCAGACTTGGGAAGCACAGTCGGCTATCGATGATAGCCTACTACTCAATCTCAATCTCTGACAACTAGTGCACCTGGCCAAAAACCCGACAACCCCTTGTTGGGATCTCCCGGCGACATAAACATAAAAATGCAGCGGAAACAAGATCCCTCGAGCAATCCATGCGAAAGAAAAACTCGTATGAAATTCATCTTGCTAATAGAGCTATCTATGTGTATACTTTTGAAGTGTGTCTTTGCGTTTATCCCGCTCGTCCAAGCTACGCCGGATCTCTTGCACGTTCAAGTATCCGTGCCTCTATGCGTATCCACATGAACATGATCTCTCAACTTCGGAGAAGAACTACCTTAGTTGTGCTAGCAACTTAAGGTAGTTCACAAAACCACCAAGAACCCTAAAGAAAGGGTTTCGGCCAAGAGGGAGAAGAAGAGGAAGAGAGGAAGGAAAGATGACTTAACTTCTTTCAAATGACAAGAAAGCTCTTTTATACTCATCCCATGAATATAAAGAGTTTTTGTCCCTTTAGCTTCCCTTCATTAAAGCCAATAAAAAGTTCATCTTCTCATGTGACTCTTCAACTTCTCTCCATTCAATGAAGAGAATCTTTTTATCCTCCTCTATTATTAATTTATTAAAAAATTTAATTAATTAATATCTCATCCAAATGTGGTTGAGTCTAATCTAAATGAGTTTAACTCAAATTAGACCTCAATCCGATAATCTAGTTGAATTCACTTGAGTCTAACTCAATCAATCCAATTCGAATCAAATCTTAGTCAAACTAAGATCAATTAATCTCTAAAGCATCGTGTCCTTAGTGTGTTACCCAATAGGTTCTTGTAACATTGGCAATGTGTCTAAACCACTTTAGACATATAAGCAATGAGCGGCATCTAGCAATGTATCATTGCTACCCAAGTAACAAAAAAGTCGAGATCCGACTTAGCCTCCGTGACTATGACAATGTATGACCTGGGACTTCTATCCTCGATATCTAGATTGATCAATGAGGCATAGACTGTGTCATCCTCGATTAATCTTTGTGTTTCTTGATCCCCAAGTAGACTTACTCAAACAAATGAGCTCAATATCTCATATTGACTCATTTAAGCATGGTCATGCATTTTAGCAGTTCTACTGGATCAAGGGGCCCACAGATATCACTCCCGTCATATGGGAGGGATAGATTTTATCTACATCACTCACATCCCTTCGCATAATTCATTATATATTCAGTGATCGCCTTTATAGTCCACCCTGTTACGGGTGATGTTTGACGATACCAAAGTACATAATTCCTCATGTAGAAAATCGTAGTGACTTCAGGTCTAAAGACTATTTAGACTAATAGTCACATGATAAAGTTTATGACATTCATATGAAAATCTATGAAACTTTCTCATGGCGGGTTAATTCAGTACACATTCTCTAATGTATACCCATGTGTCAACTTGATATCACATATCCATGACTTGTGAGCTTAAGTCATCAATTGACCTACATGTTAGTCTTCATGCATTAATATTGTCTTTGAATATTAATGTTTGACGAGGAATAGTTTAGTGTAGCGTTCTCTACATTATCTCACTATCTATTCAACCAATCGATATGATGTAGATAAAAACTTATTATCCAAAGACATTATTATACTTAGTTATTTGGCACAAGTATAAAGTAAATATAATAACCAAACATGTCTTTATTAATAATAGAATATGATACAAAAAACCACTAATCAATCACCACATAATTGCCTCTATGACTCCTACTAACACCCCTGTCAACTCACGTAGAAGGCGACAGCAGGCCAACAGACTAACAATGTCAAAGATACGGTTCAACGGTTGTCGCATAACCACCCTTCAAGAGGATAGCTGGTGGGTGTCGCTTCACTTGTGTGGTCACCTACGTGGCTCGCCTAGGGCTCGTGATGCAAGACAAATCCAATATGATCTTTTGAACTTTAAAGAGGTATAACTTTTAACTTGGAACTCAAAAGTAGGATATGTAAGTAGTCACGCGTGCGTATTTCAGAGATCTACATTTATTATCGGGAAACCTATATTTGTTAAAATTCAGGCTCAAATTCTACCATTTATGCTCTCATCAAAGCCTTTGAAAATTTTATTACTATTTTTAATAATTTTTATTTTTATAGTATTTAGGGTATTTTGACATTTTTGGTAATTACTAGTCATAGTTAGTCTATAACAACATTCTATTTTATTAATTTTAATTTAGATTTCCTTTTCTAGAAAGTTCTTAGTTTTTTTTACAAGATTAGAATTGAGATGCATATAATATGATTTCTTTTGTTTCTTTGTCTTATGGTATAGGATCTATATAAATACATGTCTAATTGTATGAGGATTATCCATCAATTATTAAAATAGTTTCTTTCTTTTAGCAAATAGCAATTTTTTTCTCCTGATGTTTTTCGGTTCTCTTCTTGCCTTCTCCTTTATTTTCTCTTTTCGTCAATCATAAAATAATCACTATCCTATCCGATGTTAGCTCGTGTGGCCGCTTACGTAGACCTTTCATCTCTGCAACTATATAAGGCTCAACGAAGATAAGTAAGTGAAGATATGCTAATTTTTCTTATGCACATGGAGACAACTCTTCTCTGCTAACAATCTCTCCTCTCTCTCTTTCTAGAATTTTCTTTCTCTCTCGCTTGCGTCTCCATGAGCTTTGTCTTTTAGTCCAGGGCTGACTTGACTATTAGAGGGGTCATGTTGGTAATGTCAATCCCCACTAACACGCATTGACTCGCAGACCACAAAGTGTATGTTGGAGGATGATCAAAACCTCCGCTCCAAAGGCAAAGGGTGAAGAGAAGACTTAGTGGATAAAGAAGGACATCATCAAATAAATAATTTAAAATTATGCAACTATTAATTTCTCATTAAATTGTGAGCTAACTTTATTGCAGTTTTGAGAGTTTCAAGAGGTGCAAGACCTTATAATTTATTACTTCTCAAGAACTACAAAACCTTTAATTAAGAGCTAGGAGTAGTTAAACTCATTAAAGTATGCGTATTGATTTATCCATTATATTATGAAGACTAGAAATTATACCACATACTTTCTAATTATCAATACAGTGAAATAGCTCCGAATAATGACACTGTGATATTTATAGTTTCTCAGATATTTAAGAATTAAATATTAATTTCGACAGGATGAATTTTTCTTAAAGACCGTGCTAAATAATTAGAGTCTACCCGTGAGAAAATTTATTTTATAATTTTTAAATTATTATTAAAGAGGACTAAACTCAATTATATCTTTCATATTTATTTTCATATTAAATTATATTCTTTTCTACTTATTTTTATAAAAATTATATTCTTTCTATTTATTTTCATATTAAATTAATTTTTTAACTTATAAAATCTATTATGATATTTTTTTATAATTTTTAGAATCATTATTAAAGGTATCTGAACCGAATTATATTCTTTCTTATTTATTTTCATATTAAATTATATTTTTACCTATTTATTTTCATATTAAATTAATTTTTTTTAAATTTTTATTTATAAAAATCATTCTAGCTGGTCAGATTTTAGTCATCTAGATTTCCTATTTTCTTAATTGGTGGTTGGTTTAAGAATGCTGAGTTGATATATTGTTCTAAATACTTTTCGATTTATTTTGATTGTCGATGAAAATTTTTTATGCTAATAAGATGGTCATCCAAGATTTATTGACATAAATTGAATATAGGATGTCTCTAAAAAAACATATAAGAAAACAAGTTATTTATTCTTAGATTATGAGATTTAGGATTTTACTTCTTAAACGGATGATTTGGAGGAGGCCCATCTACAATGTGTCCTGATATATTGGGCAAGGCCGCCTGTAACAGCACGCAATTGTTCATGTGTCCTACCACCATTTTTCATTTGCCTGCCCTTCAAATCAAGCAGTCAATGCCCGATAAAACCATTAACTACCAGGTCCAAGCCATCGACATGCAAAAGGGTCTACCACTCCCTTATCTTCCCAGGCGATCGCATAGGACTTCGACGACAATCAAACACTAATTGATTTTTGGCTAAACCTGCAGCTCTTGTTCCTCATGTGCCCACTTTAAATATTTCTCATCATGTTCCACATGCGCTGTTTCTTGCCTCCTCATCCTTCTCTTTCAGGCAGCCTTGCATGGCATGCATGGTGCCAATGCCTGCAAATCCTTGCAGCTCGATTTCAAGTAAATGATGGCACTTCACTCAGCCAGAGCTTCAGATGCGAGGTAGAAAACAGAGGGCACTGCTGTTGCATGCAGTGGCAGTGCTGTGGGCTGTGAGCGAGAGATAAAGCAGAGAGGGCGAGGAAGTAGAAGCCAGCTCACGGAGCAGGACATGGACCTCCCACCAAACTCTTGTTATTACTTACTACTGTTGCCTTGTTATAATTATAAACCTACCTCACTGACACACACACATACACACACAGAGACACTCGATCGACGTCCTACTACTTTTCTGGCCGTCGTCTTTCCTTTTGATCTTCGAGTGTAGATCGCCACATGGGCTACGGCCGAGTAGCCTCGTCCGAGTCGCTCCCCTCCCTGTCCGATCTGCAACTGCAAGCGAGTCGCGACGCGTCCAGAGCGCGCCGCCGGGTGTTCCTCTGCCTTGGCCTTGTCGCCGTGCTTTTGCTTGTGGCTTCCGGTTTCTCGGTGGCGATATTCGTGGGCCGCCAGGAGTCGGATGAGGCGACGACGCCTCCGGCGCGCCGGCGGACGCCGAGCCAGACCTTATCGCGCGCCTGCGGATTGACTCGGTACCCGGCCCTCTGCCTGAGCTCGCTGCTCGACTTCCCGGGCGCCCTCGACGCGGCTCGGGAGCGCGACCTCGTCCACGTGTCGCTCAACATGACGCTCCACCGCGTCAGTGCGGCCATCTACGGCGCCTCCGCCATCGCCGGCGCGGCCATGGACGGGCTCGCCCGCTCCGCGTACGAAGACTGCATGGAGCTGCTCGACCACTCGCAGGAGCAGCTCTCCAACTCGCTCCATGCGGTGGCTCCCGCCGGCGTTTCGCCGCAGTCGGGGGCCCGGCTGAAGGGGTTCTCCGACGAGGACGTGGTCACCTGGCTCAGCGCCGCGCTCACCAACCAGGACACCTGCGACGAGGGGCTGCAACAGGTGACTAACCTCCGCGTGAAGCGGCACATGAAGAGCCAGACGAAGGACCTCACCGAGCTCGTCAGCAATTGCCTCGCCATCTTCTCCGGCTTCGGCCGCAATAAAGACTTCGCCGGCATTCCGATCCATGACAAAAGGAGAAGGAAGCTACTGGAGTTCCCTTCGTGGGTGCGGAAGAAGGACAGACGGCTGCTCCAGGCGCCGGCGTCGAGCATCCAGGCCGACATGGTCGTGTCCAAGGACGGAAACGGTACTTACACATCCATTGCCGACGCGGTGAAGGCGGCACCAGAGTACAGCAATCGCCGCATCATCATCTACATCAAGGCCGGGCAGTACGACGAGAACATCAAAGTTGGACGGAAGAAGACGAATCTCATGTTCATCGGCGACGGCAAAAGCAAGACCATCATCGCCGGGTCGCGGAGTGTGACCGACAACTTCACCACCTTCCACACTGCAACTTTCGGTATTTACTAATGATCATCGGGGCTTTTATTGATGTTTACAGAAACAGAGGATGATGTTGTGGTTGTGAATTTGGTGTTTGCAGCGGCGACAGGGACGGGATTCATAATGAGGGACATAACGGTGCAGAATTGGGCGGGGCCAGAGAAGCACCAGGCGGTGGCACTGCGGGTAGGGGCGGACCACGCGGTGGTTTACAGATGCAACGTGATCGGGTACCAGGACACTCTATACGTGCACTCGCAGCGGCAGTTCTTCCGGGAGTGCGACGTCTACGGCACCGTCGACTTCATCTTCGGCAACGCGGCGGTGGTGCTTCAGAACTGCAGCCTGTGGGCGCGGCGTCCGATGCCGATGCAGAAGAACACCATCACGGCGCAGAACCGCAAGGACCCCAACCAGAACACCGGCATCTCCATCCACGCCTGCCGAGTGTTGGCGGCAACCGATTTAGAGCCGGCCAAGGCCAACTACTCCACCTACCTCGGTCGGCCGTGGAAGCTCTACTCCAGAACGGTTTTCATGATGTCCTACATGGAGGACCACATCCACCCAGTGGGGTGGCTGGAGTGGAACGCCACCTTCGCCCTCGACACCTTATACTACGGCGAGTACATGAACTACGGCCCAGGGGCGGCCGTCGGAAAGAGAGTGCAGTGGCCAGGCTACCGGGTGATCACGCTGCCGGCGGAGGCTAGCAAATTCACTGTGTCGCAGTTCATCTTCGGTTCCTCATGGTTGCCCTCCACAGGCGTCGCCTTCTTGGCCGGCTTGTCCGTGTAAAAAGTCAAAATCTGTGTCTTCCTCTACAAATTTCTTTTCTCCTAGATTCCATTCCCTTTGTTCTATAATATGTGATCTCTCTCCCTCTGCATGTCATAGTTTAATTTTTTCCTGAATTTTTCATAAACATATCGATGGCAACTCCTTCAATAAAACTTTTCATAATTATACACTTTACCTCCTCCAACATTGCTTCTTTTTTTTTTTCTGTACTAGTTCTTAACGAAGATTCTGCCAAAGATTTGCTTTAAAACAATGGTCAAATGCTCATCATGATTACATTAAAATACAGAGAATTTTTATCCATTTGCAAAGATTTGAGGAAAGCAGTGGTTGATGCGCAGAAAAAGAATGATTTAGTGAAAAAGACACTTTGACGATAACGCTGAATGATGAAGGGCTTCTTGTTAATTCTTGTTGACTTACACAACCGACGCTTACAATCCAGAACAAGAACAAGTTGGGCCACACGCTGTCCTTGGGATCGATGATAGACATCTCACAATTCCCGAGATCAAAGTCAATCATAGGCTGCTGATTGGCACAATGGCGCCAAAACAGCTGGCATGATGAGATGAAATTTAGGATGTCCATTTCCTTGAGATGTTCGAAGTTGACATCGTTACTTGCTCCCATTCTGATCGGCTAGTTTAAATTACTTTCGTTTACTAACGCTATCAGAGCACGAAGACGGTAAGTTTAGAGACGAAGGTTCGTGGATGTTTACAGGGATTGGGAGGTGGTAAGGAAGTCTGTGAGGCCTCGCACATGCTCTGCTGCTGCTGCTGTTGTAGATGGCAGATTCCACGTTACCTTTTGCTGCTACTTTAGCTGCCTCTGTCTTTTTGCAAAGGTGGGAAGTGTCGGTGAGCGGCAGCAAAAGGCTTTACTCGGGGAATTTATTAAAGAGTTATGGAATGGATAGGATTTAGCGGTGGAATTTAATGGGGCCAGCCAGTGAAACTGGACGGTAGGGATACGCACTGTTTAATGCTTGATTTATTTTTGTAAAAAGATATTCCAATATTTTATGTTAATTTCATCTCAAAAAAATTTTAGGTCAGTATTTTTTACAACAGTGTAGCTGTTATTGCATGCAGTAAAATAAAATTAGTCGCGCTTATCAAAATATTCTATTTCAATTTCATCAAAATTATTTTAATTTAATAAAAATCAGTTCGACTTAGAATAAATAAGTTAGTTTTGTTCACTTAATTGAATTATATTACCCTTATGACAGAACAAAACTCCTATTAAGATAAGCATATATTTTAAGATAAAAAAATATAATGAAATATTATTATTATATATATATATATCATAAAATAAATTTTGGTTAATTTATTATAAATAAGTTTGATAAATTTCTCTAAAATGATTTACAGTGTGAAGCAATTATTGGTAGCTTCATTAAGTAAGAAAAAAAAACTCTTAGGAAATATGCAATGGTAAAAAAATAGAACGGATTCTTATGTAAGGAGGATTCAAAATTCAAAGTATCTCATACATTCATTGATCCCGCCTTATCTTTGACACCGTGTGAACAGCCAACGTGGCATACGGCCTGACCAGCTTCAGGGTCCACGTCATTGTACGGGCAACCTACTCGACATACATCCTGGCCGGGCCCGGGGTCTCTGCCGGCCGGTCGAACTCAAGGTGGCCGGTTAAAATAAATATAGCGGTTCGTCCTGTCGGTAAAACCCGGCCGATCACATTAAGGCTTACACGCCTCATTTAGTCGGGTACTGCCGCCCGGCCTCATAAGGGCTACACGCCTAATCGTTCGGGTGCATCCGCCCGGCAACCTTTCACATACATAGTCCCCCCAGGCTTGCACGCCCTGTGCCCACTCGGGCACTCTTTCGGAACCACCCTGCGGTAAAGACAAAACACACCTGCACCAGCTGCAGATAACAGGCTGTCACCATTCGTGTGAACTGACACTCCCTGGCACGCCGCCCTGTCACGCCGTTGGTGTCAGGCGGGGCCGGTTGGAGACTTACAGAAACCTGTCTGTGTCCTCACATAAGACAAGTAGTATACGACAAGGAATGTTGGCTACAAATTGACAGAATCATACAATATCCCCTGACTCCGTCAGAGAATCCTGACACCAGGCAGACAATCTTGGAATATCCCTCGACCAGGTCAGAGAATCCTGACACAGGTCAGACTTGGTCCTTTTCCCCGGCTATATAAGCCCATCCCCTCCTCATTATCAGGTACGCGCGCGAAGCCTCTCGTCTACAGTGCTCCTCTATTTGCTTGTTCACCGGAGTACTGACTTGACCGTCGGAGGGCCTTGCCGGGACGCTCTCCGACTAGGTTGCTAACGGTCATCTTCTCCAGCAGGTTCAGGTCATCCCGTCGGAGATCCACCAGGCTACTTCTTCTTCCATTCGGTCGGAGGACCCCCCCCCCCCCCCCCCGCCTGCTGAGTCATTCTGGGCGAGGGCATCCAGTCAGCATCCACGTCATCCATCTCCCTACCGTCACCCGGTTGCGGCTCCATTTCGCTCGGCGACAGGATCATTCATGATATTCGAACCCTTCGACGAGGTTCACCAAAAGAGATAGCAAACCAAGCAAGTCTAAATCAAAGATACTCAAAGTCACTTGGGACTATAGACATCCTCCGAATAACATTCACAGGAACCAAAATAGATTAGGTTTTTGACTCTATTAAGTAAGGTGGGAGTGACTGAATCAGAATTCAAGTTCGACAACAAGTTCAAGCCTAAGTTTGGACCTGAGTCCGAGTCAAGTCATAGATTTGTATCCAATCCAGATAAACCAAACACCAAGATAAAATCTCTCTTAGTTGATGAATTATACGATATGATTTCCTATTTGACTAAAAAATTGGCTAAGTCTAATGTGCAAGCCCCAAGTGTTTTAGCCATAGTTCTAATATGAGTTCAAATTAAATTAGATCTTGTAGATCTTATGAAGGAACACCAATGGCAGGACTAGAAGGACAATCCATTATCCGTACTAGGGAGGAACTCGATCACTTGGTAGCCAACGCCATCAAAGAAGCGCTTGAGTAACACCAAAACGAACTGACTGCCTCGCAACAAGGGGCTCATGCGCGTGAGGAGATCCCTAGAGTCTCCGTCTCGCACTCGCGGAGATCCGTCACCCTGGTAGGACGAAAGGATGGAGCAACCCCAGACCTCCAAAGAGAGTCTCCTGAAGATATTGAGAAGGCTCATTCGATGGCCTCCAGCGCGCGGAAGCATGAAGAGGGACAAGGGAAGAGGGAGGAACCTATAGCCTCCCATAAGGTTCCCTCTACTCCTTTCTCATCCGAGATTGTTGAAGACCCCATGCCGAAGCAATTGCGCGGCCCGGGGATCCCCGATTATGATGGGAAGGCGGATCCATAGGACCACGTCTGCAAGTTCGAGAACGTCGCACTCCTGCACCAGTATACTGACGTTGTGAAGTGTCGGGTGTTCCTAAACACCCTCTCCGGAGCAGCCCAGCGGTGGTTCCAGAGAATGCCACAAGGTTCTATCAACTCCTTCGAGGAGTTTAGAACCACTTTCCTCCACCATTTGGCCAGTAGTCGTCGCTACCAGAAGACGACGCTTAACCTGTTCGCCCTCATGCAAAAGCCTAAGGAACCACTCAAGGAGTATATCCAGTGGTTCAATAGGGCAGCGCAAGACGTGCCCAGTGCCACGTCAGAAATCCTTGTCAGTGCCTGCACTCAAGGGCTCGGGGAAGGAGATTTCTTCCGATCCTTGGTGAAGAAGCCCCTCGTCAATTTCGATGACTTGTCGGGACGTTCCGTCAAGCATGTTAACGTGGAGGAAGTACAATACGCCCGGTGCAAGGAACCAGCCGGAGTCCTCCCTCCAGCGGTTCCCCGTTCAGACAGGAGAGAGCCCCCAGCCCCAACTCGAGGGAAAGACCTTCACCTCGGGAAGGACCAGTGGGCGAGTAGGTGCCGGCTGGTTAAGACGGTAGTACCGAGCAGCCGAAGGCGTCACCAAAGTACTGTGGTTATCATGGTAGCTCGACACACTCCACCGAGGAGTGTCACGCCCTGAAGAAGAAGTTCGGCGATGAGGCAAACACCAAACCCCAGAAGAAGTGGAATAAATCAGGTTACCGTCGAAGGTCTCCACGGCGAAGCTTCTCCTCTCGGCGGCAATGGGCTGGAGAAAATGAGACCCGACATTGGTCTCGATTAGGATCGCGAGTAAGGAGTTGGGGACCCGTGCCCCGAAGATCCCTCTCTTTAGAAAGAGATCCTCAAAAGGGCAAGGCCCCTATGCGTAGCCCCTCCCCCCTCGGGGCATGTGGGAGTCATCTCCGGAGGACCTACCGGAGGGGATTCCCACCGTGCAAGGAAGTCTCATACCCAGCGATTGGAAAACTACTCTATTGGGGCAAGCCGAAGTCAGGAGCCCGACCCTACAATATCGTTTGGGCCAGCCGACCTGGAAGAAGTCGAAGCTTCCCGTGAAGACGCCTTAGTGATCGTAGCTCGTATTGCCAACTACGAGGTCAAGCGCATCTTCGTGGACACGGAGAGTTCCGTGAACATCTTATACAAGGCGGCTTTGGACCAGATGCAGATCGACGAGGATAAACTGCTCCCAGTCTCGACCCTACTATTCGGTTTCACGAGGTATCGAGTATAGCCGGTAGGGCAAATCACCCTATCACTCTCGTTGGGTAGCGACAGGATTGAAAGGACCAGGAGGACTCCCTTCTTGATCATAGACGCTTCCTGCTCCTACAATGCCATCCTGGGTCGCCTGGCGCTCAGCGTTTTCCAGGCGGTGGTCTCTGTCTACCACCAGAAAATAAAATTTCCCGTAGGTGACCGAGTGGTTGAAGTCAGGGGAGACCAACTGGTGTCTCGGTGGTGCTACAGCGAGGAAGTCAGAACAGAGTCCTGGAAGAACCCAAGGGGCCTTGAAGGCTAGCTGAAGGAGAAGGTCATGCACAGGGTGAGAAGGACCAGAGGCTCGGGAGGTCTGGGCCAGGCAGCTGTCTCTGACCCTTTTGGTCCTGGTAAGATTTGCATTATATATTGTGTATCCTTTTGTGTATCTTTGCTGCCTTGCAGCAAATTCAAGGAATAAAGGAAGATGTCTTCTTCAAACTACTAACGCACTATAGAAGAATTAAAAACCCTAATACCTTGCGGTGCTGCGGATGCCCGGGGTACTTAGGCTTGGTCTGGACTGCTACACCCAACCAAGGATAAAAATCCTAATACCTCGAGTTGCTGCGGATGCCCAAGGTACTTAGGCTTGGTCTGGGTTGCTACACCCGACCAAGTACCCAAAACCCTAATATCCCGCGGTGCTGCGGATACTCGGGGTACTTAGGCTTGGTCTAGGCTGCTACGCCCAACCAAGGATAAAAACCCTAATATCTCGCGATGCTGCGGATGCCTGAGGTACTTAGGCTTGGTCTGGGTTGCTACACCGGGCAAAGTACCCAAAACCCTAATACCCCGTGGTGCTGTGAATGCCCGGGGTACTTAGGCTTGGTCTGGACTGCTACGCCCAACCCAGGATAAAAATCCTAATACCCCGCGGTGCTGCGGATGCCCAGGGTACTTAGGCTTGGTCTAGGCTGCTACGCCTAACCAAGGATAAAAACCCTAATACCTCACGGTGCTACGGATGCCCGAGGTACTTAGGCTTGGTCTGGGTTGCTACACTCAACCAAGTACCCAAAACCCTAATACATCGCGGTGCTACGGATGCCCGAGGTACTTAGGCTTGGTCTGGAATGTTACGCACAACCAAGGATAAAAACCCTAATACCTCGCGATACTGCGGATGCCCGAGGTACTTAGACTTGGTCTGGGTTTCTACACCCGACCAAGTACCCAAAACCCTAATACCCCGCGGTGCTGCGGATGCCCGGGGTACTTAGGCTTGGTCTGAGCTGCTACGCCCAACCAAGGATAAAAACTCCAATACCTCGCGGTGCTGCGGATGCCCGAAGTACTTAGGCTTAGTCTGGGTTATTACGCCCGACCAAGTACCCAAACCCTAATACCTCGTGGTGCTGCGGATACCCGGGGTACTTAGGCTTGGTCTGGGCTTCTACACCCAACCAAGGATAAAAACCCTAATACCCCACGGTGCTGTGGATGCCCGGGGTACTTAGGCTTGGTTTGGGCTGCTACGCCCAACTAAGGCTAAAAACCCTAATACCTCGCGGTGCTGCGGATGCCCGAGGTACTTAGGCTTGGTCTGGGTTGCTACGCCCGACCAAGTACCCAAAACCCTAATACCTCGTGGTGCTGCGAATGCCCGGGGTACTTAGGCTTGGTCTGGGCTGCTATGCCCAACCAAGGATAAAAACCCTAATACCTCGCGGGTTGCGGATGCCTGGGATACTTAGGCTTGGTCTGGGCTGCTACGCCCAACCAAAGATAAAAACCCTAATATCTCGTGGTGTTGCGGATGCCCGGGGTACTTAGGCTTGGTCTGGGCTGCTACGCCCAATCAGGAATAAAAACCCTAATACCTCGCGGTGCTGCGAATGCCCGGGGTACTTAGGCTTGGTCTGGGTTGCTACAGACTCCCTGCCAAGTACGAAAACCATGAAGCCTCACGACATCTCAAATGACCGGGACGCATAGGTGCGGCAGAAGCCAAGATAGCACGAACTGCCCGGCTATAGGAGAGCAAGTGAGGCATCAGAGTATTAACGCAATACAGGCATACGCATACACAAGGTAACAAAAAGTTTGTTTTATTTATTTAAGAAATACATTAAATCCAACATATCAGAGAAATATCAAGATACAATGAGAATAGCTAGTAAAGGGAAGCACCCCTCTACTCAGGCTTTTCTTCACCACTGCAGCATCCCTCGTAGAGTCGCTTGACTCAAAACCGTCTTCCAATAGCCGACAAGCAGGGATCCACACGCGTTATAATCAGAGTTCTTGAATCTTCGACCGTAGTAAAAACATCTCGGTCCTTCACCCGAGTAACCAGCGACAGACTAGGACGCCTGAGATAACACATGAGGGCAACGAACCCGTTTGAAGACCCCGATTACCTCCTCCTACGAAGATGCATCCAACACAACATTTAGAAAGAAGAGGAGGGGGAGCAGCAACTGCAATTTCTCTCCAGATGCTGGAAAAGAAGAATTGTCTTTACAGGGGAGAGGAAGCAGTGGCGGCAACCCCTCCTCTCTTAGTGATGGCGTCCCCCACAAACACCATCCTATGCTCAAAACTCGGGGAAAGCGAGGATTCGGAAGAGGATGGCGTCTGAAGCAGACCAGGAATACAATGCCATGGACCAACCAGGGGGAGGCAACCATCAGGATATGTCATTTCCACTATGCCCCCTGGCGGACCACGTGATGTCTCTTCTGGACTCTTCAGATAACCCCGGAGCCCCACCTCCACCAGGATCTTCAGCGAGACCCAGGACATCATCTCCACCATGCACCCCAGCAAATGATGCAAGACTTCCCCCTCCGCAAGGCCCTTCGGCCGGGAATACAACTACATCTCCGACATAGACAACTGCGATCGCAAAAAGGGGTGGAAGAAAAGGCAACAACATCTCACCACAAATAAGAAAGGAGGCAAAAGGGATGGAGAAGACGATTCACCCTTCTCTCTCTATTTATAGTAACCACGGCCTCTTTGAGCATTTAATGCAGGCATGGTGCAGGAAAGGTAACGGACGCCAACGCCGAAGCGTCGTATCGATTGGCATGTCTTCGCCACGCCTAGGAACCCGCAACTATTTATGAGTTTATTCAAGAGATTGCGTGGGATATGGAGACGACGATTCGAGAGCCGCCAACATTCTCCAAGAGAAAAGGGTCGAAGGGGCCCCACAGGGAAATATGTGAGAGCCTAGCATTGAGGTGTACGTAGTTATCGTGGGAGATCCATTCTCAGGATCAACCCTGAGAAAAACTTCTATCTTTTTTCTTTTCAAGCCCTCGTTGCAAAGACACGCGGCACATGGAATCGGACCTAAGAACATGCACAAAATAAGGTAGAGCATATGATCATGATAGATACAACCGGGCCCAACTCCCTGGTAAACATATGATCCTACAATTCTGGGTCCTTAGGAGGGAGTCTCTCCCCCACTCGACCTTCACTCACAAACTCGAGGCGGCATAGGGAGGCAGAAATTGATCCTTCTTCAACTGGTCGATAGCCTCGTGGAAGCCTTGCCGCAAGCGCTGCACTACCTGGTCAGTGATGATGGCATGGAATTCATCCGACTCTAAGAACTCCGCCTTGAAGTCTGCTTTAGCCTCCTCAGAGCTAAAAGCTTTAGCAGCCCGAAGGGCGTGAAGCTCGGCCTCAGTAGCCTCATGGGCAGGCTTCAGCCGTCCCAACTCGGCAGACATCCCATCCTGATCGGCCAGGGCCTCCCTGAGTCTGTCCGACGTGGCCCATACCTCCGATTGAGCTTGGGCCAGGTCATCTTCCAGGATAGATGCGCGATCAGTGGCCATCAGAAAGTTACACTCCTTCTGGCTAAGTTGCTGAGCCTGATCCCGAACACGCGAGTTCAGTCTCTCGGTCGAGGTTGCCATAAGTCGGATGTCACCCGACAACCACCTCTCTCGTATCTGAAGTTGATCCCTCTCCTGCGTCATCTAGAGTAGATCCTGCGTAACGGCCACTGCTCTTTCGGACACCAGGCGTTCTTGGTGTCGGGAATTTTAAAGAGCCAACTCCTTGTCCTGCAAGGTGTCCAGCAGATGCTCTACCTTCGCACGGAGGACTCTGCTGACCCCCGATCGCATAAGTCCCGCCTGGCGCTCATGATCAGCTGTGACCTCGGCTCTCAGGGCCCGGCAGGTCAAGGCTTCAACCTGGGGCCAGGAGTATAAACCCCGGCTGGTTGTTAGGCAGTCTTCAGCTGCCTAATATTGCACCAAGAAGTCAGAAAGTATGCAGGAGAATATCTAATGCAACAGTAACTTATACCTTCAGAAGGGTCTCCCGGAGAGTGGTTAGCGGTTCAGCCGAGACTCGTACGCCTGCCCCTCCTGGGGACCCTGACGGGTTATCCCGTCCCTCGGACGACAGTGAGCTCCGGTGAGAAGGAAGTCGTTGAACAACAGGAGCTTCAGGTGGCAGGCTGGAGGGGCCAGAGTCGCCCTCCTCCGAGCTGGAAGTCCCCCCGGACAAGGCCCCCTCGGGCGGAACGTCCTTCAACGTCACCGAGGGGAGGGGGGGGGGAGGAGGATTGCATGGAAGCCTCCAATGCTGCATCCAACCTCTTTTTTAGGCGGTCAAGTTTCATCCGGTATTGGGTACGCAGTACCTCCTTACCCTTCGAAGCCTCGGCCGGGTCGGTGGAGGGAAAGCTAGGTTCTGTGGTGACCGGCTCCGGAGTTGTGGCCGAAGGGATAGGAGAAGATGCGAGAGCAGATGCTCCCCCCTCGGAAGGAGACTCAGCCTCCTCAGGCACAGAGGGAAGAAGGACGGACCCTCGGAGCGTAGCTTTTTCCATCTAAGGCCCAAGCCCTTTGGAAGTCACCTCTTCTGCCGACCAGCAAACCGGAATGTTGAAGGGGCAGTGGGAGAGGAGGACCCCTCGCTAACCTCCTCTGGCCGAACACCAATTGGGGGAGAGCCACCTCCAGAAAGAAAATCCGCTATCGGCTTAACCTGTTGATCAGAGGGCCCTTGGCTCGCCACCGGCAGGGATGTAACAGTGACCTCTACCCTCTCGGGAGGGGCAAGCCCACGGGACGAGTCAACGATCCCCTCCGAGGACTCGGCAGGGACAGGGGGTGTATCGGGAACGGTCGGGGGAGGATTCAGCACCTCCATATTGGCCTCCTCCCACTTGATATGTCGATCCATCATCTTAGCGAACATGACTTCATCTGCAATCGATAAACGAGGAAACATCAGTTAAAATTAACAGGCATTGATGAAAAAGACAAACATACCGAGGCTGGAGCTGATTCGGGTCACTTTTTGGCTAAGGCCCGCCCGGAACATAAGCTTCTCACTCTGCACCAGCCTCGGGCTGCTGAACTCCATGCCGGAGAGTATATTCCTACCACGCTGGTACGCAGAACTCTGGAGAAACTCCCCTAAAGAAGGAGGAGTCAGGAGAGCTTCTATCCAACGGAGAGGACTGAAGGGCAACGTGGGCGGGCAGATAAAGAAGAACTTCTCCTTCCACCCTTTGTGCGAAGAAGGAAACCCTCCTAAAAACCTATGGTTCGGTCATGCCGAGAAGCTAAAACCCCCTCTAGAACCGATTGGGACAAAGAAAGAATGAAAAAGATGAGGGGTCAGAGGGAGGTCAAAGAGTTTGAAGACAATATACGCCTCTCCCATCTGAGCGAATGCATTATGAGCCATCTGGTGAAGAGGTATATCGAAGTAGGAGGTTATATTCATAAAGAAGGGGGGATGGGGAAACGGAATCCTGACTCCACTTGCCCCAGGAAGAAGGTCGACAAGCCTGCGAGAGGCTCTACTGGCGTCTGGCCTACCCCGGGGATAACCACCACCATCTCAGCCGGAATGTCGTAGGCCTCGAGGGCCGCTTGCAAAGCCTCGATCTCACTCTCGAAGAAATAGACTCATACCATTCCGCTCGGTAGCTTTCCATGGTCCCTAAGGGTAGAGACAGGGAGGAGACAAACTACTTACGTGTAAAAGAGTCCTTAGAGAAGAAGAAGAAGACGAGGTGCACCCAGCCACGAAGTCAGAAGTTGACCGAACGTCCTCGCCTTCCCTTCTTATACACAGGAGGTCGCCTACATGGATGCAATAGGGAAGCAGCACGTGGAAAGCAAGAAAACCGCCGCATCAGTGTTGCCCCAGGGACAGTTGCCTGACGCGAGCCAGCTATAGCAGCGCACGTCGGTAAGAAGTCGAGGAGATGACCGCTGGAGCACGTGGCGGCGAGGCATTCACAGAAGTACCTTGTCGCCATCAAAAAAACGTCGTGCTCCTTTATAACAAAGGGACAAGTATCATTACGATACATCGAAAGCCACAGAAGTCCTTCGGGAAGCGTAAAACTAAGGAGAAATTTCCTAGGGGCTTAGCACAACCCCCTAAGGGTCCCTTGCAACTACTAAAAGGAATAGTAATGGGTGTGAGGACCCGCCGGAACTCAGCTTCTTCACCATCACACTAGTCCGATTAGTCAGCCACACTTCCTTCGATCAGACTTGAAAGGAGAGACTTGTGATAAGGTTGAATAGCCCGTGACAGACATGTGGGATGAAAAAGCTTTGTGGCAAAATGCAACGAGTCTTAGTGACTCTTTTTCAGAGCCCTCGAGACACTCTCGGGAAGGAGAGCCTCTAGGGCCCCCCTCGGGAGACAAGTCTTGGGTAGTCAACCAGAAGATCCCTCCTGGGATCACCCCGGAAAGTGGGGTCCCAAGACTACCTTGGGAGCTATAACGTCCGCGATCACCCGGACCAGAAGGCCCCGAGTCCCCCTCGGGGAAGCGGTCGCCGGACAACCTCCGGAGTGTTCCCCTAACGCTCATGTTGATCTCACAGGGCGCAAAATTCCTCGACTCCTGTCAGCTTCGACATGTGCAGAACCTCGATGACTGATCATCATCGTCGACTCCTTCCGAAACAGAAGCTTTTCGAGAATAAAAGTATATTACCGAAAGGACCTTCTCAAACTCCGAAGTCATACAGCGTATTTTCTATGGAGACCCTGACGAAACGGATTCTCAATCTTTTTATTTGAGAAAGTCAGGAAGGTTTGGGCCTGCCTTCCAGGCTTCTACAACAGAACCACCAGGCTGATGATGGTCGAGGGTACATGCCATTCAACTAGCATTTGACCTGCTAGAGGAAACAACAACAGCGCCTCTCACAAGTTTCTCTCTATGAATTCCCAGATCCTCTCCTCCATGTAAACTCGATCTCGTAGCCGACGCGGCATGTGTCTTTCGTCTGGAAATAGCAGAAGCTCGTATGGCTTGCCAGCGGCAATGAGTGAGTTTATGAGTCTGGCTGTGTGCCTATAGTGCACATTCTCATCGATCATTCCATGAACAAGTAGTAGCTTCCCTTTGAGTTTGTGTGCATGGTGCATTATTGATCCGCACTCGTAGGCTTCAGGGTTTTCGTTGGGCAAGCCCATGTACTTCTCGGTGTAGAATGTGTCGTATCCGTCCCATGAAGTCACAGGGGCACCTGATACAGCACAGCAGAAAGTGTTGGGAAACCTCGCCAGGCTCATTGCTGATAGAAAGCCCCCATAGCTCCAACCATATATACCAATATGACCTGATCTGGCAAGACCTTGCCTCACAAGCCACTCTACGCCTGTCACTTGATCTTCAGTGTCTACTCGACCGAAGTTGTGCTTCAGTTGGCCCTCAAACTTCAATCCTCGCCTTGCAGTCCCTCTGTTATCTAGCTGCAATGTAGAAACAATCAATTTCTGATACAGCAACCGAATCGAAAATGGAAAAGACAAGCAAGATCATTATTGATCATAACAGAAAAAGAGGTCAGATGAAATTTGTTGTTTTTTCTTGGATCATTTAGCACATAAAACAGTCATACAACTACTTGCTATGATACCAGATAGAGATTCATATATACAGTCAACCAAAATTTGAAGCATTTCAATCTACAACCCAAACAATACATTTCATGCCAATAAATAAAAGGGTTAAGTATATAAATACTGCTTGTAGCTAACTTGTATTAATCCATGCGACTCCTATTTTTCTCTAAAATCTCCACTTCAGTCCATAATTTGTCTTATTTAACCAAATTTGACATAAGTTTATGCATGTTAACTAAATAATTTGACTAGATATGATTGTAAACAAACATAGAAAAAAATAAAAATAAAAAACACAGATTATAGGATACATAAATTAACTAATATTTAATTGGATTCAACTGATAATATCTACACTAAAGCAGAAATTTAGAAAAAAATGAGGTTCACGTAATACAGATAAACTATAGGTACCTGAGTAGAAAATGCACACAAAAGAAGAAAAACTATAGCCTATGCTGAACAGTCAAATACCTCAGTTATCAGAAAAGCAGGCATACTATTACATGATTGTGGGAATATTACCAAAATCAAATTCTAGATGGCACATCCAGATTCAGGGAGGTTGAATAAGGTTATAATGAAAGCTGGAAATAGATTCCCTTAGAATGTACAAGTATCCACAGAGATAATGAAGCTTGGATCTACTTTTTAAATTGGATAAGGGGTTACAAAACTACACAACTAAGTAGCTAACTGTGCAAAGAAAAGAAGGAAATCGAATGGCAATTCCATGTTGATTTGGAAATCAATATTAAAGGAACTAAGCAAGCTCAAGAGACAGATTTGAGTGATTCAGTCTCTACCCCAAATTCTGAGAAGAACTGGTTTATGAGGCAATGGACTAGCTTGCAAAGAGAAGTGAAAGAAAAGATGAATCATAAAGATCAGACTATTTTGTAGCTGTAGGTCAGCATAGGAAGAAAAGAGATGGAACTGGATGCGAACAAACACCATAGAAAGATACAGAAAATGTGAAGTGAAAGAGGAAAAGCAAATTGGCTAATAACAGAGTTCATCGGGACTCTTCGATCTCATATTGAGCAATTAGATCATTGGTGCTCCCATCAATTGGATTTCTGCTCAAAATAGTCTAAATAAGGTACCTGAAAAAACATATAAGACATGCACCCTAGAGGTAACGGTACAGTATCATTGCAAGCGTCCATTTTGCTCAAGATAGACAAAATCCAGCATATCCTAATATTGGTTGTAAACTCGTAATATAAGACGACATGGATATGATTTATTTTTGTAAACTAAGATTTCAAGCTGATTTATATATTCTTCAGCAAAGAAAATATACAGTATAAAATATAAATGTGAAGCGCACAACAAAATCTTCACAAATCGCAGTCAAAATAGTTCACCATATTCAGACTAATGTGATCAAGTCATCAGAAGAAGGTAGAATTAGTATCACATGTTCACAAATCTAGAATGAACAACTATAAATTTAAAGTAATTTGATTTTGAAAGATCTTTGCTATAAACCTCACAATTTCAAGAATCCATGAAGAACAAGTGTAAAAATGACAAGAAAAAAAAAGAGTTAAATATGTTTTAGAAGCATACATGATACTAAAGTTCAGCACTGGTAGTACAGATATTGTCCATATTAATCATATCCTGCTATTGGATATGCATCTTTAATATAAATGTACCAGTTAAAAAATAAATCTGATGGCAGAGAATAGACAGTACATTCTAGTCTAGAAACTTAAAAAACAAAACACAATAGCAAAGAGATTTACCTTCCACACCAAGATTCCCTTACTCCGAAGGTACTGAGCTCTCATGTCGACTGTATTTATCCATGAATCAACCACAAGCTGGACACTAGGACCACCATAAACACCAACCAATGTTTTATACGGAGGTGGCCCAAACTTTTTTGCATCAGGTTTGTATAAAGCCCCGTACAAAGTTGTACCATCTTTAGCAGATATTTGCACAATCTCTGGCGCCAGAAGTTGTAACTTTCTAAAACGGGGGACACTAAGAGGCTGCTCATATAAAGGAAGTATCACACTCCCATCATGCAAGGAACAAAGAATTACTCTAGGCGGAGAATTTAGAGAATCGTGGACGTCAACAAATCTCTGCATTTGATGATCAAGGATAACTGCATGTCTTCCACTGCCCTGAGTCAACCTCCTTGGTGGTTGTAGAGGAGCATTCCGGTCTGGAAAAAGGCTGGTGCAATATAAGTTAGATTCCAGTGGCCCATCCAAGGTGCCAGTGAAGTAAATAAGACCTGCATTTTCATTTACACCAGCAATTTGCTCAACCAACCAATTACCCTGAGTAATGGGTCCTAAGCAAACCCCACTCTTGTCATGAAGGTAGAGATGCCTAAAACCAGTCTTTTCACTTGCCCAAACGAAACCACCAGAAAAATTATTTACTCCTTTATCTAAAGGTGTGAAGCAATCGTGCAAGTTTATCCATATATCGTTATCTTCAACAAGTATGGTTTCCTTTTGCCCAGTCTGAATATCATACTTAAAAATCTCTAATTTGGAATGGTGCCTGTTCAGGACCTGAGCAATAAGAGAATTATCTGGCATCCAATTGACTCTAGCTAGGTATTCTGCATCTCCACCAGCTTCATTCGGTAATCCACGATTAAGGTTCATCCAAGTAACTTCTCCACCAGAGGCAGGAACAACCCCAAGTCGAACCTTGACATTAGCAGCTCCTGCAAATGGGTATGCATGGTCTTCCTGTGCATCTGAGCCAACTGAACTTTTCCCTTGGTGCATAATTCTGAAAAGAGGGATCTCAGTTGAATCAACTTCAGCAAATGCAATATACTTGCTATCAAGAGACCACCAGAATCCAGTCTTCCTATCCATCTCTTCCTATGGACAAAGAAATAATCAGTAGAAAAACAATTTGAATTTCAATGGTCTATTGAGCATGTTTAAAATTCAGAGAGAGGAGAAAAGTTGCACCTGAGCAATGTATTCGGCAAGACCATGAGTCTGAAAAGAGAACAGATCAGATCTGTTAGATACTCTATATAAAGATGTCAAATAAGAGATTCATACACACACAATAAGTTTCTTAAGAGAAACAGCATGTGTGTGAATGCAACCATGAATATGTGAGATCATATAAATTCAAGCTTACAGCATATACAATATGCTGATTGCAATTATGAGATAATCCTAGCTCATAAGAAAATCAGGAGAAAATATTGACAGCTGTACTGCTTTGTGCATGGTGCACCTTAATACAAACACAGAAGAGTTGACTCCAAATCAGTTAGTAACATTCAATGTTTCTTCATTAGAATAATACTACGGCTAATCTCTTTTCTGATACCATCCTAACATCTATTGCCAAAGACAACCTTTCAATAATATCTCTAGACAATCTAATTAACTTATAGAATGCGGTGAAAAGAGAACAAGGTGTTAACAATTAGTTTTTCAGCAAACTCAGGATGATTAGCATGTCCCAAATATATAGATATCTTTATCATTAATATACCTCCCAGCTATCAGCACTAATGCAACTAAATGAACTAGGTGATTTTCAATGAGTATACTAATGCATCAACAAGAAATTCTTGGAGCAGAGGTTTTGCCACCATATTTCATTTATTAGTCATCATGGCCGAAGTCAAGTTGCAGACTTTCTTTTTGATGCATTACAACTTATCTATTATAACTCTTGTTGGACACGTGGATTAGTATCAAAACTCTCCTTTCCCGCAAAGGTAGCATGTATAATATGGATCCTACTAGTAGCCCAACTTCAACTTGATATTAACAGTGTGTTGACTAAAAACCAACAGAACAAGTATTACAATGCAACGAAATTCAACTAAACGACCAAAACCGAGAAATTCACCAATCCTAGCCTGAATGATGCCGAACCTACATTCCATGCACAGTGAGTATGGAACTACTATACTGAACATGTTCTATGGCATTTTTCAGAAAATGTGCGGACCTTTTTATAAAATAGAGAGGTGACTTGCTGTAATTTAAAAAATAATAGGGGTGTTTCCATAAGAATATTGAAGCATTCAATATCATCTCTTTGATTCTTGCTTGTGTCACAATTCTCTGCTCGATGTGATGTAATTGCAACCCCTATCATCTCCACTTTCTTTATCTCAGGCACTTAAATCAGTATGTTTTTGGTTGACTAGTTCAAAGTTTCATAACACGTTTCCAAGTCCCAACACTTCCTTGCCTTCTACCCCCTTCCTTGGTCCTTTCTAATCTCTGATTTCTATCTATAATCTTACTGGAATTTTGTGTCCCCTGAGGCTGCTATGTCTTCCTCTAACTAGAAGTTCCCTACAACCAAGAAGTTGGCATCACTTGCCCCTCACCTCTGCTAGTACACATGACTCCAACAAGGTGCTTTTAGCCTTTGATATCTTGACCTTTTGAGATAGTGCTTTGCATCCTTTAATATTTCTGTATCACTATAATTGTTTCTGTATAACTAGAAAATGTTTGATATGGTTTCAACTTCCACCACCAATCCTGCAGATGCATGGTACAACCTAGAAACTCTTGCTTTACCAAGATTAGGAATTTAGTACATCTCCAGTGCATTTTTTCATCAAAGAGTTTTGTTACTTAGTTCTACATTACAGATCTTGATATTTCATTTATCATATTGTAGAAATAAGACAAACTGTTTAGTAAGTAGAAGGATTCTTGAATTCTAATATATGTTAGGTTGGTTAGGTTAATAAATTTAAAGTTTATCCTACTATACTCATTTCATTATTTGCGAATATGATTAATAAGAATAGAAGAATCCATATCTACAAATCAGTGGAAATGCGGAATAGATCTCAATTCAAGAACAGTACTGAAAAAAAAAACGTTTATCCTAAATAAACACTCAACCAGAACACTGGAAGAAGCAAGCACAGTTTCCGCTAACAGATGCTGGATATACGTAAGATTTTGAGGGTATAAATGCTAAATGATCTAATATGTTATTCACCGCTTGTTGGATGCTGAAGAAAAGGGAAATATGTTGCCCATTTGTCCTAGAGATGCTCCAAATTAACGAAATGAAAAGATGACTTTAGAAAAAGTATCATTTTTATTTTTAAATACAGACTTGATACCAATCTTTTTATCAACATTTTTTTAGTATATTTCTTTGGTACCCTACGTGAGAGAAAATCCTAGCTCGACCATTATGAATAGCCGGAATAATGTATAAGAATCCACATGTTTACCCACGAACCATCATGATCTGTGGAATCTTCTGAATGATTTTTGCTAGACATTGAAGAAAGATAAATTTGAAATAGCTCAACAGGTTGTAGTCACCTGCTACATTTTATGATGAGACAACCAAGCTACATAATAAACAGGAAAGATCTTGAAAACTCAACATAAGATTATAATATTCTCCAAGTAACCATTACCTCCATTATTTAGCTTACAAGACGGGCACTCGTCCAAACAGTTATGTCAAGTTAGAAGACAAAACCGAGTAGTGGAAATTATCAGAATAAAAAAAAGGATAGTAATGGATACATACCACTAGCACATGATAAAGAATTTCCAAGTTACAAAAACTATAATCAACCAGTAACACATTAAACAAGAAACGAATATCCACCTTTCTATTTGCAATTGCTCCAAAAGTTAATTGTTTAGGCTCCCCACCAGACAGGTTTAAAACATAGAGTTCATCATCCCTGACATATGCAAGCATGCTTCCATCTGGTGACAGATGCGGGTCAATAATTGGCGAGCCAGCGCAACATGTAAGTTTGAGCTCAGGCTCCGAGCCTGATATTTCCTGGAAATATACCTGATGAAACAGATAACGATCACTTAATATATCATAATCAAAGAAGAAAGTTTAAGATCAGCAGGTCGAGAGGCCCGCAGAATAGCTACATGTAATGAAGCATTTTAATGTTCAAAACAGAAATTACTTCAAATACAATTGGCCTACTAGCTGAATGTCAACACTAGCTCATTAAATCAAGAAATAGGGCAGAGCACAGACCCCATTTGGCAATGGCACCATGACAGTGGGCTTCCCTGGAGCGAAGCAAGAGGAGGACGTCGACCTCGACTTCCACTCGTACTTTGTAACTCCCAATCCCCTCTCCCTCGACCTCTCTCGCCTCAACTTCTCTTCAGCCGAGAGATTGCTCTCATCGAGGCCGCCTCCGTCAGGCGGGGAAAACACCAGCTCCTGACGCCGTAAGGCGACGTCAAAGGCGAAGACCTTACGGTAGAGGGTACCATCCGGGCTGAAGAGATAGGAGATCAAGCGCCCATCGGGGCTGAAACTGATGGAGGAGGGAGCGACGTATCCCGGAAGCGGGTACTGGACGATCTCCTCCACGGGAAAGAGGAAAGAGTCTTCCTCAGTATCCGCAAGGGGCATCTCGGCTTCGCAGTGGCGCGGCTTCTTCGCTAAAGTCTCCTTATCGTCGTCCTCCGCGGCCGCCTTGTCCTGCATCAAGAATGGAAGATGCGCAGACGAGGGGGGCCGGAGGGGCCGCCGGACCAAGAAAGAGCTGCCGGACGGCGAACCCTAGGAGTACGGATGGCGATCGGATCGGGGAAACGATGATATCTAGTTCTCACTTCGCTAATATCGTGATGCTTTTAGGCACCTTGTCTTTTGAACATTTGTCCCATTTATTCTTCTGGAATCTCGATTAACTCCCTGAAAGTTTCTCTTTACCTGTTATCAGTTGCAATGCTATTAGAGGAAAAAAACGATTATGGTAAGGTTGAATCTCCGGCGATCGATTCGGTTTCATTAAAAATTTTCACCGACCGTTAAGGTAAGTCGGAAGTACTCCACGAACAATCTAGAAGCTTAGTGATCTTGTCACGAAGTGAGGTGGGTTTTCCAAAAGCGAGATGGTCCTCCGGGGATCACGAATCGCTAAGGCTGGCCACGAAGCTCGCTGCTGTCCTGCAAGACAGGGACCGTTAGAACCCGCCGGGAAAAGTCCCCGGTAAGACAGTCCGACGGTCAAGTCAATCCTCAAGAGTAAAAAAGCAGAAGGAAAGCAATATAACAGTAAGAATGCACTATTGCGTGTACCTGCGAGATGCGGAGTGAAGAGACTTATATAGCAGGGGAAGCTGACAACTCCTGCCCCGCCTGCCATCCTTTGTCCCGTAGCGAGGACAAGGTGATGCATGACCGGAGATGGCAGGGTGAAGTAGTGCATACCGGAATAAGGAAATGAGCGCTGTCAACTTAAATGCTAGCGTCGTTCGGCGTCACTCGGCTTGACACCAGTGTATGTGGTCGTAGTACGGGGGGACAGAGTATGGCAGGAAGATCAAGGTATCAGCAAGATATCTGTCGCTTGGGTCAGAATAGTATCAGACCTGTGCCGACCCCGTACTGCTTCTGGTAGTCTGGTGTTAGGGAGTGGTTGTTCGTCATGCCAGGGCCGACTGATGACCCCTAAGAAGGAAGGTGCCGACTGAGGGCACTGACTGATGAGGCCGACTGAGGACCTAGAAGGAAGGTGCCGACCGAGGGCACTAACTGATGAAGCCGACTGAGGACCTAGAAGGAAGGTGCCGACCGAGGGCACTGACTATGAGGTCGACTGAGGGCCTAGAAGGAAGGTGTCGACTGAGGGCACTAACTGATGAGGCCGACTGAGGGTCTAGAAGGAAGGTGCCGACTGAGGGCATTGACTGATGAGCCCGATTGAGGACCTAGAAGGAAGGTGCCGACTGAGAGCACTGACTGATGAGGCAGACTGAGGGTCTAGAAGGAAGGTGCAGACTGAGGGGCACTGACTGATAAGGCTGACTGAGGGCCTTTAGTGATATACTGGCTAAAGTTTTCTCGGGCTCGGGCTTACCCAAGGAGCGTGGGCCGCCACGCGCCGGCTAGGAGCCAAACCCAGAAGTGTGATAGATTGAGTTAGGCATTATCTGAATACAGAGGATCCTAGGGAGCGTGGGATGCCACGCGTCCGACTGGGAACCCCCGGAGAGGAGCGCAGGGGCATGCCCGCGAGAGAGTCTAGATGATGACCTGGACCTATCCCTTCGCATTCCCGAGGGAGCTAGGCCAAGTCGCCCGTATGGGCCTTACATCCCACGGGCTCCCGAAGCCCGCGGATCTATCTGTAGGACCGGTGCCGTCGATAGAGTATCGAACATTAAAATCTTTCGTGGAATTCTTCGTAAAACGTTCGATCTAGTCAGAGCGTTAGTGCAGCGGAAAAATAAAACAGAAAAAGAAATAGCAATACAAGGACACAGCGGGATTTATTTACTTGGTTCCCAACCCCCCAGGGTCAGTACGTCCAAGGCCTATGTACTCGGCGTGAGTCCACTATTGGTCTCCTTTCCGGAATTTCCAGAGGCGGAGAAAACCCGTCTTATAGTGTAGAAGTACAAGCACAAGTACAAAAAATTACGTACGGAAAATTAAATGCAAACCGAACAAAACAAAGTTAAAGCTCGGCCGATCTGGACCTCCGAAGTGCCGCGCACTTCCTCCTGGAGCCTCCCAGTCGTAGAGCCTCGTCTTTAGCACGTTGTCGTCGGTCAGAATGATCAGAATGGCTTGTAACAGTTGTGTTTGAAGCAAAGGGGTCGAGGCCCCTTTTATAGCACTCTTGGGGGCGCCTTGGACGTCGAGGGCGCCCCAATAAACCCGGTCAAACCTTATCCCCGCGTAGACCTCGTCGCAGCTGATAAAACCTTTGACCAAGGTGCCCCGGACCTCCCAGGCGCCCTCATGAAAGCTTATCTGTGTTTCGGACTCGAAACAGCACAAACAACTTTGAACCCGGGCGGCCCGGACGCTCCGGGCGCCCCGCTTGACACCTATTCTGCCTACAACACTATACTGTCTTTTTCTTGCTTTAGCTTGGGCGCCCTGGATGATGGGGGCGCCCCCAACACTGGGGGCGCCCTGCTTTAGGGCCTCCAGCAGGTTTGCTTTGTCTTCCAATCTTGGTACCTGCAAGACACACAAAAACACAAAGCACATATACATATAATATTAGCCTCAAGGACTTGGTTCAGACTTCGGATCTCCACGAAACCCTAGGGCGAACCGGCACAAGTTCTCATCCCCGAGAACTCGCCTTTCACCTACTCCTTTCAGGACGTGATTGCCACCCAGTCCTTCGGGTGGACTTTTGCTTAGCTTCTGATACTTCCGGACCTCGAGACGCTCAAACCCTGACCCGTCTCTACTCCTGTCCTTAGTCATCGCTCAGCTAAGTTGCTCGGTCCCTTGGGCCACGACTTCATTCCCTAGCAGTCCTTCGCCAGGTGCCTAGCAGCCCTTCGCTAGGTCTTCGTTACCAAGCAATCCTTCGCCTGGTGCCTAGCAATCCTTCGCCAGGTCTTCGGTACCAAGCAGTCCTTCGCTTGGTGCCTAGCAGTCCTTCGCTAGGTCTTAGACTCCTAGCAGCCCTTCCCTAGGTGCCCAGCAGCCCGTCGCCAGGTCTTAAGGTTCCGATGCCTAGCAGTCCTTCGCTAGGTGCCCAACAGCCCTTCGCCAGGTCTTAGGGTTTCGATGCCTAGATTAACTAGGACTTTTCTTCAACTTAGGTTACTTCTCCTTTGCTCCCCTTTGTCTGTTCAATGTATCACTGATTTAAGTATATTGTCAAACATTAAAACACTTAAAGAAGAACATCATTGATGCAACTTGCACCAACAATCTCCCCCTTTTTGATGTTTGACAATAACTTAAGTTAGATTGGTTTAAGGGGCTAACTTACCATCCTTGGGATCAAAAAATGAAAAAAATGATATAAGTTTTGAAACTACATTTTTGATTTTTGGAAGAAAATTTTTCTAACTTAAGCACACCTCTCCCCCTTTATCATACATCAAAAAAAACATAAGAAAATACTTGTACCAACAATGACAACCTTTGGTTCTTTTTGAGAATACTTAGTGCAAAAAATTTTGAAAGCATTGTATTTTGAATGGTATATTGTATTTTTTGAAAAATGCATATTTTGAAAGAGATGTTATGCGCTTTGAAAAGTACAAGTACTTTGAAAATTATTATGATCTTTAAAAAAAATGCAAGTACTTTTGTAATTTTTGAAAAATATAAGTACTTTTGAAAAATGCATAACTTTTGAAAGAATGCTATTTTGGAAAATATAAATATTATGCATATTTTGCAAGTACTAACTATTTTTGAAAAAGTTGAGACTTTGAAAAATATAAGTAATTTTTGAAACATAATATTTTACTTGACTAGGTTTCTTTTCCAGTCTGACACAATCCTAGGAAACCTTGTTAACCACAAGGACATTTTCCTAAGTGTCCTGGAAATTCTTCAAACTCAAGTAAATATTAACAGAATTTTGCCAAAAAATGATAGTACTTTTGAAAATATATGCTAGTGGATTTTGAAAAATGTGTGAACTTTTGAAGACTCAATATTTTACTTGACTTGGTTTATCTTCCAGTCTGACACCATCCTGGGAAACCTTGTTGACTACAAGGACATTTCCTAAGTGTCCTGGAAATTCTCTAACCCAAGTAAACATTATTTCAAAAATAATTTCATAAGTCACACAAATTCTAACAAATAGAATAATAGTATTTTGAAAGACTCAGATTTTTAGCAAGATTTTGAAGATATGAAAACATGTCATTAAATAATTCTTTTAATTTGACCTCCCCCTAAACTTGACTCAGTCCTGGGAAGCTTGTTGACCACAAGTACTCTTCCTCTGAATCTTAAGGTTTGATTCAGATTAAAAAGAAATATTTAACAAAGAGTGAATAATTACCAAAAAAACTTTTTTGAAATTGTTCTTTTGACTCAGACTCCCCCTAAATTTGACACATCCTAGGAGTCCTTGAAGATCATGAAGTGGACCTTTCCTCTGTGTCTTTAGGGTTTATCAAAGTCAATGAAACAGGTAAATTTTTGAACATATAATTTTTACAACATAAACCCTTTTTGAAAACACAAGTAAGCACAGTTTTCGAAAAGTATTTTTCAAATGATAGTAATGTTTAAAGTGCTGTTTTTGAAAACCATTTCAAAAAAAATGAAAAGCACTCCCCCTGTACCTGATACCGTTTGACTCTATCTAAGTGCCTTAAGGAACTTTAGTGTTGTCCTAAGAGGCTTGTGTCCAATTGTGTGAGTCAAACAATTTTTAAAAGAATATAATTTTTGAAAGCATATACTGTATTGGCAATCAAACAAGCATGAAATCCATACAAACATTATTATGTTGAAGCACTATTTTGAAAATATATTTTTAGGAAAATATTCTAACAATTTTGGAAAACAATTTTGAAAAATATTTTTCAATTCATTAGTCCTTAACATCTCAACTCCGCCTGTGACGACCTAGTCATGGCCGGTCCCAAGCCCGGATAAAGGAGGAGGGTTGCGTTAGGTTGCCAGCCAGCGTAAAAAAACTATGGCAAATACTCAATGAATGGATCCATTAAAGTATTATGCTAATGCTAGGATGTTCCCCGGAAGGAACGCGTTGCAGGGTCCGACTGTAACGTCTCGGCAAGGACCGCTACATCTCCAGAACCCGGGTGTAGTGCTAAATATGCAAGGGTTCGCGTTGCAGGGTCCGACTGTAACGTCTCGGCAAGGACCGCTACATCTCCATGAGAACTTGGGTGTAGTGTTAAATAGGCAAGAGTTCTCACACCATAGGTGGACTAAGAATAAACATTATAAGAAAAGTAATAGTCTCAGATTTGGAACATGGAATATAGGAACTCTCACTGGTAAAACAATGGAGGTAGTAGATACAATGATTAGGAGAAAAATTAGTATTTTGTGTGTGCAAGAGACAAAATGGGTAGGTGAGAAGGCAAAAATGATAGAGAACTCGGGTTTTAAGTTATGGTATACAGGAAAGAGTAAAACAAGAAATGGAGTGGGTATTTTTGTAGATAGTTCTTTAAAAGATGAAGTTGTTGGTGTAGTTAGAAAGGGGGATAGAATTATAGCTCTCAAGATAGTAGTGGCGAAAGAAGTTGTGAACGTAATTAGCATATATGCACCTCAAGTAGGATTAGATGAAGAAACTAAATCAAGATTTTGGAGCGATTTAGATGAGGTATTACAAAACATTCCGCCAAATGAAATGATTTTAATAGGAGGCGATCTAAATGGACATGTCGGAGCGAAAATGAAGAATATGAGAGAGTACATGGGGGTTATGGGTTTGGAACAAGAAATGAAGAAGGAAAAACTATATTGGATTTTGCGATAGCATATGACCTTATACTAGCTAATACATTTTTTAAGAAAAAAGAAGAACACTTGATCACATTCAAAAGTGGGAATAATAAATCACAAATTAATTATTTTATGGTTAGGAAGAGAGATAGGAAGATTTGTAAAGATTGTAAGGTTATCCCTGGAGAAAGCTTAACTACCCAACATAGATTAGTAGTGTTAGATATACGCCTTAGTTATAATATCAATAGAGGAAAAATATACACGACTCCTAGAATTAAGTGGTGGAAGTTAAAGGATGGGAAGCAAAACATATTGAAGGAGAAGGTAGGAATACAAGCATTAGATGAAATATATAGCGACTCTAATACGACATGGATAAGATGGTATCAAAGTTGAAAATAGTAGCTAAGGATGTACTCGGTGAGTCAAAGGGGCATGCACCACCAAGGAAGGAATCTTGGTGGTGGAATGAGAAAGTACAAGAGAAAGTGAAAGAGAAACGAATAGCTTATAAGGAATTATATATTTGTAAGAACGAGGAAAACTTAAAAAAATATACAATAGCCAAGAAAGAGGCTAAGAAAGCAGTGAATGAAGTAAAAAATAAAACTTTTGAACGATTATATCAAAATTTAGATACAAAAGAAGGGGAAAGAGACATTTATAAAATAGCTAAAGCAAGAGAAAGGAAAACAAGAGACCTTAGTCAAATAAGATGTATTAAAGATGAATGCGATAGAGTACTAGTAAATGATAGCGAAATAAAAGAGCGGTGGAAGATTTACTTTCATCAACTTTTTAATGAAAGTTTAGGGGACCAACTTGACTTAGGCAATTTAAGTATTTCAAATGAGTATAGAAATTTTAATTTTCATCGGAGAATTCAAACTTCAGAAGTAGAACAAGCTTTGAAAGGGATGCAAAATGGAAAGGCCGTGGGACCGGATGATATCCCAATAGAGGTATGGAAATGTTTAGGGAAAAAAGGTATTGAATGGCTTACAAAATTATTTAATTTAATATTGAAAACAAAAAAAATGCCTAATCAATGGAGGGTAAGTAGTCTAGTTCCCTTATATAAGAACAAAGGAGACATACAAAATTGTGCAAACTATAGGGGTATTAAATTAATGAGTCATACCATGAAACTTTGGGAAAGAGTAATAGAAAAAAGATTGAGGAAGGAGATCACGGTAACCGAAAATCAATTTGGGTTCATGCCTGGAAGGTCGACAATAGAAGCTATACATCTTCTTAGGCAATTAATTGAAAAATATCGGGAGCAAAAGAAAGATCTACACATGGTATTTATTGATTTAGAAAAAGCTTATGATAGGGTACCAAGAGAAATTATATGGAGAATTCTAGAAAAGAGAGGCGTTAGCGTAACATATATTGACCTAATTAAAGATATGTATGAAGATGTAACGACTAGAGTGAAGACTTCAGGTGGATTGACTGAAGCATTTCCAATAAGGATAGGGTTACATCAAGGATCAGCTTTAAGTCCCTATCTTTTTACACTAATCATGGATGAACTCACTAGGCACATTCAAGATACAGTGCCATGGTGCATGTTGTTTGCAGATGATATTGTTTTGATAGATGAGACACGTGAAGGAGTAAATGCTAAACTAGAATCTTGGCGGGAAACTCTAGAAATGAAAGGTTTTAGGCTTAGTAGAGTAAAGACTGAATATATGAAATTTAAGTTTAGCAATGCTAGACGTAGTGAAACAATTGTTAAGATAGGAGATGATGAGTTGTCTAAAATCGAGAACTTTAAGTATTTAGGATCGTTCTTGCAAAGTGATGGAGGAATTGAGAGAGATGTCTTACATAGAATACAAGCAGGATGGTTGAAATGGAGATTAGCATCGGGTGTCTTATGTGATCGTAAAGTACCTCTAAAACTTAAAGGGAAGTTCTACAAAACGGCAGTTAGACCTGCTATGTTATATGGTGCTGAATGTTGGGCTATGACTCGAGCACATGAGCAAAAGATGAAAGTTGCAGAGATGAGGATGTTAAGGTGGATGTGTGGACATACGAGGATGGATAGAATAAGGAATGAGAGTATTAGAGAGAAAGTCGGAGTTGCATCTATTGAAGAAAAACTTCGGGAGACACGTTTGAGATGGTACGGACATGTACTTAGAAGACCAATAAATGCCCCTGTTAGACGATGTGAAACTATGATAAATACGCACATTAAAAGAGGGAGAGGAAGACCAAAAAAGACTTGGTTGGCAACAATAAAACAAGATAAATTTTATTTAAATCTAGATGATGATATAGTAGGGGATAGAACTCAATGGCGTAAAAGGATCCATATAGCCGACCCCACCTAGTGGGATAAGGCTTTGTTGTTGTTGTTGTTGTTGTTGTTGTAGTCCTTAACATCTCACCCATTTTAGATGTATCAATACAACAAGCATAGTTGCCTTATAGGTGTATCGTGAGATGCTTAAATCATTTTTCTTAATTTATTATTAACTCTAAGATTTAATTGAAGCTTGTGTTAGATTTGAATTTGACAATAAGTAACTTGAATTTGAATTTCAAAAATTGGCTTCCAGGTCTTGGCGAGGTACTAGGCCTTTTTTGGCCGTAGCCTTATTGGATCATCAACTCTTTCCTTGACAAAGCCTTTTAATGAAATTTCATTTTCAAAATTACTTTTTGAAAAATTCTGGTCTGACTAGTTTGGGTCTTGGATCGGTAGCTTCGGCTAGTTTCACCAGTCTAAAGAGACCAAGTAGTGTATACTTGACCTTATTAGAAGAGGCTTCCCTAACGTACTATCATCTCATCGCCACCCAATACTAGGTTGATCAAGTTTCAATTATTCTTTTTCCTATAGCCGTTCTAATATATGCATAAAATTTAAATATGAATGACATGTCATATATTTAAAAGAAGTAGCAAATGCATGACATGACAATTATGCATGAGTCAAACAAGTCTAATCATTTTATTTAAGTTTCTAATGATGTATCAAATTCCCGATTTGATACATGTCGTGTGAACCCGCGAATGTGTCAACCCACTTTGACATATTTAATGTTATTAATTTTAATTGTTATAGTTTGGGTAAAATTTTAGTTTTGTTCGAGTTTAAGTTATTTAAGATATAGTTGGATTTAAGTTAATTAAGCATTAATTGAAGTTTGAATTAATTTGAAAATGAATTAATTAAAATTGAATTGATTTGAATTAATTTGAATTAATTAAAGTTGAATTTATTTGAAGTGAATTGAATTAATTAAGTTTATTTGAATTAAATTGAATTTAATTAAGATTTAATTTGAATTTAATTAAGATTTTATTTGAATTTAATTTGAATTTAATTGAATTTAATTAAGATTTAATTTGAATTTAATTAAGATTTAATTTGAATAAGATTTAATTTGAATTTAATTAAGATTTAAATTGAATTTAATTAAGATTTAATTAAGACTTAATTTAAATTTAATTTGAATTTAATTTGAATTTAATTTAATTTGAATTTAATTTAATTTAAATTTAATTTAATTTGAATTTAGATTTATTGATAAGGTTATAATGATTTATTAATAGTTGTGGATTTAAATTCATCATTTTCATTATTTTGAAAAAAATTTCTTCATCTTTATCTATCTTTTCAAATTTTTCTAACAATTCAGATTTATTTGAACCTTTGTAATTTTTATTGATTATGACCCTAATCTTAGATAGTTCCATATCCTCCTCAGGATTAGATTTTTAAATATCCTCACAGTAGGTGGAGTAAAATGGGCCACTAATTAAAGTTTTATAATAACTTTTAAGATTATCTATAATTAAGTTATTATCTAGGTGAATTTTATCTTCAAGATTATCCTCAAAATTATCTTCAGACACATCTTCAATATTTTCAAGAAATTCAAAATTAATCTCTAGATTATCCTTAAGATTTTCAGAATTAATTTCTGGATTATCCTTAAGTTTTTCTAAATTAATTTCTTGATTATCCTTAAGATTTTCAGAATTAATTTCTTGATTATCCTTAAGATTTTCAGAATTAATTTCTGGATTAAATTTATTTGAATTAAAATTATCAGAAGTAACATTATCAGAATTTATTTTAGAAATCACTGAATTGATGTTCTGGATTAAATAGTTAATTTCGGATATTTCAGTCATATCTGTATTTTCTAGTTTGACATGCAAAAAATTAATTTTACTATGCAGCAAATCTAATTTATCAAAAAAATTAACTAAATTATCACAAGGCAGTGCAGGAATTTGTAACATCTTTGGAACATAAATCTTGCGTACCTTCGCCGGACACTTGTTTTTGTAGTGTCCGTATTTCTTGCATTTGAAGCATCGTACGTGATCCTTGTTTTTCCGGACTCCTGGCGCTAGTGTCTCCTTTGCCGCCGGTGGTATAGATCGAGTCTTACGAGTAGGGCACTAATTTTTATAGTGCCCTCTCTCCCTGCATGTGAAGCACGTGATATGAAATTTAAAAACAGACATTTAAATAAAATATACCTGATTCACCCCTGAGCTCCCCCTCAACTCCTGGCGTCGTTGCTCCGTCGGCGGTTAGTCCGGTGAAGAGCGGCTCGGCTCTGATACCAATTGTAAGACCGGTGCCGTCGATAGAGGGGGTGAATATCGAACGTTAAAATCTTTCGTGGAATTCTTCGTAAAACGTTCGATCTAGTCAGAGCGTTAGTGCAGCGGAAAAATAAAACAGAAAAAGAAATAGCAATACAAGGACACAGCGGGATTTATTTACTTGGTTCCCAACCGCCCAGGGTCAGTACGTCCAAGGCCTATGTACTCGGCGTGAGTCCACTATTGGTCTCCTTTCCGAAATTTCCGGAGGCGGAGAAAACCCGTCTTACAGTATAGAAGTACAAGCACAAGTACAAAAAATTAAGTACGGGAAATTAAATGCAAACTCAACAAAACAAAGTTGAAGCTCGGCCGATCTGGACCTCCGAAGTGCCGCACACTTCCTCCTGGAGCCTCTCGGTCGTAGAGCCTCGTCTTTAGCGCGTTGTCGTCGGTCAGAATGATCAGAATGGCTTGTAACATTTGTGTTTGAAGTAGAGGGGTCGAGGCCCCTTTTATAGCACTCTTGGGGGCGCCCTGGACGTCGGGGGCGCCCCGATAAACCCGGTCAAACCTTATCCCCGCGTCGACCTCGCCGCAGCTGATAAAACCTTTGATCAAGGTGCCACGGACCTCCCGGGCACCCTCATGAAGGCTTATCTGTGTTTCAGACTCGAAACAGCACAAACATCTTTGAACCCGGGCGCCCCGGACGCTCCGGGCGCCCCGCTTGACACCTATTCTACCTACAACACTATACTGCCTTTTTCTTGCTTTAGCTTGGGCGCCCCCAACACTGGGGGCGCCCCCAACACTGGGGCGCCCTGCTTTAGGGCCTCCAGCAGGTTTGCTTTGTCTTCCAATCTTGGTACCTGCAAGATACACAAAAACACAAAGCACATATACATATAATATTAGCCTCAAGGACTTGGTTCGGACTTCGGATCTCCACGAAACCCTAGGTCGAACCGGCACAAGTTCCCATCCCCGAGAACTCGCCTTTCACCTACTCCTTTCAGGACGTGATTGCCACCCAGTCCTTCGGGTGGACTTTTGCTTAGCTTCCGATACTTCCGGACCTCGAGACGCTCAAACCCTGACCCGTCTCTACTCCTGTCCTTAGTCATCTCTCAGCTAAGTTGCTCAGTCCCTTGGGCCAAGAGTTCATTCCCTAGCAGTCCTTCGCCAGGTGCCTAGCAGTCCTTCGCTAGGTCTTCGTTACCAAGCAATCCTTCGCCTGGTGCCTAGCAATCCTTCACCAGGTCTTCGGTACCAAGCAGTCTTTCGTTTGGTGCCGAGCAGTCCTTCGCTAGGTCTTAGACTCCTAGCAGCCCTTCGCTAGGTGCCCAGCAGCCCGTCGCCAGGTCTTAGAGTTCAGATGCCTAGCAGTCCTTCGCTAGGTGCCCAGCAGCCCTTCGCCAGGTCTTAGGGTTTCGATGCCTAGCAGTCCTTCGCTAAGTGCCCAGCAGCCCTTCGCCAGGTCTTAGGGTTTCGATGCCTAGATTAACTAGGACTTTTCTTCAACTTAGGTTACTTCTCCTTTGCTCCCCTTTGTCTGTTCAATGTATCACTGACTTAAGTATATTGTCAAACATTAAAACACTTAAAGAAGAACATCATTGATGCAACTTGCACCAACACTATCCTCTGCCGACGAGGCGCCAGGCTGCCGGGCCAGGCTACACGTAAGCTGGCCCGGGATCATAAGCATCCCCCTCAAGTCTAGTTGAAGGAGGCACATAGTCTGACTGACTGGACCATGATTCTGGCCTGAGCCTGGCGCATCCGAATGGTCTGTCCTTGTGGCCCACCGTCATGATCAACCCTGAATGGACGACTCGCTCACTCGGTAACCTGTCTCTTCGAACGCCTTTTCACCTCCCTACCTCAAAATCATTGCGTCTTTTCTTCTTAATTGCAGCCTGGATGATACGGGACACGCGTCCCCAAGTCATTTGTGCTCCGAGTAATGAGGGATATGCCATCCCTCTTCGCGAATGTTCGACTCGCACGTGTGATCTGCCATTTCGAGAACCATCCGAGTTCGATCAAACGGTTTCAGCATGGTCCCACTCTATTCCCAGCCCGCCATCGGACAACTGGTATCCTTCGTCGGACCTTATAAATAGGCTTCTTACATCACAGCATCATCATCGCGTTTTACTCTCGGCATCATCTCCCTGCCGCTTTGAGCTCTGCTAGGGTTTCGACGAGGCTTTCCCTTCCGCCTTTCTTCTCCGGCGATTCTTTCTTCCGGTTAGTTTCTTCACTCTTTCTTATCTCATGGACTCCCCTTCTTCGTCTTCCTCCCCTGCCCTGCCTTGGTGCTCGGTTATGGTAACTGACCTTACCGCCCATGACCTGGAGCAACTCCGGTCAGACTTCTTAATCCCCTCTGACCACCAAACGCGTCTGCCCAAATCCACCGACCGCCCTGACTCAACCCCTACAGGCTACTTTACCTTGTCTCGGGACCACTTACAGATCGATCTTCGCTTCCTCATCCATCCTTTCATTTCCTCTATCTGCGCATACTTCCGTATCCCTCTACCCTAACTGGCCCTGAATGCCATACGTCTGATGTGTGGCTCGGCCATTATCTTTTCTTTGTACAAAATTCCCCTGCAACCTGAGTCCTTCCATTACTTTTTCTATCCGAAACAACAAGAGCTGGGTGACTTCTTCTTTCAAGCCCTAGCCAAAGCCTCTTTCCTCCTGAAACTCCCATCCTCCAACAAAGGATGGAAAGAGCGCTACTTTTTCGTTAAGCCCACCTCGACTCCGAGTTGGCCCATAACATGGGTCGAGGAACTTCCTTCCTCCCCTCCCCTTGACAAGTGCTATCGCACCTCCGCAGCCTACCAGTCAGCAACATCCAAGCTAGACAATAGGCACTTCCACGGAGTGCACTTGCTGAGGGAAGAGATTCTTTCCGCCTTCGGTCTCAGCCCCATGCCGACTCCACCGTTGCCCCTAGTCGATAAGGTTTACGATATCTCCTTCGATCATTCTTTAACTCTAACTGAGCTCATGCTACTCTTGCAGTTTCCACTATGCTGGCCGCCTCCCTGAAAGCAGGCTTCAGATTGGATGATGTCGAGCTGCAAGCTCGGATCGCTGCTGAGCTAGGTACAAGGGAGGGTGCCCCGACCGAGAATACCCCAGCAACCCCGACTCCGACCAATCTTGAGCAAACGCCCGACGCCTCCGAGGCGGCTCTTCCAACAGCAACTGAACAACACACCCCCTCAAAATGTCAGCGGGTTTCTTCCCCCTTGGGGAGCTTGGCCCATCCTTCCTCTAGCAAATGCTTGGAGAAGAAAAAAAGAAGAAGAAGAAGAGAGCGGCTCCCGACTCAGGAGCTCCTCGTACCTCCACCGCCATCATTCCCGTTGCTGACCTTGTTGCCAACCCCCCTTCCATTGTATCGACTGCCGACCCCTCCGTCTCCTCTGACTCTCCTGATCCGCCATTACCCGAGGGGTCAAAGATTCTGCTTACTGAGGAGCAAATCAACCATCCAATGATGCACCTTCTAGTGCCCACCCGATCGGATTTCCATTTGAAGATGCCGCAGGACGAGTTACTAGACCGGCATCAAGATCTCCGTCTATATGGGTCGGTGGCCGACCACTATGAGCAAGGACTCGAGGAGTCCTACTTTCGGGGGTCTCACAGCAAGGCCGACGCCTTCTTCCTCAAGGCCACTCAGGTATGTCCAGGATCAATTCCTTCCCTCCTCGAGTATTCCGTTTTCTAACCCTAAGGTTTATGTCTGTTTTGCAGTTCTAGGGGCGCGTCATAGCCTGTCTATGGCACTCCTGACCCACGTCTCGGCCCGGGAAGAGGCCGAGAGGAAGGTGGAACGTCTGGAGACCCAGCTGAAGCATACTCAGCTCGCCTCTGACAAACCCGCTTTGAACGACTTGCGAGCCAAGTTCTAGGCCCTCCAGGACTGATTGGCTCATTCCAAAGAGCAGCTGGAGGTCGCTCGCAGCCAGGTCGAGACGGCGAACTTGACTGTATCCCAAACGAACCTCAGGATCTCCGCCCTGAAGCATAATGAGCGGAAGGCCTGGGCTCTTCAGGCGAAGACCCAGGATAAACTGACCCAAGCAGAGGCTCAGCTGCAGGAGGCGTCCGCAACCACCGATTCCCTCAAGGCCCAACTGGAGGCCAAGAACACAGAGGCCTCGGCTCAGGCAGAGAGGGCAGCCGAACTGTCTGTCGAGCTCTCCTCCAAAGACCAATCATTGCAAGATCAAAAGGAGGAGCTCGAACGGCTGATGAAGGAGAAGGTTGAGTGGGAGGCAGCTCGGGCAGAGTTGGTGGAGCTGCGCTCTTAAAAGGAGGCGGAGGCCGATCGGTTGGAAGCCCATAGGCTCAAGTGTATCAACTCCAAGGCCCGTTCTGATCAGATCTCTGAGCGAGTTTGAGCCATGCTGATGCATCAAGCGATCAGTATGCTCCGGCAACTTAAACAAGGTGGGTACATATCCCCCGACATGCCCTCCACAGCCATCCAGCTTCAAGATATGTTCAAGGACCTGCCCAACAAAACCAGCCAGCCTTTCAAATGAGGGTTGGGCCTCTGGTTTTCTTCTTTCTTTTCATGCAGAGGCGACTGACCTCTAATTTTGAAATGTTCCTGCCCTTTGAATTTAACTTTTCCTCTTTGCTCAAGCTTTTTCGAACGCAATTACCTTTACTTTCAAATGTTAATGATCCGAGCACTAGCGGGAGCCACTCGGACGAGAGGCCGAACGATTGACTCAATTTCTGTGAGCCACTAAACCACAGGATGGAGCGTTCGAAAAACCTCTAAGTGTCTGCCACTTGGGGGAGAATATATTCGAGCTACTGAACCTTGCGGGTGTTCGCGTGGAACACTCGGGTGTTATAGCTTCAGACTGTAAGTTCCTCGGGCCAGCTGACTGAGAGGTAGGCAACCAGTGAAGGAAATCCAGAAGGCTCATCCAGCGACAAATCACACGGAGATGAGAGATGAGCTCTTTGATCAACTAACGCTCGGGGCGCGTGGGCTGCCACGCGTCCACCTAAGGTCCGAGCCAAAGGATTCGCGGGAGCTTGCCCGTCTGTGAGGATTTGGCCGCTTGGTCGAGTCAGGTCCGAGGAGTGTGGGCCGCCACGCGTCCGACCGGGACCCGAACCAAGGGATTTGCGGGAGCTTGCCCGGTTGTGAGAATTTGGCCGCTTGGTCGAGTCAGGTCCGAGGAGCGTGGGCCGCCACGCGTCCGACCGGGACCCGAACCAAGGGATTTGCGGGAGCTTGCCCGGTTGTGAGGATTTGGCCACTTGATTGAGTCAGGCCCGGGGAGCGTGAGCCTCCACGCGTCCGACCGGGACTCAAACCAAGGGACTTGTGGTTTACCCAGGGTCTGGACTAGGTCAACCCTTTCTGTCTCGGTCATCTGGCTGACCAGCCTATGTCCTTTCGATCGTCACATCGGGTCGATTCGTATCCCGCTTTCTGACGACTACATTAATTGGCAAGTGGATGTGTCCCTGGGTGAATGACGTATCGGGCAGCGAAACGTCAATCACCAGTCATTGGCGTCTCGGGCAGCATGCTTGAGTCCCGTCAAGCCTGGGGATTCCCCCAGGATTCAATTAGAGGGCTACAGCTCGATCTCACCCCTTATCAAGACTATCCTTGAACGGCTAGGATTAGCCTCTTCTCCCTATATATAGGGGTGAGTCGCAGTTCTCGCCATCATCAATCTAAACTCCAGTAGTCCAGTGCTTCTCGCCACTCCTATCATTATTACGGTCATCTTCCCTGGCAATCCTTCATCACCAGATGTCGACTATGGATTCGGAGGAAGAACTCTCCTTGAATGGCATCGAAATTATCCTTCCTTCCGACGAAGATTCTACCATGTTGACAACAGCTTGCACTGCGGTGATCTCTCCGGGCAATGGGAAGTTGTCCAAGGGGAAGCAGCCGACTATCGATCTCGAAATCCAGGATACGGACGACCAACCACTGGAGATCAGGCGGCAGATGCTCCGGTCGGCTAATTCCTTACCGTTACTCGAGACTGCCACCATTCCCCGCCCGGTGAAGAGGGTCAGGATTATTTCTCTTACAGAGCACTCTGCCGCGCCCGCAGCTTCCATTCCACTGCCCTTAGTTCAGGAGGCAATTCCTTCTTTGCCACCTCAGGGGGCCTCCTTTGCTGCACCCTCACCAGCAGTTCCCACTCCAGGGATCTATGATGAGGGTGTCGTTGTTGTTTGCTCTCCTTTGACACAGGTAGCCTCTCCGAGTGTGCCAACACATAGGGCTTCCTCTTCTTCTACCTCTACGTTCTCTGTCTATTGGCCTCTACACCTGGTCATGCCAACTCGTGCTAACCCCACCACGGGTTACCGAGTGGTTCCTACCATCGGGCTTGAGTTCAAGGAGTCAGCTCGGGAGGTTCATTTGTATGGCTCGCTCGGCGAGCGCTTCAATGACGGCCTCAACGAAGCCAGCTACTGGAGTCCCATCCAGCGAGCTAACGCCTTCATCTCGGCGGCCAGTCAGGTTTGATTCTTTCTTTGCCCGTGTTTCTTTCTTTTAATTTTTAATGCTTGTTATCTTTCTTGCAGTTTTACGGCTCGACCTATGACATAAGCGTCTGCCTGATGAGCTACGCTCAAGCTCTGCAGTGAGCAGAGGCCCGAGCGGAGAGACTGGAGACGTAACTCCGCCACGCAGAGATGCAGTCTAATGAGGAGGCTCTGAGCCGGCTGCGCGTCGAGAACTTGAACCTTTTTGACCGCGCCGTGGGCTCGGTGGCCTACGTGGGCGAGCTAATGTCCGCACTAAACCTTGCTGACGCCTCGGCCACCCAGGCGCAACGCCGAATTGCACGCTTGGAGCAGACGGAGCGCGTAGCCCGGGACCTCGAGAGTTAGGCCAATGCGGAGCTGGTCAAAGCCAAGGCACAACTCTTGGAGGCGTGCCACACCATCTCCGCCCTCGGTGCAGACCTAAGGGCCAAAGAAGAGGAGCTTAGTGCCCGCTCGGGAGAACTTCAGCGACTCAAAAAGGAGCATGGCATCCAGGGGGCGGCGTTGAAGGTGACTTAGCGGGACTTGAAGTATGCTCGGTCCTATGCCGAGGCTCTGCGCCGTGCCAAGTTCCAACGCGAAGCCCGTAGGTCGGCCCGTGAGCCATAAGAAATGGTTGTAGGATGCACCCTGCTTTTTATTTCCTTTCTTTTTGTTAGAGGTCGAGTCTCGTTTTTGTACGTGCACTACTTTTAAATGTCAGTATTTCCCTTTACGTTTTTGTATGTGTATGCTTGATGTTTAGTGTAAGCGACCCACATGAGGAGTTGTTGTCATAACCCCTTTTGGCTAGCGAACACTTGAAATACCCGCACGCAGGGGTTCCAGTCATCCACTCAGGAAGGAGCGCAATTTAAGCGTTTTGGCACCTATGAGCGGCAGAGTTAAACACTTGAGCGTCACAACTTCTAAGTGTTGGCCGCTCGGGCAAGTGCGGCGGAGCAGATTGAGGCTCGGTCTGAGTTGATTGAATGAAGTTGCTGCCTCGATTAGTTTGGAGCGCCATCGCTAAGTGAATTTGATTTAGGGGAGCGTAGGTGGCCAACGTACCCGACTCAGGAATCCAGGTGAGGAAGTCCATAAGACTTACCCGCCCATAGATCTCATAAAAACGAGAAATAGTGCACTCGGTCGGGCCTTGTTCAGGGAGCGTGGGTCATCACGCGTCCGACTGAGAGCCAATCCAAGGAGATGGATGGGAGGGGATCCTGATTGATAGCCCGTGCGGAGACGAGAGTCTGGACACTGGTTCAAGCCAATTCTCAGGAGCATGGGCCGCCACACGTCCAATCAGAGACACTGAACCGAGTGGGGCACGGAAGCTGGTCCGCTTATAACTTGCCGGCAAGGCAAGAGTCTGGACACTCGGTCGGACAGGACTCAGGGAGCGTGGGCCGTCACGCGTCCGACTGAGAGTCGATCCGAGGGTTGGTTGGGAGCGGATCCCGATTGTCACTCGTGCGGAGACGAGAATCTGGACACTGGTTCAGGTCGATTCTCAAGAGCGTAGGTCGCCACGCATCCGATCGGAGACACTGAACCGAGTGGGGCACGGAAGCTGGTCCGCTTATAACTTGCTGGCAAGGCAAGAGTCTGGACACTCGGCTGGGTAGGACTCAGGGAGCGTGGGCCGCCACGCGTCCGACTGAGAGCCGATCCGAGAGGTGGTTGGGAGCAGATCCTGATTGTAACTCGTGCGGAGACGAGAGTCTGGACACTGGTTCAGGCCAATTCTCAGGAGCGTGGGCCGCTACGTGTCCGATCGGAGACACTGAACCGAGTGGGGCATGGAAGCTGGTTCGCTTATAACTTGCTGGCAAGGCAAGAGTCTGGACACTCGGTCGGGTAGGACTCAGGGAGCGTGGGCCACCACGCGTCCGACTGAGAGCCGATCCGAGGGGTGGTTGGGAGCGGATCCCGATTGTCACTCATGCGGAGACGAGAGTCTGGACACTAGTTCAGGCCAATTCTCAGGAGCGTGGGCCGCCATGCATCCGATCGGAGACACCGAACTGAGTGGGGCACAGAAGCTGGTCCGCTTATAACTCGCTGGCAAGGCAAGAGTCTGGACACTCGGTCGGGCAGGACTCAGGGAGCGTGGGCCGCCACGCATCCGACTGAGAGTCGATCCGAGGGGTGGTTGGGAGCGGATCCCGATTGTAACTCGCGCGGAGACGAGAGTCTGGACACTGGTTCAGACCGATTCTCAGGAGCGTGGGCCGCCACGTGTCCAATCGGAGACACTGAACCGAGTGGGGCACGGAAGCTGGTCCGTTTATAACTTGCCGACAAGGCAAGAGTCTGGACACTCGGTCGGGCAGGACTCAGGGAGCGTTGGCTGCCGCGCGTCCGACTGAAAGCCGATCCGAGGGGTGGTTGGGAGCAGATCCCGATTGTAACTCGTGAGGAGACGAGAGTCTGGACACTGGTTCAGGCCGATTCTCAGGAGTGTGGGCCGCTACGCATCCAATCGGAGACACTGAACAGAGTGGGGCATGGAAGCTGGTCCGCTTATAACTTGCTGGCAAGGCAAGAGTCTGGACACTCGGTCGGGCAGGACTCAGGGAGAGTGGGTCGCCACGCGTCCGACTGAGAGCCGATCCGAGGGGTGCACGGGAGCTGAGCCCACTGTGAAACACCTGTAGGTTGGGTGAGGACCGCATATTTCCACTATCATTGCAGTCGGGCGGTACATTTGTATTACAAGTTATCACTCAGCCTCTCAATAGGGCTGGAGGTGGATCGCGCTCCATGGCCGATCTAGCCTCTTCCCTTGCTCATTCTCTAAGTAATAGGCTCCTGAAGCGAGCTTCTGAGTGATTTTGAAAGGTTCTCCCCACTACGGTTCCAGCTTGTTGGCATCCCCAACTGGTTTGATTCTCTTCCAGACGAGGTCTCCGACCTGGAAGGCTCTCGGCAACACCCTCCGATCATACTTCTGCTTCATTTTCTGCCGGTATGCAAACATTCAGGCAGCTACCTTATCCCTGATCTCGTCGACCAAGTCCAGCTCCAGGTGTCTTCTTTCCGCGTTATCTTCATCGTAGGCTGCTCGTCGATCCGACTCACAGCCAACCTCGACGGGCACTACGACCTCACTTCCATTCACTAGTTGGAAGGGCGTGCTTCCCGTGGTTTCTTTGGGCGTGGTGCGTAGAGCCCATAAGACACTAGGAAGCTCGTCCACCCAAATTCCCCCTGCGTGGTCCAGCTTGGTCTTCAATCCTTTAAGGATTTCTCGGTTAGCTACCTCTGCCTGGCCGTTGCTCTATAGATATGCCACAAAGGTGAATGCTTGCTTGATGTCATATTTCGAGCACCATTCTTGTATCTTCCGGCCTTGGAACTGTCTTCCATTGTCTGAGACGAGCTTATGTGGAATTCCATATCGGCACAGGATACTCTGCCATAGGAATTTGATCACCGCCATCTCGGTGATGCGTGCTAGGGCCTCGGCTTCTATCCCTTTAGAAAAGTAGTCCACGACCACAAGCAGGAACTTCTTTTGAGCTAGGGCATCCACGACCTTCATCATCTCTACGGGTCGGTGTGGGAGGAAGTGGTGCTTCTGGCAAGACAGACAGGTAGACACCAGCTTGTCCGCGTCTTTCTGCAGAGTTGGCCAATAGTAGCCGGCCAATAATGCTTTGCGAGCAGTTGCTCGAGCTCCCACGTGGTTTTCGCAGACTCCCATGTGAATCTCTCGTAGTACATAGTATGCATCTTCCTCCCCCAGGCACTTGAGTAAGGGTCGGGCGAAGGCCCTCTTGTAGAGTGTGTCGCCGATCATGGTATACTGAACTGCTCGCTTTCTGAACAATCGAGCTTCCTCCCGATCGGCTGGCACAACTCCTTCCATGAGGTAGGCGATGAGTGGGGTTCTCCAGTCGGATTCCAGTTCCAGCTCTGCTTGCCTTTCTATCTGCATGATCATCAGTGCTGGACCACCTAGCTGGGGAAGTACACAGGAGTCGACCGAGCTGGCCAACTTAGCCAACTCATCTGCCTTGAAGTTGTTTTCCCTTGGAATCTTCTGAACTTATACCTCCTGAAACTCGGCCTTCAATTTCTCATAGGCTTCTATGAAGGCTTGCAACCAGTCACTATTAACTTCGAATCGACCGACCACTTGCTGTGTGACTAGTTGGGAGTCAGAGTAAAGTATTACTCGGGTCGCCCCTACGTGTTTGGCGGCTTGCAACTCGGATATGAGGGTCTCGTACTCAGCCTCGTTATTGGTGGCCTTATACTCCAGTCGGACAGATAAGTGCATTTGCTCCCCTTTCGGGGAAACCATCAGGATGTCGATCCCGCTTCCTGATCGAGCGGACGAGTCATCCACATATATTTGCCAAGCCTCTTCAACTTCGTCGGAATGCAGTTCACTCAGAAAATCTGCTAAGGCCTGTGCCTTGATGGCCGACCGCACCTAGTACTGGATATCATATTTGCTCTGCTCAGTTGTCCACTTGATCAACCGGTCGGATGCTTTGGGATTAGAGGCCACTCGACCCAAATTGTTGTTCGTCAATACCACAATGGGATGCACCAAGAAATAAGGTCGAAGCCTTCGGGCACCCAACAACAACACGTACGCCAACTTCTCTAGTGTCGTATAACGACACTCGACTCCTTTTAATAGGTGTGCAAAGAAATACACGAGGTATTGCTCGGTTGCTTCTTGTTTTATTAACACCATACTGACCGAGTCAGCCGAGGCGGCGAGGTACACGTACAGAACTTCCCCAACCTCTGGCTTGGCTAGTACGAGTAGCTCGGCGAGATAAGCCTTCAGCTCCTCGAACGCCTTATCACAATCAGCGTCCCACTGGAACTTGGTGGCTTTACGGAGGGTTTTGAAGAACGGCAACCCTCGTTCGGCTGATCGGGAGATGAACCGGGACAGAGCTGTGATCCGCCCGGTGAGCCCTTGCACCTCTCAGAGATTTCTTGGTGGGGGCATGTCCAGTAAGGCCTTGACCTTGCTGGGATTTGCTTCGATGCCTTGATCAGTCACAATGTATCCGAGGAATTTCCCGCTCCGGGCGCCGAAGAGACACTTAGTGGGATTCAATTTAAGCCCGTACCTGCGCAGTGTCTGGCACGTCACCTTGACATTGACTATCAGATCTTTCGCTCAGGTGGACTTGATGAGGATGTCGTCCATATAGACTTCAATATTTCTCCCGATCTGAGATCGGAAGACCTTATTCATCATTCGCTGGTAAGTGGTTCTAGCGTTCTTCAATCCGAACGGTATGACAGTGTAACAGTAAGTACCGTCCGCCGTGATAAAGCTGACCTTCTCCTGGTTCTCAACAGCCAGGGGTACTTGATGATATCCCTGGTAGGCGTACAGCATGGAGATGAACTCACTGCCAGCCGTTGAGTCCTCCATCTGGTTGATCTAAGGCAGGGGATAGCAATTCTTCGGGCAGGCCTTGTTGAGATCCCGGAAGTCGATGTAGACTCTCCACTTATTGTCGAGCTTGGGTACCAACACCACATTGGCTAACCAGGCCGAGAACTGCATTTCCCTGATGTGGCCGGCCTCCAACAGCTTCTTGATCTCGGCCCGGATCACTTTATTCTGCTCGGTGCTGAAGTCCCGCTTCCTTTGCTTAACGGGCCGAGCGTGGGATAAACATGGAGGTGGTGCTCTGCCACCTCTGGTCGGACGCCTTTCAGCTCTTTGACCGATCAGGCGAAAACATCTTGGTTCCAAGCTAAGTATTCCAGCAAGGGCTTCTTCAGTTCCTCAGGCAGCCCTGCTGCAATCTTGACTCGGGCTTCTTCCCAATCTGGAAGGAGCTATACCTCCTCCTTATCTTCGTGCAACTCGCGCCCACGGGGAGGCTTGGACCATGTTGCAATCTGAGAAGGGATGTGGGGCCTTTTGGCTCTCCACCCGGACGTCATCGACGTAGCACCTCCGGGCCACTCTCTGGTCGCCCCCTGACCTCTCCTACCTTGTCCCCGACCGGGAACTTGACCTTCAGGTAGAAGGTGGAGGCGACGGCTCAAAATTCGTTGAGGGTCGGTCGGCCCAGGATGGCGTTGTAGGTGGAGGGAGCATCAACCACCAAGAAAGTAGACCATCTGGTCCTCTTCAGCGGTTCCTCGGCCAAGGAAATTGCCAGTCGAATCTGGCTGATTGGCTGTACCTGGTTTTCAGTGAAACCGAACAACGGGGTCGCCGCCAAGTCCAGCTGGGACATCTCTATCTGAAGCTGGTCAAATGTCTTCTTGTACAGTATATTGACCGAGCTTTCGGTGTCCACTATGGTGCGGTGGACTTGGTAGTTGGCGATGACGGCCGTAATGACCAGCGTGTCATCGTGCGAAACCTCTAGTCCATGTAAATCTTGGGGCCCGAAACTGATCTGGGCCCCACTGCCTGCGCTGAGCTGATGCCGACTTGATGAATTTCCAACCAGCGCACCTGCGCCTTTTGAGCTCGGTTGGAATCTCCTCCGGTCGGTCCGCCCGAGATGACATTTACGCCCCCCCCGGACGACGTTCTGTTAGTTGACATGCTCCTCCTCCATTCCTACGACATCAGCCCGGTTCCCCTGAGGGAATAGATTGCGGGCGACCGGGGGATTTCCTCGGAGCTCTTCAGCGACGGGGTCGATGGCCCTGCCTCCTCGACCTAGGTCGCGCCCTGGGGATGCTTGTCACCCTCGTCCCCGGGGAATTGGAGTCCGACCCCGCCTAGTCTGCCGGCATTCCTCGGTGGTGTGGCTGTGGCTCTGGTGGAACGTGCAGTATGACCTCCATTGGATCGGGAGGCACCCTTGGTCCACCTGCTGCACATGTCGTCTTTCTACCCCCGCTCGGTCAATGAGCCCGCGGGGGCTACGAATAGGTCCACCTGGAGACCTAGTGTTATGGGCGGGACTAGGAGGCGTCGGGTTATCTGACTCCTTTTTTCGAGCAGCCTGGGCTTCCTCCACGTTAATATACTTGACAGCCTTGTCCAGCAGGCTGTCGAAGTCCTTTGGGCGCTTCCTGATCAACGAGCGGAAGAAATCCCCCTCCTGTAGCCCTTGGAAAAAGACGCTGACCAGGACCTTGGGCGTGGTTGTGGGCACGTCTAGGGCCACGCCGTTGAATCTCTTAATGTAGGCTCGGAGAGTTTCCTTCGGGCCTTGCTTCAGAGCAAACAGGTTGAGGCTCGTCCTGTGGTGCTTCCTGCTGCTTGCGAAGTGTTGGAGGGAAACCCTCCTGAGCTCCTCAAAGCCCGTGACCGACCCATCGGGGAGTCGGTCGAACCACCTTTGGGCTGGGCCTGAGAGAGTGGTTAGGAAGGCTCAGCATTTGACACCTTTGGATATTGATGAAGCAGAGCCGCGCTCTCAAACTTCATTAGATGCTCCTCTGGGTCGGTGGCCCCCACGTACTCGGGGATCGTGAAGAAATAGAGATGGCGGGGAACAGGATCTTCCAGGATCCAAGAGGAGAAGGGACTGCGTACCAGGACGGAAGGAGAAGGGTCGGCCGGAGCTTTTCCCTTGTCTGGCCGAGGTGCATGCACCTGATTAGATGCAGAAGCCTTTGCTTAGTCGGCTTCTTCACCCTGTTCCTGATAGAAGGTTGCGGGAAAAGGTGCAGCACCACCTTCAGGTCGAGCGGGCCTTCCTTGACCTCCTGAAGGCCGGCGCGCCGCCGGTTCTGGTATGCGGGGCATCTGACTTTCGGCTTGCGAAGGCCTCTAAGGAGTCCTTCGAGCTCTGGCAGCCATCAAGGTTTCGTATTCCTCGCAGGCGACAGTCATCATGACTTGGTTGGGATCTTCCATTTTCACTTCCGATCAGGCTGCTGAGTCCCTTCTTCTAGCGCCAAATTTGATCCTATCGCGAAGTGAGGTGGGCTTCCCAAAAGCGAGATGGTCCTCCGAGGATCACGAACCGCTGAGGCTGGCCACGAAGCTCACTGCTGACCTGCAAGACAGAGACCGTTAGAACCCGCCGGGAAAAGTCTCCGGCAAGATACTCCGACGGTCAAGTCAGTCCTCGAGAGTGGAAAGCAGAAGGAAAGCAATATAACAGTAAGAATGCACTATTGCGCGTACCTGCGAGATGCGGAGTGAAGAAGCTTATATAGTTAGGGAAGCTGACAGCTCCTGCCCCGCCTGCCATCCTTTGTCCCGTAGCGATGACAAGGTGATGTATGCCCAGAGATGGCAGGGGTGAAGTAGTGCATACCGAAATAAGGAAATGGGCGCTGTCAACTTAAATGCTAGCGCCGTTCGGCGTCACTCGGCCTGACACCAGTGTATGTAGTCGTAGTACGGGGGGAATAGGGTATGACAGGAAGATCAAGGCATCAGCGGGATATCCGTCGCTTGGGTCAGAATAGTATCAGACATGCGGCGACCCCGTACTGCTTTTGGTAGTCTGGTGTCAGGGAGTGGTTGTTCGTCATGCCAGGGTCGACTGAGGACCCCTAAGAAGGAAGGTGCCGACTGAAGGCACTGATTGATGAGGCCGACTGAGGACCTAGAAGGAAGGTGCCGACCGAGGGTACTGACTGATGAGGCCGACTGAGGGCCTAGAAGGAAGGTGCCGACTGAGGGCACTAACTGATAAGGTCGACTAAGGACATAAAAGGAAGGTGCCGACTGAGAGGCACTGATTGATGAGGTCGATTGAGGACCTAGAAGGAAGGTGTCGATTGAGGGCACTGACTGATGAGGCCGACTGAGGGCCTAGAAGGAAGATGCCGACTGAGGCCTTTAGTGATATACTGACTAAAGTTTTCTCAGGCTCAGGCTTATCCAGGAGCGTGGGCTGCCACACGCCGGCTAGGAGCCAAACCCAGAGGGGTGATAGATTGAGTTAGACATTATCTGAATGCAGAGGATCCCAGGGAGCGTGAGACGCCACGCATCCGACTGGGAACTCCCGGAGAGGAGCGCACGGGCATGCCTGCGAGAGAGTCTAGACGATGACCTGAGCCTATCCCTTCGCATTCCCGAGGGAGCTAGGTCAGGTCGCCAGTATGAGCCTTACATCCCACGGGCTCCCGAAGCCCGCAGATCTATCCTTTGTTGACGAGGCGCAGGTGGCCTAGGCTACCGGGCCAGACTACACGTAAGCTGGCTCAGGATGACCTAGCATCCTAGGATTCATGATTCATTTGGAAGAAAAATTATTATAAAATATATTATAATTGAGGATTAAATTATAAATATCTAAGATGAAAATTAATTATCCTTATACTACATCATAATCTCAGGGCCGCAATGCTACTAGAGAGTCTACAGTATGGGTGGGCATCGGATCAAAATGGTAGAGGAGAAATTCATTTGTGAATAATAGAAAATGGAGGTGGAAAAAGTAGCAATTTGGTGACTTTTGATTGTACTCATGTGGAGTCCTTGTCGATGAATTGGATTCTTTACATAGTGAAGGTCGGCAAGGTTTAGTTTTTTTGTTCCTATTTAAACTTAATGATAAGTTGACCATCTACTGGAGCAATATTATGGATCCATGACATTAATCACACCAGATATTTTATTTTAATATAATATTTTTTTTAAAAAAATCAAACATTCAACAAAATATTTTATACATATTAAAAATTAATCTCAAAATTTATTAAAATAAATATTCATACAAATACCAATTATGTTAATGAAAACAGGACATTATTTGATAAATTGACCACTTATTATGTCCCTAGATTTGTAAATAAACGAAATTTGAATAAAATTAAAGTTTGATGTTTGATAAATTTATTTACATTTGCTCCACTAATAATTAAATATATAAAATCAATAACTTCGAACACTATCAAGTTTAGTTGGAATAATTTATAATAAATTTATTCATTAACTTATATAAAATTTTTTTATATTTTTATTTAAATATGTAATAATTTATAAAATTGATAACTTTAAATTATTTATAAAATATGTTAAAAAGTAAAAAAATATATATAAATTTCACATATCGAAGCTGGGCTCGGATCATTGTCGTTAAATGGCTGTACCGGGTCGAACCAGCAAGCCAGTCCTATTCATACCGAGAGAGAAGAGAAAGGGCTCACGTGAATATCACCTGATAGAGTTTCTATAACCCAACATCTTTGTACGCCACGCAGAAACCTTCCTGCTCACGGTTCCCCCGCCGCCCTAATCACTACTTTCCTCCGACCATCGTCGTCGTAGACGACCATCATACGACGGCGCGCGTCCCCGTTGTCTTTCGAGGCGAAGCGCGCCCTGTTCTCTCCCTCTGTAGTAAGATCTTTTCGTCTTGACTTCGTCGCAGGTTACAGCAACCACTGCTGTCTCTTCGGCATTACTCTTTTATCTTCGCCGGAACTTTGCCCCAGACACTCTAAAGGTATCGAATGATTCGTATCGAGGCCTTTGTATTCGTTATATCAGCTTTTCCTTTCCTATCAAGTCTGAAGTTAGGGTTTTGTGAATTGGGACGCTAAGGTTAGATTTAAGAACACTTGCGCACTGTAACTTTAGGTTTTATTTCGTTCACTGAACTGAATAAATGTGGACAGCAATCTGCTTTTTTCTCGTCACTTAGTGGCTGGTGCAAATTTAGGTTTTTATTATTGTTATTTTGGAAAAAAATTAGGGGAATTTCCTAAAAAGGTAATATTTTCAGTTTTTAAATGGAAATGACTTTTTCCCCATAATTTACAAGCCCACGCCCTCTACGCGAAATATCCGCAACCTCAAACTCTTACACATAATCAAAACAAAACTCGCTAAGTTCAAAAACGGGAAAAAGTGATGCATCTTATGGTTAGAATCCCTTGATCAATCCAAAATTAATTAATTTGTAAAATTGAGATTTGGGTAAAACTTAATTGAGTGTCAAAATAGAATTAGTATGTAGGCAAGCTAACCACTGATTTTCTGAAATGATATTACTGAGCTAAATGTTACATTTGTGTATGATGGATGGTTATAGGCATCTAACTATATTTTTACATTAAATCTTGGTTAAAATTTGATTATATCTTAGTTTCCAATATCTGATATGAGATTTTGGTGGCAAATTTAATATTCTTAATATATGTTATGAGCATTTGTAACCTCTGCTGGGAATTTGAATATAATTATCCTTTTTTTGACACTCAATTAAGTGGTATTCAAAATTTGATTTCATGTTGAGTTTGGTGGTACTTTGGCACTCAACAAAACCAATGTAGATAACAAAAGTGTTGTTTTTCGTTTCCCTTTTTTTGTCACTTAATCATGATTTGCTAAAAATTTCATTCTGTACAAGAGTTGAGGGTATTTTAGGTAAAAAGAACCTACGTGTGTAATTTTTAAAAAAGAGACCTTATCGGAGTAAAAATTGGAACTAAGAGCCATTTTAGGGTAATTGCTCAACATTTTATGTATAATCTAGACTTGACTGCGCAGAATTATGATTTCTGATACCATATCAATAACATAATCATAGTCATCAACCTATTAAACCTTACATTTGAGTGGAGAAGATGCTTTTCAAACATATATTAGAGAACTTTTGTTAAGCTTAGGTTTCTGATATTCTTCAGAAGGTACTATTTAGATTAAGCCATCCGTATGTTTGTTTATCTTCTAAAAATAGATGCCATGTATGTTGCTTTCCCTTTCTATTTTTGCTCAATAATATTTTTCTTTGGCATCATATTTTTTGAGTGCCTCATGTGACAGAATGAAAAATTTATGGACTTCGTGCCACATTTCCTCTATGTCACATATACATTATTGCAATCATGGGCATTTACATTGTAAAGATTTGGTGGAACTTTGTGTGTGTTATTGGTTAGGTTTGTGGCTCGACCAGTCCAGTTTGTATTTCTTGAATCTCTAAATACATGGTATATAAATATATAGTTGACATGAAAAGTAGTTGGGACTTGTTGGCATGTATGTTTCTTCTATACTCCTGCTCATGTAATTGAGATTTTAAGATATTTTAGTTGTTTTATGGTTTTATACAAAAAATTTGCTACAAACCTTTACAATATATTCTAAAATTAAAATTTCAATCTTCTTTGTTGAAGTGGTTGATAACTTTTTGTTCCGTACCCTGGTTTAAAATATCGATCCTTTTTTGAGTTTTGGTACCGTATCGTGCCTTATGGATATGGGTTGAGTATTTTTTTAATATAAAATATATTAATTAAAATGTAAAAATTTAAGGGAAAATTATCCTAAACTCCCTGTATGCAAACTCAACTTTCTCCTTAGTCCCTGCGTCAGAAAAAATTTGTTTCCACTTCCTACATGCAGTGTTTCATGTGTTTTAACTACAGATTTATCGAATTATCTCTCAAATTTTTTAGGTACAAAAAGTTTAAAATCAAGTATAATTCTTTCTAAATTCAGCATCATTTACTAAAATTCAGTATATTTTCTATCAAATTGAGTATGACCTAATCAATTCATCCTAAGATAATCAATTGGTATAAACTCCTAATCAATTGGTCCGGTGGAAAAAGAATTGTGCTCAATTTGATAGAACATGTACTAAATTCTAATTGAAATATACTGAATTTAGGAAGAATTATACTTATTTTTGGACTTTTTATACGTATAAAAAGTGTGATACTCAATTTGATAGAAAATATACTTGATTCTAATTAAATGATACTGAATTTAGGAGGAACTATACTTCATTTTGGATTTTTTGTACCTAAAACTAATAAGGACAATTATGTATGAACTCCTAATCAATTGGTTCAGTGGAAAAAAAATTGTGCTCAAATTTGATAAAACATATACTAAATTCTAATTAAAATATACTGAATTTAGGAAGAATTATACTTCTTCCTAAACTTTTTATACGTATAAAAAGTGTGATACTTAATTTGATAGAAAATATACTAGATTTTAATTATATGATATTGAATTTAGGAGGAACAATACCTCATTATGGACTTTGTGTACCTAAAAATAATAAGGGCAATTAGGTAAAGCAATATTTATTAGGGAGATGAAGCAAATGAAACTTTGCATGTAGGGAGTGGAAATAAATTTTTTCTGACATAGGGACTGAGGATAAAGTTTAAGATTCAATTGGGGATTTAAAGGCAATTTACAGAAAATTTAATCTAAATATTTAAAAATAAAAAATTAAAAAGGAGGGTGTGGGGAGGGGGGGGGGCCGGACCCAACGGAGGTTGCTGGGTTGCGGTGGCACTGCGACCTTTCACCCTATAAAGGTCAATGCGGGATCGTGGCACCTCCGCTATCTTGCAGAGGTTAATTTAGGATCGTGGTGACACGGAGATCGCTGGGATCCTGCGACGGCTTGCGCTAACGGAACGATTGTGGCGTCTCCACGACCTTGCAGAGGTCGATGCAGGTTCATGTTGACGTGGAGATAGCCGTGATCTCGCGATGGCTCGCTATGCTGGTGCGAGGCTACAGGCGGAACGATAAATTCCTCCCTTTTAGCTTGACTTGACACAGTACAAAATTTAGGATCGTGGCCCCTCCGCTATCTTGCAGAGGTCAATTTAGGATCGTGGTGACACGGTGATCGCTGCGATCCTGTGATGGCTTGCGCTAATGGAACGATTGCGGCGTCTCCACGATCTTGCAGAGGTCGATGCAGGATCATGTTGGCACGGAGATAGCCGTGATGCGATGGCTTGCTATGCTGGTGCGAGGCTACAGGCGGAACGATAAATTCCTCCCTTTTAGCTTGACTTGACATAGTACAAAATTTTAATCCATGTTCCATACCACTAACCGATTGATCCTCACATGCAAATATCGGTTGGTCCCTTTTAATAATAGCCTAAACTTTTGGAGCAAATGGTCATCCAATCAAACATTATACCAGAGGAGGTTATTGCTTTTTAAATAATGTTATTTGAAAAACATATATCACTCCAGAGTTCTGTTCATATGCTATCTGAAGACTTTCTAGACTATCCCAGTTCTTTCATGTTCTTACACACGATTTAACCTTTGACAGAATAATTATTGACTGATTTCTCTCCTAAATGATAATACCTTAAACTCTTTGTATAAGTTCTCACCCAATCAATCTTACATATGAATTGTTTAGTTGAAATTTATGTATGAAGACTTTCTAGACTATCCCAGTTCTTTCATGTTCTTACACACGATTTAACCTTTGACAGAATAATTATTGACTGATTTCTCTCCTAAATGATAATACCTTAAACTTTTTGTATAAGTTCTCACCCAATCAATCTTACATATGAATTGTTTAGTTGAAATTTATGTATATAACTTGTTGAAGGTTGCAAAACCAGCTGTTCGGTTGTTGCTGATGATAATTCATTATTCTAGTGTTAGGTAATGAGGTCCAATGTCTTATCATGTCTTTGTATAAACAAAAAACTATTCCTGGTACTTAGCAATGCGTCCATAGACAAGTATTGTGTGGGAGGGGTGTTTTCCTGCCATGGGATGTTGCCGCAAGAAAAAAGAATTGCTTGATCATGCCTACACAACCATCAAGGCCAGACATGTTAGCCACATTTATCTTTGGGACTTCACTTTTCTATTGAATCAGCATCTATCAAAATGGAGTAATTACTTGGCAAGGATGGCGTCATGATTTTGATTTGGAATAACTTTCTAGTTGTTAATCGAATAGGTAAGAGAAGTGCCTGTGAACCAAGCTCTTGAATTTTTTTTCCCAATCGGCTAGCAGAGCATTCTGCAATATGCCATGTCTCTTACATGCTACTTTATTTAGACTGTACACTCACATTGTCTGTGTATTTTTATGAATCAACATTTTGCCGAAAAGCTGAGTCCATTTGTTTTCACTGTAGGCTGTCATGCACGAGCATTTTGGTATTCAAATTTCGTGTTGGTCTTGAATACGTGTCATTTGTTGTTACTTAGAAGTGAAAAACTCTACTTGTCAAGGATAGGGACCATATTGACTCTGTTGAGATGTAAAAGGGATTTACTCATCTAGTCCCTCAAAGGATCTCAGTTTACTAGGCTGTGTATGAGCATTTTGTCTGACAGTTCATGTACGGTTACCAGAAAAATACAATTCACGATAGTTCTGCAAGTTATTTTACTAAAAGTTGTCATGCACATTTCTGTTTTTGTGCAATGAATGACAGGAGAGGCTGCTCAAGTGGCTCATCTGACGCTTGAAATGTAAAGGCAAAGTGATACTTTCACTTGTTTTACCTATATGACGTTAAGTACATTACAGAATAAAACTACATGCAGGAGTAAAACATTGTCCCCATTTATCTTTAATTTATTCTCTTTATGAAGAGTGAAAAATTGATATTTCTTGTTGGTAAGTCACAATTTGATTAGAATTTGCGTATGTTGACTATTAGGCATTACTTAATGATATTATTATTTTAATTTTAGCTTGGTCAAATTCAGCCGTTTTTTACTTACACGGCTCAATACCAGTCCGATGCTTAGTTGGGTAGAAAGTCTCAAGTGTTCTAAACCCTCTGAAAAGAATTGACAATAGTTATTTATTTACAGGAAATATTTTTATAGTTATTTTTAAAATCTCCTTTGTACCTTATTTTCATGTTTAAGGCTTTCTTGTTTTTCAAAATACTTTAGTTTATTTAATGATTATAGTTTTTTTTTTAATTTTGCATTGCCTTACCTGGTGTTTCAGTAGTTTAGAGGAACATGTCGTTTCCATTTTTACCTTCCAAGCGTTCTTATGAAAGAAATCCCATTGAGCCAAATGGGAGAGCAAAATGGCAAAAGACAGGACCTCATACAAAACAACAGAAACAGATAAAAGCACCCCTGGGGTTACCATGTTCCGAGTTCTTTGTCCTGCATCAAAATCTGACAGTGTGATTGGTAAAGGTGGAGAAATTGTAGCAAGGATACAGAGAGAAACTGGTGCGAAGATTAGACTTGAAGAAATTGTATCTGGTTGTGATGAGAGAGTTATTCTTATTACTGGATCAGAGAAGATGCAGAACTTGGTGATGAACATAAAAAAGAAGATGAAGACACTCTTGTTTCTGAAGGCGATGCCAATCTCAAGGGAAAATGCCGAAAACATTGGAGAGGCCGAGGACTCTTCTACTCCAGAAATTACAAAAGTGGATGGAGGACCACCATCGTTAGTTAATGCTCTTTTGCTTATATTTGAGAGAATTATTGAAAATGAACCAGATAATGAGGTAGATGAAGAAGAAAGTAAGAAGCTTTCTACAGTTTCTGCGAGATTGTTAATTCTGTCTTATCAAGTTGGTTGTCTACTTGGGAAGGGTGGGAGTGTTATCAAACATATGTCAGCAGACAGTGGGGCCCATATTCGCATACTTTCAAAAGATAAGCTTCCTTTGTGTGGCACACAACAGGATGAAATTGTCCAGGTAAGAGAGTTTTAAAGATATTTCATTATGTATCTATTAGTAAACTGTTATTTTTCATTGAGAAGCAAATACCATTCCGCAGACAATGCACTAGTTGTAGGTTCCACTTATATTAATCTTTCTTTCCTATTGTTATACTTCTTATTTGATGTGTTTTTTGCAAACTGTATTGCAATTATCTTTCTTATTTATTTTGGGCTAAGTATATATTGATTTAGTAGATTTACTCTCCGACCCTAAATCGTTGGGATAAACATGGCTTGATAATGATGATAATGACTTTCCTTTGATTGAATGAGCAAATGCCTGAAATATTGTCATATGAGTTTGCAGGTAACTGGAGGGGTTGATTCAGTGAAGAAAGCTCTTCATTTAGTTGGTCAGCAGCTCCTAGATAACCCACCACGTGAACGTGATCCATTTCCTCCAGCAAATTCTTCTGGTCCCTCGTCACATCCATTTACTTCTATTCCTCGGCCAGAAGGTCTTCCACTACCTAAGTTTCATTATCCTCCTCATGGACCACCCTTCTCTAACAGGTCTCAGGGCATGCCTGACTTCCATCAAGGCATGGGTTCACCTTTTCCTAAATTTCATGAAAGTGGGCCGCCCATCCATCCTCAAATATCTCCAGAGCCCATCACTTTCAGGTTACTCTGCCCTGCTGAGAAGGTTGGAATTGTGATAGGGAAGGGAGGGAACACTGTGAGAACTCTTCAAAATGAAACTGGTTGTGAAGTTAAAGTTATAGAGACAACTCCTGAGTCAGATAATCGCATTATAATCATATCTGGTGTTGCAGTAAGCTACTTTGACTCGCTCTTTCTAATAGTACACTAGTTATTAAGTTAGTGAATTAAAGACGGATATTCTCTTTTAAGATTAAAATATTAAATTGATAAAATCCTGCTTATTATAACTTGTATGATGTATCATAAGTAGCATTTGATGGTGTTTTGTTCTGAATTATGTGGTTATTCTTGTTATTTGAAAATATAATTAAATCT
>JAGFNQ010006508.1:0-25235 GCA_024364735.1 Boesenbergia rotunda
TTAGAGAATCTAGTAGTTCTCGTCGGCACAAAACTCGTGGCTTTGCGAAGTCATCCCGAAGAGAACTCGGCGTGGACGCAAATAGAGGCGAAGCTTCCAAGGGACGCTACGGTTGGATCTCGTCCCTTTTCTTCGAGTTACGCGAGGTACAAAGTAAATTAGTTTACTTTTCTACAATGTTTTAATTTATGATTACGTCCACACATCATAAGGTCGCATGCTAGATACGTGGTTAAAATAATTTGTGAAATTATTTTATGCTAATTCTTCCGCTGCACGTAAAATTTTAAAATATTACGAACCCGTATCCTTGTCAACATAAACCCGGTCCCAACAGTGGTATCAGAGCCGGTTAGTGTTCGACATAATCATATAATTGTTTTACGGAAAACTTTGTCATAATCTCAATTTTGAAAAAATTTTCAATTATGGAAACTTTCCAATTATTATAAATTTTAGATTTAGGAATTTCAAAATTTGGAAATCCTCATGAAATTTCTCAAACGTTTGAAATATCCTAGTTTCTGAAATTTTATGATAATTGTGAAAACTTCCCATCTTTGGAAACTTTCCAATTTTGGAAATTTTCTATTTTATAAATTTTCTAATTTTAGAAATATGTAAGTTTTCTTTGTACCAGAAACTTACAATTATTCTGAAAACCTATTATGAAATCTCGCAATTTTGGGCACTTTCTTTCAAGAAAGTCTAGACAAATTTATGGACAATTAATTGATAATTAAATTTGAATTGGTTTTTAAATTGACAACAAAATTCTTTATTTTGGATTTAGCCTCGGGGAGCCGTCCAATTTAAAGTTAGTTGTTGTAATTTAATTTCCCAATTTTAAATGAAATTGTCATGTTTAATTTGGTTACGCTTCCGAAGCGGACCAAATTGGATTTACGACAAATTACTTTTCTTTGGGTATCTGAGCCTCGGGGAGCTACCCTTAGAAAATGATTTGTTGTAATTAATTAAATCCATGAATAAAATATGATTTAAGAGGTGATGCTCTTACATATTGTTGTCTCCAAAATTAATTAGGAAAATAGTTTCCTATAAAGTTTCTTAAATGAGATTTTCATGAAAATAATATGTGGTTGAATTAAGGGAATTGTCCCTTAATTTAATAAGATTTGATTTAAAGAAATCAAAGTCTTAAACATATTATTTCCGAAATTGATTATGACAATTTAGGAAATTGTTTCCCAAAACAATTCCTTTAATAAAGTATGAAATTAGAATTAGGAAATCCGGTTCCTAATTCAATTCATGAAACTTGATAAATTAAGTCACATACATACTTTATTAAGGAAATCGTTAGTCATGACATAATTATATGTCATGACATAATTATATGTCATGACATAATTATATGTCATGAATGTGCTTAGAAAAAAAAGGATGAGACCCAAAACCCCTTACAAAATATTAAGGCCAACACCTTCCATTAATATGGTTAGAATCGGAGTTTTGTTTCTCGTTTGGGTTGATGGACACATCCATGCCCGGCTTGAACCTCAACTGTTCAAACCATGGAATTAGTTTACGAATAATATAGTTGGAGTCAGAGGTCAATCCTTAGTTTTGGTTGTTGGACACATCCAAGCCTGACTAAACGGTTGAATGAGCTCCAACCATATTAAAACTATTTCTTGATTAATGGGTCAGCCTTAAGCTTGGAGCATCGATTTGTTGTGCCACAGCCAAGGTCGATGCAAAGAGAGGTGCAGTTGGGTGCTATGTATAATGTCGCATACTTATTAATGAGTTGACAACCCAATGATTTATGCAAACATTCAATTAGTTGATAGCATAAAGTGATAGTTACATATATGTGATATGTAATCGGTATAATTACCTACCTTCATAGCTAAGAATAACTTGATGGCCACAGCCATGGTTGTTCTTATCTATGGTTGAATATCAACCTATTTGGAGATGTTCCTACAATCTCCCGAATTGATAAAAAGGGTTATTCAATTTGAAAAATAAATAGGATTTTTAATTAATGTATATTGATACATTCTTTATCATTCTTCTCACATAAGATCAATTTGTATTTCTAGGTTAATCACTCGATCATGTCTTCTCTAAACTTGCGTTCCATTTTGGACACCAATAAACTGACTGGGCCAAACTTCATGGACTGGCTTCGAAACCTGAGGATAGTCCTCAAGGCAGAGAAGCTTGCATATGTCCTTGAAGATCAACTTACCAACCATCCTCCAGAAGGTGCAACTCCAGACCAGCTAATGGCCTATCAGAAACATGTGACCGAATCTGAACTTGCGAGTTGCATCATGCTAGCCTCTATGATACCTGAGCTGCAAAAGCAGCATGAGCATATGGATGCTTATACCATCATCTTCCATCTTCATGAGTTGTTTGAAGAGCAGGCGAGATCCGAAAGGCTCCAAGTCTCCAGACTCCTCTTCACCACTAAGATGCAGGAAGGCACTTCTGCCTCGTAGTTTGTGTTAAAGATGTTGGGGTACATTGAGCGACTGAGCACACTCAGTTTTGCAATGGATCATGAACTAAGTATTGACTTAATTCTGAGTTGTTTGACCAAAAGTTATTCACAATTTGTGATGAACTATCGGATGAACAAACTAGAGACTACCATTCCTGAGTTGCTCAACCTGCTGAAGACTGTGGAGCCTTCTGTAAAGCTGGATCAAATGACGGTACTGTTAGTTGGTTACTCGAAGAAAGGTTCTAAGAGGAAGGCCAAAGAACAGAATAAAGGGAAGAAGAAAAAGGCCAAAAAGACTGAAAAGAAACCAAAAGGAACTTGCCATCATTGTGGCAAGGAGGGTCACTGGCGAAGAAACTGCAAGGTTTATCTTGAGTCCTTGAAGAATAAGGCATCCGATGCCCCATCCTCTTCAGGTATCTTCGTTATTGAATGTCACTCTATTTCTTCAAATACCTGGGTACTTGATACTGGGTGTAGCTCACATATATGTAATGACATACATGGGCTAAGGAATAGAAGAAGACTCGTCAAAGGAGAAGCAAATTTGCGAGTTGGAAATGGAGCAAAGATTGCTGCTGTTACCATCGGAACATATTTGCTAAAGCTCCCCACTGGACGTGTCTTAAAATTGGATAATTGTTATTTTGTTCCTTCGTTAATAAAGAACATTGTATCTATTTCATGTTTGAATGAAAAGGGTTATCATTTAACTTTTAGTAACAATTATTGTTACATAACTTTAAATGTCGTTCTTTATGGGAATGGAACTTTGTGCAATGGTATCTACACGTTAGATTTATCCAGTGACATTTGCAATATCGAAATTAGCAACAAACGTGCTCGAATAGATAGTCGAATAGACTCCTACACTTGGCATTGCCGTCTTGGCCATGTAAGTAAGAAACGCATGACCGAATTACACCGATGTGGAATTCTGGAATCATTTGAACCCGGTTCATTTGATACATGCGAATCATGCTTAAAAGGAAAGATGACCAAGTTACCCTTTTCTGGAAAAGGTAATCCAGTGGGAGAATTGCTTGGTCTAATACATACTGATGTATGTGGACCAATGTGAACTCTTGCACAAGGAGGCTATAGCTACTTCATCACCTTTATCGATGATCACTCATGATTCGAGTATGTGTTCTTGATGAAACACAAATCTGAAGCTTTTGAGAAATTCAAAGAGTTCAGGAATGAAGTAGAGAAACAACTTGGCAAAAGTATTAAGATACTTCGATCCGATCGGGGTGGTGAATACTTAAGTCAAGAGTTTCAAGATTATCTTAGGGACAATGGGATATTGTCCCAATGGACTCCGCCGTATACACCACAGCATAATGGTGTATCTGAGAGGCACAACCGAACCTTGATGGACATGGTTAGGTCGATGATGAATCATGCAACTCTTCCAAAATCCTTTTGGGGCTATGCACTTAAGACAGCTGTTTACTTGCTAAACAGAGTCCCGACCAAGGTAGTCTCTACTACTCCATATGAGACATGGAATAGTAAGAAACCTCACTTAACTCACCTTAAGATATGGGGTTGTCCTGCTTATGTGAACCGGACTATATCAGACAAATAGGATGCTAAGTCTGATAAATGTCTATTTATTGGATACCCTAAGGAAACGAAGGGTTACCAATTCTATCATCCCTTGGAACAAAAGGTGTTTGTTTCAAGGCATGCTGTATTTCTGGAAAAAGAATTTCTTTTACAAGAAAACAGTGGGAGTGACATTGAACTTGATGATGTTCAAGAAACTCCAATAGACATTACAGAGACACCTAGTCTAGACCCACAACCAATAACTCATAATGATAAGCTATCAGTTGAACCTAAAACAACACCACCTCTTTGTAGATCTGATAGGACACGCAATATTCCAGAGAGATACGGATTTTTCATAAGCAAATCGAATGACGTGTTACTCATAAGCGATGACGAACCTATCAGTTATGAAGATGTTCTGAAAAATTCAGAAAGGGACAAATGGCTTGAAGCCATGAAGTCGGAAATGGATTCCATGTACGAAAATCAAGTATGGGACTTGGTTAACCCACCTGAAAGGATTAAACCCATAGGGTGCAAGTGGGTTTTCAAGAAGAAAACCGACATGGAAGGTAATGTTGTTACTTTTAAGGCTAGATTAGTGGCAAAAGGATATCGTCAGAAATAAGGAATTGATTATGACGAAACCTATTCACCAGTAGCTATGCTTAAATCCATTCGGATGCTCCTAGCCATAGCAGCTCATTATGATTATGAGATATGGCAAATGGATGTGAAAACAGCTTTCCTTATTGGAAACCTGCTTGAGGATGTATACATGATACAACCTGAAGGCTTCACATCGGTTGATAAAACCAAAGTATGCAAGCTTCGACGATCCATATATGGACTGAAGCAAGCATCTAGGAGCTGGAACATCCGTTTTGATGAGACAATCAAAGAGTTTGATTTCTCACAAAATCCTGACGAACCTTGTGTGTACAAGAAGGTTAGTGGGAGTGCAGTCGTATTCCTAGTATTATATGTCGATGACATATTACTTATAGGAAACGATATATCAGTTTTACAGACAGTTAAAATTTGGTTGTCCAAAACATTCTCCATGAAAGACCTGGGAGAAGCAACCTATATCCTTGGGACTAGAATCTATAGAGATAGATCAGAATGGTTGCTTGGTCTTTCGCAGTCTACATATATAGACCGAGTGCTAAAAGGGTTTAGCATGTCGGAATCCAAGAAAGGTTACCTTCCCATCAGGCATGGGATCAACCTTTCAAAGTCTATGTGTCCGCGCACAGAAGACGAGAGGATTTGCATGAATAAGATTTCCTATGCATCCGCGATAGGATCTATCATGTATGCTATGTTATGTACAAGGCCCGATGTATCGTATGCTCTGAGCGTCACGAGCAGATACCAATCTGATCCAGGAATGGATCATTGGGCGGCTGTCAAGACAATCCTTAAGTACTTAAGAAGAACTAAGGATGTGTTCCTAATATATGGAGAAGGAGATATGGTAATACGTGGGTACGTATTTACTTTGAATGGAGGCGCAATAAGTTGGAAGAGTTCTAAATAAGACACCGTAGCAGATACTACCACGGAACCAGTCTGGATCAAGAAGTTTGTCTCAAAACTTGGTGAGGTTCCAACCATTGATGAAGCAATACCGGTTTATTCCGACAACAATGGAGCTATTGCACAAGCAAAGGAACCAAGGTCTCATCAGCGATCCAAACACGTGCTTCGCCGCTATCATCTGATCAAGGAGATTATAAGTAGGAATGATATACAAATTGAGAAAATTCCCACTGAAAGGAATTTAGCGGATCCTTTAACTAAGGCCTTGCCTCAGAACAAGTTTGAGGGTCATGTTAGAGCCTGTGGTATTGGATACCGTAGCGATTGATATTAGGCCAAGTGGGAGTTTGTTAGTGATATGAGAGAAGTGTCCTAAGGCAATCGCCTTATGATTGTAAATATTCATTTTAAGAAATGATAATTCACTATTTGAGTATACTTGTTTGTGTATTTGATTGGGATCTTAAACTCATCTACTGAATGTCCGCAATACAATTCACAGCATAAGAGAATTTATGATGGGATCACAACTAGTGATTATCTCTAAATGTGCAATTGTGAAGTATTGAAAATATCCCTAGTCGATGAATTGATAAAAACGGATATTATCAATTCTGTTGAGACTAGCATGGGTTATTCTCTAATCAGCCGATTCTCACTGGCTGGTGACATTGGGATGTCCGGAGATAAACATGGATGCTAGTTAAGGGAACTAGTTCATTGGAGTGACTAGCTGTAAAACTTCATATGGTAATCTATAAAGATATGTCGCTGAAGTTATTACTGCAGCTGAAGTGCGATGTTCCTTTGACTTGCGATGTTCAAGTCATCTTGGTCATGGAGACTTATACTTTAACATCATAAGCAAGCATCTCCAAGGAGGTGTGGACCAGGATGATTGGGTATAAGCCAAAGTGCCCGAAGATGTTTGAACAGCCTACAAAGGATTCACCACTCCTTGCGAGGAGATGTATACCCAGGCCTATCGTCGGATTGTTACTCAAAGCCTCTGGCCAGAGCATATCATGTTTAGAGTGCGAGTCTCTTAAATACATGAGAGTAATTAGAAATCCAAAGGATGAGAAAGACATTACTTGGGCTAGGTGTGACGTAGTCAGCCTAGTGGGGACTGACACAAATAGACCGTGTCCTGAACCAAGTCGGTATAAGATGGTGAAGGGAATGGGGCACGATTCATTAGAGCTGCTGAAGGGTTTCGAAATTACTTCTTAGGTCAAATCGTTGATCTTTCAATTTATGTTGGCCGTCTATAATTAACCAATTATAGAACGGTCATGAGTGGCACCTAGTAGTACATCATGACCCCCAATTAATCGAAAGATCAACGGTTTGACCTCAGAAGTAATTCCGAAACCCTTCAGCAACTCTAATGAATCGTGCCCCATTCCCTTCACCATCTTATACCCACTTGGTTCAGGACACGGTCTATTTGTGTCAGTCCCCACTAGGCTGACTATGTCACACCTAGCCCAAGTAATGTCTTTCTCGTCCTTTGGATTTCTAATTACTCTCATGTATTTAAGAGACTCACACTCTAAACATGATATGCTCTGGCCAGAGGCTTTAAGTAACAATCCGATGATAGGCCTGGGTATACATCTCCTCGCAATGAGTGGTGAATCTTTTGTAGGCTGTTCAAACATCTTAGGGCACTTCAGCTTATTCCCAATCATCCTGGGTCCACACCTCCTTAGAGATGCTTGCTTAAGATGTTAAAGTATAAGTCTCCATGACCAAGATGACTTGAACACCGCAAGTCAAAGGAACATCGCACTTCAGCTGTAGTAATAACTTCTGTGACATATCTTTATAGATTACCATATGAAGTTTTACAGCTAGTCACTCCAATGAACTAGTTCCCTTAACTAGCATCCATGTTTATCTCCGGACATCCCAATGTCACCAGCCAGTGAGAATCGGCTGATTAGAGTATAACCCATGCTAGTCTCAACAGAATTGATAATGTCCGTTTTTATCAATTCATCGACTAGGGATATTTTCAATACTTCACAATTGCACATTTAGAGATAATCACTAGTTATGATCCCATCACAAATTCTCTTATGCTGTGAATTGTATTTCGGACATTCAGTAGATGAGTTTAAGATCCCAATCAAATACACAAACATGTATACTCAAATAGTGAATTATCATTTATTAAAATGAATATTTACAATCATAAGGCGATTGCCTTAGGATACTTCTCTCATATCACTAACAGAGAGCTCCAAGGGCAAGCCAGGAAGTGGACTTCAAGGGCACACGTGAAGGGTGGCATGGAGGCAAGCCAAGGGAAGGCTTGCGTGCGCATCCGAGGGACGATAGCCAAAGGAAGAGGACTTCAAGAGGCAAGCCAAGGGAGCAGACCTGAAGGCACACGTGAAGGAGAAGGTCCGGAGTTGCTGGAACTAGGCTGAGAGGCAGGGCAGTCGACTGGCCCAGGGCCAGTCGACTGCCAAAACTCATAGAGAGTTTTCGGCGTCGGACCAGTCGACTGCCCTTAGGGCAGTCGACTCGTATACCTCGAAAACTAGCCGTTGGCTAGCAATTAATGCTAGACTAGTCGACTTCCCATGGGGCAGTCGATTGGTGCGGGGCTGGACAGACTGCGAGTTTGTCCTGTTCACCTATAAAAGGAGCATCTTTTTGCACGTGAACGGTACGGTTCCGTACAGTGTCGAAGTGCTGCTCGTCTGAAGAGTGTTTCTTACTTCCTCTCTCATATTTTTGCATTATGTAAAGAGGAAGATCTCGACTGTAAAGGTTTCTCCACCTGAAGGAGGGTTTCATAGTGAAAGTGGTGCTCGCAGCGTGGATCCTTGGATTAGTCACCCATCTGGGTTGATACCATGTAACTCCTTTTTTTAGCATTGCATTTTGTTTCCTTTGCATATTATCGTGCCGCTGCGCTAACAACAATTGTAGAGACAAAAATCGAAAAGTGCTATTCACCCCCCCTCTAGCACGCCAAAGATGATCCATCAGTGTGCCTCTACTTATACTCTGCAAGGGACTGATAACACGATCTTCTGTGCATCACCACACACCATGTTATCCACAATGCAATGTATCAGACATTTTATGGACATACTAATATAAACATGCAACCTGTGATTTTGCAATTCTCTTTCAAAATGTTGATGTCTTATACAAAAAGCAAGACTTTTAGTATACATCTTAACAGTCACCCAGGTAAAGGGGGTGGTAAGCTTTCCAGAATTATACTACATTGATTCCTCATTGTTCTTCTTAAAAGAGAGAGTTCTAACTTGAGCGTCAGAGAGGGCTCCACTGGAACATCTTCCGGTGCATCTCCATTACGCTCGTGTTAATCTAGCAAGCATTGATATCCTCTCCTCGTCATCGTCATCGTGGGTTGCGCTTTGGTGATTCGCCATCCCCATCGTTTGCTTCCGAAACAGTGGACTTTGTGTTGCAATAAGTTTTCTTGCTCTTAGATTTCAGTCTCGTAGCTATTTGTATGGGTTGTTGTGGTAGTCGTGTTAAGACGAGTCAACTCACAGTTAGTTGTTTTCAATTTTTTGTTGTTTTATATCTTTCACTAATTGTTTTGTATTTACTTCCAGTCATGTGGGTTGCATTAAACTGTGTGGTTGTGGATTCCAACAGTGTGAGTTATAAATATTGTATTTGTATAGCCTTGGTGGCTTTGTGTACAGGTTTCATATGTTGTCTGTACAGGAAAGATATTGTCCGTTTGTTAGGAAAGCATGTCCTAGATGCATGACAATGTGAGTCGTCAATCATATTGTTGCCAAGTAGTAGTAGTTAGAGTGTGAGCAGTTATCCTGTCGTGCCCACTCGACCACCCAAGGATAGTGGTAACTGGAGTTGTGTCTAGGTAGTGAATCCTCTCTTAATTTATAGCTAGATAGTTACTTTGCATTATGTCCACTCGGCCACTTAGAGTAGTGGTAGTTGGAGTGCGTACAGTTGTCATGTCCTTGCCCGCTCAACCATACAGATGTCATGGTTGCTAGAGTAGCTGTATCAGAGTGACCATACATATGCATGTTCATATGCATTGTGATATGTTGTTTATATATTTGAGATGTGGATATTGTATGTATTTGATACTGATGTACATGTTTATTGCTAATTTATTGTGCTTATGTGGTTATAAGTAGTTCGGTTGCAAATCTTTGTTTATTCGTGTTCATTATATTATACTCGGTGGACTAGGTGGGTATGTACATTTTTATCATATTCTTACTGCTATATATATATATATATATATATATATATATATTATATATATATATATATATATATATATATATGTTGATTTTTGACTGGGTATGTGCTTCGTTATTATGTACTTATTGTTAGATATGTGATACTTCCTTTGAGACTGTATCCTTTGGATCTCCTTACACTTTATTGCTCATGTACTATCTATTTCTATTACCCGCTGAGTTATTTGAACTCACCACCCCTTGTACTAGTTTTCTTTCGCTAGGTAGCAGATAGATGTTACTTGGAGTCACTTGGAGATCCTGTCTACTAGTTCCGCTACTCATCGAGGGTTTCCCGCTTATTGCTTATTCCTTTTATTTGCATTCGGATTTATAACTTGTTGTTGTAATAATTGTTGTGGACTTGGTCATTAGCATGGTGGCTACTTGTGTTTGGTTTTTGTTGCACTTGTTGTGGTAAGCCGTGCTAGCATGCAGTTAGTCATTTGGTGTTTTACACAGTCCTTTATGTTTTTAATGTTTTTTGTTGTGGTGATTGTACTAACCGCGTGGGTTGTGAAATATTAAACTGCGTGGTTGTGTTTCATTTATTCCAACCATGTGGGTTGTGTTGTGCTTATATAGCCATTATGGCTTTGTATATAAGATTCATATGTTGTCCGAACAAGGAAGGTATTCCTCATTTTTTGAGCAAGCATTGCCCTCGGGGCGTGACAGAAATTTATCTATATAGAGGCTTACGAGGTGAGTTTTCAGGAGCTTAAATAAAGATTGATAGTTGCACCCATCCTAGTACTTTCCTCTGGTGAAGATGGGTTTATGCTTTACATAGATGCATTGTTCTAGGGGTTAGATGTGTTAGGATGTATACAAAAAACCTAGCTTTTGTATGAACATTTACATTTTGAAAGAGAATCACATGATCACTGTTTGCATGTTTATATTAGTTATTTATGTGTATATTGTCTAATACATTACATTGTAGATAACATGTGTGTGGTATCACATAGAAGATCATGTTATCAGTCCCTTGTAGAGTATAAGTAGAGGCTCACAACCTAGATGGTTTTGGACAAACCATTGGGATGGTTGTGGTGTAATTTGGTATTGGTTTATCTTGACCATAGAATTACACTAGTACACTTTGTGTGTATTGAGCAGGACTGATATAGAGGTGATTCAATTTATACTGACTATATAATTGAATCAGACCTCAGATATTATGGAGTACATGCTCTTAATCCCGATATAATGACGGGCACATGTACTTAATATTTATTTCTTTGATTTAACAGTCGACGAGATTTATTGGTTAAATCAATAGGCCCAGTAAGTTGGGAAATAATATTATTTACATGGTATGCCATTGATTATAGAAGGAAACCGTGTCCTAGTGAGTCAGGTTGATGATGTCCCCTTGAGGAGCTCATAAAGCTCATCATGATAAATCCTACAGGTGGACTTGGTCTGACATGATGATAAGGTTGAGTGGTACTACTCATGGAGTTAGATGTTGATTAATTAAATTATCAGTAATTTAATTAATTAATGGACATTCGATATCTTAATGGTGAGGTAGATCAATGATGATCCTCTAGTGGAATGGATCATTATTAATGGATCGAGCCTTGATCCATTGGATGGCCAAGATACAACTCCTCCTCATGGTCCCTATTGTAGCCAATAAATACCTCATGTGTCATGAGACTAAGGCATCTAATTAGTCATAAGACAAAACCTAATTCTCTCCTCACCTCACTCTCTCCTAGGGTTTGTGGGCGCCGACGACATTGAGGGGGAGGGTGGCCGGTTGGAAGCAAGATAAGGAGAAGTTGATTACTTCTCTTCTTCATCTATTCTTCACCTTCTCTTCCTCTCCACCTGTGGTGGTGATTTGCGTTGGGAATAAAAAAGGAGAAGCTTTGGGCCGGCGGCAACACTTGGAGGTGGGCGGTGCCGGCGCAAGCAAAGGAGGAAGAAGAAGGATCTTCGGCTGTGGTTTTGGTGTAAGATGTGTATACTAAAAGATATCAATTTTTTTATATGAACATCTTCATTTTGAAAAGAGAATCACAACTATACTAGCTGCCTATTTATATTAGTACATGCACGGAGTCCATTACTACGCATTGTAGATAACATGGTGTATGGTGTTACACGAAAGATCATGTTATCAGTCCCTTGCCTAATATAAGTAGAGGCTCACAACCGAGATGGAATTGGACAAACCATCAAAATGGTTGTAGTGTAATTAGGTGTGGTTGATCTTGACCATAGAATTACACTAGTGTGCTTTGAGTACATTGAGCAGGACGAAAACCCGAGGTTATCCAATTTGTACTAACTCGATAATTGGATAGGACCTCAGTCTTTATGAAGTACGATCCCATAATCCCGATATAATAATGGGCATATATTATTAATTATTATTTCTTTGATTTACCAATGGGCGAGATCTATTCTGTTAGATCGATAGGCCCGGTCAATTGGGAGGTAATATTAATAGCATGATGTGCTGTTGATTATTGACGGAATCCGTGTCCTGGCGAGTTGGGTTGATGATGCCCCCTTGATGAGCTCGAAAGGTTCATCATGCTAAACCTTGCAGGTGGATTTGATCTGGCATGATGATTAGGTCGAGTGGTACTAGTCAAGGACTCAGATGCTAATTAATTTGAATTGTCAGTAATTTAAATTAAATAACGGGCATTCAATATCTTAAACACAGGGGGATGGACGACTCGTAATAAGTGGAGCCCATATGTAAATATGGGGGTTGGTGATGTAATTCAGTGAGGGTCCTTTAGTGGAATGGATCCTCATTAATGGATTGGGTTTGGATCTATTGGCAGGCCAAGATCCAACTCCTCCTCATGGTCCCTATCGTAGCCCTATATATACCCCTTGGTGGTAGGGAACCAGGTTGATGGTTAATCCGATTAATCTAACGAACACTAGAAAACCCTAAATTTTTCTCTCATCTTCTCCTCCCCCGTCTCTCTCTCTTTCTCTCGGTGTGTGGTAGTCGGCTTGATCAGAAGGCAACAACCACCGCCTTGATCATGAGCAAGTTGCCTCACGACAACTTGCTGATCAAAGGCGGCAAATCGAAGCAAGGCAACTTGCTGATCCGGTGATCAGCAACAAGTTGCCGCAACTTGCTGATCACCGGCAGATCAGATGCAAGTTGCCTCCCACGGCAACTTGTTGGTCATCGTTGATCAGAAGCAAGTTGTCGTGGGCAACTTACTGATCACCGGCTGATCAGAAGCGAGTTGCCACACGATAACTTGCTAATCAGCATGAAGGTTGCTGCCTGATCAAGAGTAATTTGTTGATCACAGGCATTGGCAAAAATTGTCACTCAGAGAGAGCGTAACTTTAGGTTGCTCAGAGAGAAGAAGTTGCTCTCACAGTTTTCTCAAAGGAGGAGAGGTTGCGCACGCAACTTTTCTCAAGGGAAGAAAATTGCATGAGCTTGAGAGGGAGCAGTGATTTTTCTCAAGGGAGAAAAATTATTCACGCAATTTTTCTCAAGGCAAGAAAAATCAGCCTAGGGGTTGTGTTTTGGATTATCTTCTTCCTAGGAGCGGCCGACGGCTTTCCTTTAGTTGGGATTGGTTGGCTCAAGGAGAAGGGATCGACTTGGTGACCATGGGTCTTGGTAGATCGTCACCCACACGACGTCCAAGAGGGGAGGGTCATACGGTAGAAGATCGTAAGGTAATGGAAGGTATAATTCTTCATGAGCTCCTTTGTTTATTTTGTGCCTTATTCATTTGCCTCGTCATTTTATGTGTGTTAGTTTATTAATTTGATTTTGTATCATAGCCATTAATTTACAAATTGGACCCCGACCATAAACACAAAAGACAGCGATCCACTCGTCGCCTTTTCCGCGGTCGAACGGTCGAGCAAATCACAAGCCGATTTTGTAATTGGCTGAGTTGTGATTTGGATCGTTCGATATGGCATGAGACGGTCGTAGGGAGACGGGTCTCCATTCGGATTAATTTTTTAATCCGTAGACATGGAGAGGTCTCTCGGAACGACTGAGTATTCGCTTAGGAAACCCGCCAAGCCATACCCAACATTTGGGAGGAAGAAGAGTTCTATCTCTTCTTTATCATCTTCTACCTCTTCCTCTTCTTTCCTTGGTGGCGACACAAGCAAGGGAAGGAGGTTTTCTCCTTGAGGTGGCCGGCAGCAACAACCCTAGGGCCTAGGGTTTTCAGTGCAAAAGAAAGAGGAGTAGTTGGTGGCTTTGGTGACTTTGGTTCTTGGTAGATCGTCGCCCACACGACATCCAAGAAGAGGTGGGGTCATGCAGTAGAAGATCGCGACGTAAACAAGAGGTATAACCTTTGGTTATGGTTCCTTTCATTTGATCTTGCTATTATTCCATTTTGATAATTAATTGCATGTTAATTATTGTTTAATTAATTATGTTAATTAATTATCTTGGAACCCGATGATAAACACAAAAATCGGCGATCCACTCATCGTCTATTCCGCGGTTAATCGGTTGGACGAGTATGATTGCTAGAACAATATGTTTGTTCAAGCGGTCGCTCGAATCGGTTAGCACGATGATGAGTCGGTCGTGTGGGAAATAGTTCTCCATTCGGATTGAAAAATTTCAATCCGGGGACTTGGAGAGGTTTCCCATGCGCGACCAGGAATCCCCAACAATTGGTATCATAGCCAATGGTTTCCAGTTTTGTGTGTTTTGGATTTGGTTACATTTTTTGCACTTTATCATATATTTTATTATGCCGGATAATAGTAGGATGTGCGTAGGCTAACTCTTTGATTGCAGGCACGAGATCCGACTATTATGACTTAATATATTGTGTATGTGATTGTGTGTGCATGTATGTAATTTTATTTGAATCCTCGGGGTTGACGAGGCTAGATTTAGTATTTAATTTTTGTAATTAAATACAACAACTGTTTAGCCGCGCATTTTGATTTACTTTCAATCTAGGCTTATTGTACACTCCTTCGTGGAGTATAGAATCGATGGATGTAAATTAAAATAGTTTTTTTATCTCGGCTCGGAGATTCCCTTCATGGTTGCTTGTGCATGGTGTAGGGAGGAGCAGACGAGGTGGCGATACGACTGGAGGCATATTGGAGAACAAAAGCCATAATAGTTGGAAAATTAGATTTTCTTATTTATTGCTTTTTGTTTATATGCTTGCTGTGTTTGCACGTGAAAATTCCTCAATTATAAATAACTAAGTAGGAGAGGGACTCTAAGAGTCCCATGACCTCCATTACTAATTTGAAATGTGATACGAACAAGCTTGCGTGTTGGCTCTGAGTGCCTTCCTCCATATCAGATGAGCTTGTTTGGCGGATCACTAGGTCAGACATGATTATAGGAAGTTATTTAGGAGCATGTTATTTTCCCCATCGGACGACACATAATCCTAGATAATTGCCTTAGTATCGTGTAATGGTAAACACTTAGATGTAAATAATAGTATCCTCCCCATCGGAGTCACTGTTGTTATTTGTATGGCCGATGAGGAACCAACTATTAATTTTATTTGTCAAATAGTTAGGTTGACAAGATAATAAAATTAATGGGTAAAACCTCCTCTTACAAATGTAGAATTTGTATACGTCCATACTATCGTGGCATGCGACATTCTCGGTGTTTTGAGGTGTTGATTGATTTTAAAATTTATTGTTTAAGGAATCAATATTTTTTGAAATCTAAAGTATGTGATCATTGTGATTCTCAGGTTTTTCAAAAATGACTTTCAATTCACTTGCTGTAATATTAAAAGAAAATGAACTTACTGCCCCTAACTAGGGGTGTCAATTCGGGTGGGTCGGGTCGGGTTCGGGTCGGGTCGGGAAAAAAAAATTTTTAAACTGCCAACCCGAACCCGACCCGAACCCGATTTCAACCCGAAACCCCCGAACCCGAACCCGAACCCGATCCAACCCGACCCGACCCGAATAACCCAAAAAAACCGATTCAAAATGTCTTTTTTCGCCATTTTCCCTATAATTCTTCACTTTTATCTCAATACTTCATCATGATCATACTATATTGATATTAATATACATAAAAATATCTTAATTTTCAAAATAAAATTTGATTTAACCCCAAAAAATTCACAAAATATTAAATTCGGGTCAACCCGAACCCGACCCGAACCCGACCCGAAATTTTTCAACCCGAAACCCCCCAACCCGAACCCGACCCGAACCCGAAAAATTTGAACCCGAACCCGATTTTTTTCGGGTCGATTCGGGTTGGGTCGTCGGGTCGTGTTGATTTTTGACACCCCTACCCCTAACTATAAAGATTGGAAATGGAACCTAGACATTGTCTTGACTGTCGAGGAATCCAAATGTGTTTTTTTCGAGTTCTGTCCTGAAAAGCCTAGTGAGCATTATGGTGAAGAGGAGAAGGAACGTTATAAGAAGTGGATAAAAGCAAACGAGATGGCGTAGTATAACAATTTGGCTTCTATGAAAAATGTGCAGCAACATCAACATCAGGCTTTTTGCACTGCTTATTATATAATGTTCGATCTCAAGGAACACTTCGGACATCATAATCGGGCCGCTAGGCAAGAGACGATGAGGAGCTTGATGACGACGTGAGGGAACATGTTCTCAAAATAATGGCTCGTTTAAATGAGATGGAAGTCCTTGGAGCGGAGATCGATGGAGAAACCCAGGACGATATCATTCTCCAATCTCTACCAAGGAGTTTTGAGTAGTTTCGCCTGAACTATAATATGGACAAACGAACATATTCGTTGGAGAAACTTCTGATAGAACTCCAGGCGGCAGAAGGGTTTTCTTATCAGAGTACTCATGCTTTGGTTGCTCAAAAGGTTTCTACTTCTAGGTCAAAAGGAAAGAAAAAGAGGAAACAAGGTGGGGCAAAGAAAGTGGCTGGATTTCAGGGACCTCAGGCTAGCGTGAAGAAGCCAAAAGGCAAGTGCTTCACGTGCAAGAAGACTGGACATTGGAAGGCGGACTGTCCCTGCCGTCAGAAGAATAATTAAGGAATATCATTTTGTTTAGTCGTTGAAACATGTTTAGCGGTGTTATCTACCGATACATGGTGTGTAGATATGGGAGCCACTGATCATGTCTGCAATTCTTTGCAGGGGTTCCAGGAAACTCGACGACTAGCAGAGGGAGAGATTACCGTCTACATGGGCAATGCTACGGAGGTGGCGGCTACTGCAGTGGGAGACAATTATATGTCTTTTGATAGGAATAAAATTTTGATTTTGAGAAATTGCCTTTATGTACCATTTTTTAGAAGAATCTCATTTTAGTTTCTAAAATAATAAAGGATGGGTATTCTATTTCTTTTAATGACAGAGTTGTCATAAAAAGGAATAGAGAGATTATCTGTTCAGGTGTGATGGTTGGCAATTTGTACACTCTTAATCTCCCATGATGCAAATAGAAATAAATAACTCATCATCTAACCATAATAAGAGGAAAGAACCTTCGAAGATGAACCAAACATATCATTGGCATCTAAGACTTGGTCATATTAACCTAAGTAGGATTCAAAGGTTGATAGCTGATGGACCTTTGGGTTAATTGGTGGTGGAATATTTCTCAACCTGTGAATCTTGCTTGGAAGGTAAGATGACCAAGAGGCCTTTTAAGGCCAAGGGGTATAGAGCTAAAGATGGGTTAGAATTTATTCATTCTGATTTGTGTGGACCTATGTCTATCAAGGCTAGAGGTGACTTTGAATATTTTGTCTCTTTTATAGACGATTATTCAAGGTATGAATACATTTACTTGATGCGCCGTAAGTCTGAATGCTTTGATAAATTTCAAAGAATTCAAGGCTGATGTGGAGAAACATCAAGGTAAAAGTATCAAGACACTACGATCTGATCGTGGTGGTGAGTACCTCTTGGCAGAGTTTAGGAATAACTTATCAGAGGCTGGGATTCAATCCTAATTGTCTGCACCCGGTACACCCCAATAGAACGGTGTAGCAGAGTGAAGGAATTGGACTCTTATGGAGATGGTTAGATCAATGATGAGTTACTCCGAGTTGCCAGATTCGTTCTGGGGATATGCTCTGAAAACGACAGTGTACATACTGAACTTGGTACCATCTAAGTCAGTACCCTCTACTCCCATAGAATTGTGGAATGAGCGAAAGCCTAGTCTAAGACATTCGGATTTGGGGTAGTCCAGCACATGTGCTGAAGGGAGATGCTAATATGTTGGAATCTCGTACAGAAGTACGCTTGTTCATAGGCTATCGTAAAGAACGAAAGGTGGTTTATTTGATAGACCTAAAGATCAGAGAGTGATCGTTAGCACGAATGCCCGATTTTTAGAGGAAGACTATGTGATGAACCACAAGCCCATGAGTATAATTATTCTTGAAGAATTAAAAGGGGAAGTTCAAACCTCAGTACCAACGGTACAGGAGGACATACCACAAGTGACTGCACCGCGTGTCACAGAAGATACACAGGTAGTATCTCATTGTAAAGGGAGGGTTGTTAGACAACCTGATAAATTCATATTCATGGGAGAGTCTTTGGACTTGGTCCCTGGTGAACATGAACCTGATCCCTAGACCTATGACGAGGCACTCCAAGATAAAGATGCGGTATCCTGGCAAAAGACAATGAATTCTGGATAGAATCTATAGATTCTAATCAGGTCTGGGAGCTAGTACAACCACCCAATGGTGTAAAAGCCATTGGATGCATGTGGATCTACAAAAGAAAGTGAAGATTAGATGGAAAGGTGGAAACCTTCAAAGTAAAGTTTGTTGCGAAAGGGTATACTCAGAAAAAGGATATCGATTATGAGGAGACCTTTTCACCGGTAGCTATGCTTAAGTCGATCCGGATTCTCTTGTCTATTGCCGCTTATATGGATTATGAGGTTTGGCAGATGGATGTCATGACAGCTTTCCTTAACGGAAGTCTTCAGGAAAACATCTATATGAAGCAACCAAAGGGATTCATTGCAAAGGGCAAAGAGCATCTTGTGTGTAAGCTTAATCGGTCTATTTATGGATTGAAGCAAGCTTCAAGATCTTGGAACATCCGGTTTGATGAGGTAATCTAGTCTTATGGATTTATTCAAAGTTCGGATGAGTCTTGTGTATACAAGAGATGTGACGGAAACGTAGTGGTATTTCTTGTACTATACGTAGATGACATTTTGCTAATTGGCAACAATGTCAAAGTGTTGTCAGACATAAAGGTATGGTTGACAAAACAGTTTGATATGACGGACTTGGGAGAAGCTCGACATATCCTTGGGATCAAAGTTATAAGGGATCGCAAGAAAAAGATGTTGTGTTTATCTCAAGCTTCATACATTGACACTATCCTAGCTCGTTTTAGCATGCAAAACTCCAAGAAAGATTTTCTACCTTTTAGGCATGGAGTACGATTATCTAAGGAGATGTGTCCTAAAACATCAAAGGAGATAGAGGAGATGACGGCAGTTCCTTATGCTTCGGCTGCAGGAAGCCTAATGTATTCTATGTTATGTACGAGACCGGATATCTGCTTTGCCGTGGGCATGGTTAATAGATATCAGAGTAATCCAGGACAGGGACATTGGACTGCGGTAAAGCATATATTGAAGTATTTGAGAAGGACTAGAGATTATATGGTAGTTTACCAGGCAGATCAATTGCTCCCTGTGGGTTACACGGATTTTGACTTCCAATCAGATAGGGATAACAGTAAGTCTACCTCGGGGTATGTGTTTACTTTAGGAGGTGGAGCCATAGTATGGAGGAGTATCAAGCAGAAATGCGTTGCTGACTCCACCATGGAAGCTGAGTATGTGGCGGCCCTTGAGGCAGCCAAGGAAGCTGTATGACTCAAAAACTTCTTGATGGACATAGATGTGATTCTTGATTTACACAGAGCTATCACAATTTATTGTGATAACAGTGGTGCAGTTGCAAACTCGAAAGAACCATGAGCCCATAAGGCAAGTAAACATAGAGCGCAAGTACCACCTGGTACGAGAGATCGTAAAGCAAGGAGAAGTTATTGTCTCCAAGATTGCATCAGACGATAACCTGGAAGATCCTTTAACTAAGGCCCTTTTAGTGAGAGCTTTTGATAGGCATGTGGAGGGAATGAGAGTCAGATGTATGGCAGTTTGATTGCAGCATTGTCTTTTAGTGTAAGTGGGAAATTGTTAGGATGTATACTAAAAGCCTAGCTTTTGTATGAATATCTACATTTTGAAATGAGAATTACATGATCATTGTTTGCATTTTATATTTATTATATGTGTGCATATTGTCTGATACTTTACATTATAGATAACATGGTTTGTGATGCCACACAGAAGATCATGTTATCATTCCCTTGTAGAGTATATGTAGAGGCTCCCAACTGAGATGGATTTGGACAAACCATCGGAATGGTTGTACTGTAATTTGGTATTGGTCTATCTTGATCATAGAATTATACTAGTACACTTTGTGTGTATTGAGCAGGACCGATATAGAGGTGATTCGATTTATACTGATTATATAATCGAATCAGACCTCAGATATTATGTTGTACATGCTCTTAATTCCGATATAATAACGGGCACATGTACTTAATATCTATTTCTTTGATTTACCAGTGGGCGAGATTTATTTGTTAAATTAATAGACCCAGTAAATTGGGAAATAATATTATTTTCATTCTGTGTCATTGATTATAGAAGGAAACCGTGTCCTAATGCGTTAGGATGATGATGTCCCCTTGAGGAGCTCATAAAGTTCATCATGTACATCCTGCAGGTGGACTTGGTCCGACATGATAATAAGGATGAGTGGTACTACTTCTGGAGTTAGATATTAATTAATTAAATTATCAATAATTTAATTACTTAATTGACATGTGAGATCTTAAGCACGGGGAGATTATGTACACATAATATGGTGGAACCCATATTTATTTATAGGCTTGGTGCGATAGTTCAATGATAACCATTTAGTGGATTGGGTTATCATTAATGGATCGGGCTTTGGATCCATTAGGAGACCAAGACCCAACCCCTACTCATGGTCCCTATTGTCTATATATACCTCATGAGTCATGAGACCAAGGCCATAACATACATAACCCAAAGCCTCTCAATTTCCTCCTCTTGATCTCTTCTCTCTCCTAGGGTTTTCGGAACAGGCAGTGAGGGAAGAAGAAGAAGGGTCGGGTGGAGAAGGAAGCTTCATCTCTTCTCTTCTCCTTTTGTGTCTTCCTCTTCCACTTCCATCCCTAAGGCGTGCGCAAACCAGAAGCAAGGAGAGGGCTTGGCCGGTGGCAAGAAAGCTAGGGAATTGTCTCCTTTCGGCGTCGGCGGCAAGGGAGCAAGGAAGAACCGACAGTTAGGGTTTTGTGAGGAAGAGAATCTTTTCTTCTTCTTCCTTATCATCTTTTCTTCCTCTACTCTTCTTCCTTTGGTCGGAGCATCCTTGAAGCTTGGAATTGGCCGGCGGTGCAAGGAAGAAGAGCTAGGGTTCCGGCGATCTTGGCGGCGCAAGGTGAGGAAGAAAATCTTCCTCTAGGGTTTTAGCGCAAGCACAAGAGAAGAAGTTTGTGGCTTTGGTGACTCTCTTTCTTGGAAGATCGTCACTCACATGACGGCCAAGAAGAGGATAGGACATACGATAGATGATCGTGAGGTAAACAAGAGATATAATTCTTGTTTGGTTTGTTCTTGCATCTTAATTAATTGTATGTTGTTAGTTATCATGGACCCCGAAGATAAACACAAAAACCGGTGATATATTCATCGTCTATTCCGTGGCTAGTTGATTAGATGAGATAGATTGCTTGAACAACATGTTTGTTCAAGCTATCACTCATATCAATTAGTACGATGATGAAATAGTCGCTTGGGAAATTTCTTTCCATCCAGATTTGTTTTAATAAATAAAATTTTAATCCGGGGACATGGAGAGGATTCGCATGCATAACTGAAACCAACACAGAGAGCATTGTGTAGCCATCGGAGGTCACCAGAGAAGAGACGCATAGCCAAGAGATGGATTCTACCCAAGGGAGAAACCCTCAAAAGGGAAGAAAATCTCCTCCCCTAGAAAGGGAGGAGAAGGCCCCCTTTTATAGTCGAGGTGCATGGCCCCGACCCTAGGTAGCACGACTCAAGGCACGGGCCATGTTGAGTGGCATAGCTTGGTCGTGCCACAATCGGTGGGTGTGACATGGCCTAAGTTGTTGGGACCGGGTGCATGCCGATGCGAACACGTATTGTAATTGTTACATAATTACATGCAGCGGAAACAAAAGCATGAATAATTTCCTAAATTATTCTAACACATATCCTAAGCATGAAATGTGTTCACATAATCGTAATATAAAATTTTTGCAGAAAAGAAAATTACTCTACGAATTACCTTGCGTAACTTGGAAGAAGGGACGAGATCCAATCGTTAGCGTCCCTTGAAAGCTCCGCCTCTATTCGTATCCACGCCGAGTAACGTCGGGATGACTTCGCTAAGCCACGAGTTTCGTGTTCACGAGAACAACTAGATTCTCCGTGAACACGACGAAAACCGAGAGAGTAATCAAATCGAAAGACTCACCACCAAGGTTGGCCGAAGAGGAAGATCGTCGCAAGGAAGAACTTCGTCGCCTTGATGCTTCTCCTTGTGCTCACGGCAGAAGAAAGAAGGAAGGCCTATGGCCGGCCAAGAGAGAGGGAGAGAAGAAGAGGAGAGAGCCCAAGCAATTCTTAGATGGATCCTCTTCCATGACACCCCTTGGGGCCTTTATATAGGGAGAAGTTTCTTAATTCCCAAGCAAACCTCTCCTTGATTATGGAATAATTTCTCAATCAATCCATAATCAAGGCTCTCATGATCAAGCTTCTTTTTCTTGATTATGGAATAATTTCTCAATCAATCCATAATCAAAGCTCTCTTTCTTTTGGCATGATTATATAAAATTTATAAAACAAACCAACCATTGGTTCATTATATAAAATTTTATAAAACAAACCAACCATTGGTTCATTATATAAATTTTATTAAACAAACCAACTCATGGTTCATTATATAAAAATTTATATAAAATTTATATAACCTTTTATAAAATAAACCAACCTTTGATCTATTTTATAAAACAAACCAAAATAGCCTTATCCTCTTATGGTGGTGGCCGGCCATGACAAGAAGAGAGGAGGCCCCCTTCCTTGGCCGGCCCATCTAACCCCAATTGGATCAAATCCCTTAATGAATTAAACTTATTTAATTCACCCATTAAGTCTTTAAAAGACTTGGTCATTCTATGCTTCCGATGCGTCTGAAATAAATTCAGTTTTGACTATTGTTTGGACTTACCAAAAATAGTCTATCTCGATTGGAGAATCCAATTCTCAACTCGCAAGGAGTGGTGAATCCTTTGTAGGCTGTTCAAACATCTTTGGGCACTTCGGCTTATACCCAATCATCCTGGGTCCATACCTCCTTGGAGATGCTTGCTTAAGATGTCAAAGTATAAGTCTCCATGACCAAGATGACTTGAACACCGCAAGTCAAAGGAACATCGCACTTAAGTTGTAGTAAGAACTTCACTGACATATCTATATGTAGACTACCATATGAAGTTTTACAGCCAGTCACTCCAATGAACTAGTTCCCTTAACTAGCATTCATGTTTATCTCCGGACATCTCAATGTCACCAGCTAGTGAGAATCAGCTGATTAGAGAATAACCCATGCTAGTCTCAACAGAATTGATAGTGTCCGTATTTATCAATTCATCGACTAGGGACAATTTCAATACTTCACAATTGCATATGTAGAGATAATCACTAGTTGTGAGTTCATCACAAATTCTCTCAAGCTGTGAATTGTATTGCGGACATTCAGTAAATGAGCTTAAGATCTTAATCAAATAATCATGTATACACAAATAGTGAATATTTATTTATTAAAATAAATGATTACAATCATAAAGCGATTGCCTTAGGGCACTTCTCTCATATCAGTAACAAATTCCCACTTGGCCTAATGCCAATCGCTACGGTACCCAATACCACAGGCTCTAACATGACCCCAAACTTACTTGAGGCAAGGCCTTAGTTAAAGGATCCGCTAAATTCCTTTCAGTGGAATTTTCTCAATTTGTATATCATTCCTACTTATAATCTCTCTGATCAGATGATAGCGGCGAAGCACATGTTTGGATCGCTGATGAGACCTTGGTTCCTTTGCTTGTGCAATAGCTCCATTGTTGTCGCAGTAAACCGGTATTGCTTCATCAATGGTTGGAACCACACCAAGTTCTGAGACAAACTTCTTGATCCAGACTGCTTCCTTTGCTGCTTCCGAAGCTGCAATATATTCCGCTTCCGTGGTAGAATCCGCTACGGTGTCTTGTTGGAACTCTTCCAACTTATGCGCCTCCATTCAAAATAAATACGTATCCAGACTGAGATTTGGAGTCATCCTTATCTGTATGGAAACTGGCATCTGTATACCCACGTATTATCATATCACCTTCTCCATATATTAGGAACACATCCTTAGTTCTTCTTAAGTACTTGAGGATTGTCTTGACAGCCGCCCAATGATCCATTCCTGGATCAGACTGGTATCTGCTGTGACGCTCAGAGCATATGATACATCGGGCCTAATACATAACATAGCATACATGATAGATCCTATCGCGGATGCATAAGAAATCTTATTCACGCAAATCCTCTCGTCTTCTATGCGCGGACACATAGACATTGAAAGGTTGATCCCATGCCTGATGGGAAGGTAACCTTTCTTGGATTCCGACATGCTAAACCTTTCTAGCACTCGGTCTATATATGTAGACTGCGAAACACCAAGCAACCGTTTTGATCTATCTCTATAGATTCTAATCCCAAGGATATAGGTTGCTTCTCCCAGGTCTTTCATGGAGAAAGTTTTGGACAACCAAATTTAACTGACTGTAAGACTGATATATCGTTTCCTATAAGTAAATGTCATCGACATATAACACTAGGAATACGACTGCACTCCCACTAACCTTCTTGTACACACAAGGTTCGTCAGGATTTGTGAGAAATCAAACTCTTTGATTGTCTCATCAAAACGGATGTTCCAGCTCCTGGATGCTTGCTTTAGTCCATATATGGATCGTCGAAGCTTGCATACTTTGGTTTTATTAACCGATGTGAAACCTTCAGGTTGTATCATGTATACATCCTCAAGCAGGTTTCCATTAAGGAAAGCTGTTTTCACATCCATTTGCCATATCTCATAATCATAATGAGCTGCTATGGCCAGGAGCATCCGAATGGATTTGAGCATAGCTACTGGCGAATAAGGTTTCGTCATAATCAATTCCTTGTTTCTGACGATATCCTTTTGCCACTAATCAGCCTTAAAGGTAACAACATTACCTTCC
>JAGFNQ010006509.1:0-43756 GCA_024364735.1 Boesenbergia rotunda
CACTCAAAAGTGGACCGATCAGGCTTGAGCCTGATCGGTCAGGGAGGCTTCACTCTGATCGGTCTGGTGACCGATCAGGCTTGTGTCGCCGCGAGAGCTGGGAGTCCCAGCTAAGCGGTGGATCGGTCTGGTGACCGAACCACGAGCCCTGGATCGGTCCGGTGACCGATCACTTTAATTCAAATTGCACTGTCAGACGCTCTGATCGCGTCTGACCATATCCGATTCTCTGTATTTGATCTCTGATACTTGATTTACTGAGTGATATGCTGTTCTAATGCTCTAATTAAGCTGCAGGTGAGAGGGAAGGATTCAAACACTCAAGGAGAGTCAATGGAAGCCTTTCCTTGGAGCAGGTTTGTCCGTTTTCCATCTCAGGTTGCAACGGGCACTGGCACTGGCTGGAGCTGCTGACTGGGGCCGGTCTGAGGGAAGCTCAGGAAGTCCAGAAGAGCTCAGTGGTGGCTGGTGGTTGCAGGTGAGCAGCTGGAGGCTGCAGTGAGATGTTGTCACCTGGCGCTCAGTGGAGAAACAAAAGGGCGTAATGGAGTGTTCGGTAGAACAACTTTCGGGCTTGAGTTCTTGCTGCGCACGTGTTTTCTCCACACCTTGCTTGTGCATTCTGAAGTTCCATCATCTTGAGCAAGCTACTGCAATCTTGAAGCAACCATCCCTTGCTTGAGCACTTGGAGGAAGGAACAAGAGGCTTTGAGTCTAACGGCGAGAAGACACGAAGAAAGGGTTCTTGCGTGAGATCGTCGCTGGGTGGAGCTCGGAAGAAGCTTGTTGTGTTCTTGTCTGTGCTAAGTGCTAAGTAAGATCTTTCTTATGTTTCATTGTGCTTAAAACTATATCTTTGATTGAAACGTTGTGGAGAGGCTACTCCACCGAGAAGGAGGTTGCTTTCTATCCGGTGTTCACCGGGGCTTTGATCTGCCGACGATCAAGGGATCACGCACCTTAAGGGCACACCAAGGAGTAGGGGCAAGTGATCCCCGAACCTTGTAAACCCTCTTGTTAGCGTCTTGCATTTGCGCTTAGCATAGGGTTTTGGTTTTCTGCATACTCTGTTTCTATTCTTTCCGCTGTGCTACTAAACGGTTTAAGTGCAGAATTTTGATAAGTGCTAAAGTTCAAGTGATTGGCTATATTCACCCCCCCTCTCTAGCCATCCGAGTTCCAACAAGTGGTATCAGAGCTTGGGGCTCTACTTCAACGGCTTAACATCCGAGAGCTAACAAAGATGGCCATGGGAAGAGAAGGGTTTAGCACCAGCCGACCTCCACTCTTCGACGGCGCTGATTTTCCATACTGGAGGTTGAAGATGGAGTTTTACCTCAAAACCAACCTCGGCATGTGGTTTGCTGTCAAGGAAGGTTTTTCCACTCCTAAAGATGCTGAGGGAAAAGAGATGGACTTCTCTAGTTGGTCAGCAAATCAAATCCGGAGAGGTGAAGCCGATGCGAAAGCGGTGGTTTTTTTACTTTGCAATGCGGGTTGACCAAGGACCAACTAATCAAGGTTGGTCCCTTCACAAGCGCTAAAGACCTTTGGAACAAAGTCATTGAGCTCCATGAAGGAACCCAAGACACCCGGACTGCCAAGAAGGACCTCTTTCTTAGCCAACTCCAAAATCTGTCCATGAAAGAGGAAGAAACTGTAAGTATACTTTATGGTTGGTTTAAAGAGATACTCAACGGTCTCCACTCCATCAATGAAAAGGTAGAAAATCGAGACTTAGTAAGGTATATTCTCAAAGCTTTCCCTAGGAATGCCTTGTGGACATCCATGGTGGATGCCTACAAGGTTTCCAAGGATTTATCTTTTGTTAAGTTAGAAGATCTATTTTGTGAAATGGAACTACATGAGATCTCTAACAAAAGTTCAAAAGAGAAAGGTATTGCTTTAGTGGCAGGTGACAACAAGAAGAAGAAGAAGGGGAAGAAGAAGGAGAAGGAAGTCTCTTCATCTTTGTCCTCATCCGAGTTCGATCCGAGTCCGAGGAGGTGGGCAGCTGGTCTTCTTCCTCCGAGATGGCCAACTTTGTTAGAAGGATGATGAGGAAGAGCCGGCGCCTCAAGGGTAAAGGTAACCCGAGTATAGTTAAAATTGATAAGTCTAATGTTACTTGTTTTGAGTGTAGCAAGAAAGGACATTACAAGGATGAATGTCCAAAGTTAAAGAAGAAGAAGGATAAATCAAAGAAGAAAAAGAAGGCCTTGAGGGCCACATGGGATGAATCGTCCTCGAGTTCATCCGAAGAAGAGGAGGAGGAGAAGTACACTCATCACCGTGCCCTCATGGCCATAGAGGATTCAAATGAAGAGTAGAGTGGAGATGAATCAAACTCCTCAACCACGCCTTCATCATCTTCGGATGATGAAGAGGTAATCTCTCCCGAGCTAGATAAGTGATATAGAACCATTGCATGTCTAGCTAGGTTGCTTAAAAAATCCAAGAACAAAGTTAAATTGTTGAAATTGGAAGTAGAAGAATTGAAATCCTCTAGAGTGGAGGATATTAATGATTTTCATGAGAAATCCTCTAAGGATGAGGATCTTGGGAAAATGCATGATAAGTCCCTTGAAAATGAGAATAAGGACTTGAAGAACGAAGTTGAAAATCTCAAGAATATTCTTGAGAAGTTTTCAACTAGCTCCAAGACCCTAGACATGATTCTAAATTCACAAAAAGCGGTCTACAACAAGATTGACTTGGGTTATCAACCTAAACAATCAAGTTTCATATCGTTGATGTCTAGAACCCAATTTAGAGCACAAAATAATTCTAGGATTCAAAAGGTTAAAAAGAAAATGACTAAGGCATGGGTGCGAAAGTCCTTCATTGAAGATTCATTAGGTCCCAAAATTTGGGTACCTAAAACCTCAATATTTAGAATTGTATAAGCATCATTTGAGGGGGAGTATCTATCAACATTGGTTGTTGATAATTGGTGCTCCCAACACATGGCCATTCCTAGTTAGGGATGTGCCTAATATTTCTCAATTTAATGGAAGATCATACACTACCCATGAGAAATGGATTTTCTCTCTTGAATTTAGATAATTGGAGTTAAAACCAATGGAAATCATAAAATAGATACATGGAAAATTTTCCCATGTAGTATATTTCATTGGTGTCACTTGAAAATTCTCTCATTTGTATTTGTATACATTTGAGACTATAATTTATCAAGATTACTCTAATATAATTAGGTCTATGGGTAATGAACTTGTTAGAGATTTGAGGCTATAAATTCTCCGATTTAATGTATGAATTTTCAATAGAACGGAGAATTAGGGTTCTAAACTTGATACAAACTTAGGATCATGAATTATCGAATTTCATCAAAATTGGTAAATTACCAATAGAACTAAGAATTTGGACTATGGATTGCTTAGGACAATTAGTTTTATTGTTGCTATTTATAGTTTACTGCAATTTATGGTTTATAAAATGCTTTATCTCAAGCCCAAGGTGTCTAATTTCTTGTATGAATTATAGAACATGAATGCATGCTAATGAACAAGTATGGACACATCAATTAGTATTGATTCAAAAATCACCTTGGAAATTTCACCATACATCAAACTTACAAACTAAGCAAAATTTGGAGATGTGATCATTCATGAAAATTGATGCAACCCTGTTTTTCCATGCTATTCATGATTATGAATTTTATGTTCAAATGGTTGTATGCAAACCTTGGAATCTTGATACAAATATATTATAAACATACCTTAAACTGATCAGAATTTAGAAATTGATCGTAGTTTGATACAAATTTGATACAAGCATGTTTTTGAAAGGTTGATCGTACTTTTGTTTATATCATGAAATCTGATCATAGTTTGTATCATGAAATCTAATGTTATATAGGCATGTTTTGAAATTTAATCATATGTTGATCACTTTCAAATTTACCATGTTTTCTGGAATCATGCTTTGAACTTTGTATTTATGAGTTTTACTCTCAAGATATATTGGAGATGTTGCATGATTTGATAATATGCATGTTAGTTAAAGAGATGCAAATCATGTTGTTTTCATTGGTTAAAAAAACATGAATGTGGTTTAATGGAACACTGTTAGGAGTTAAAACTAATTGAATCAGGGTTTAAAAGTGTTTCAGAGTTTCTGAACTTTCAGAATTTCTGAACCCTCGTTTCTAAATTCTGATCAGAACACAAATCAGACTTCTGTATCAAACCTGATCGGTCCACCGACCGATCAGGACACACCCTGATCGGTCTGGTGACCGATCAAGAATCATTCTGATCGGTCTGGTGACCGATCAGATCAATACTGATTCTCAGATCATTCCAAATTGTATCAGACCAATCCTCCTTCATCAATTTTGATGAAGTATCAATAAAACTGAGTAGTAGGATGATGGTCAAGATACCTGGAACAAAACCTAATACTGATTTGATACAAACCTATGTTGGAATGTTCAAATTCATAAGAAAGGGTTTGTTGAGCCATGACTCTTGTTCTTGATGTCGTGTTTCAGAAATGTTTCTGAAATATCGAATATTAATAGAGTCTACACCCCTATTATGGAATGTAAATTGTTAATGCAGTCTGATCAGGAATGTATCAGAGTTTCAGGACGTTTTCTGAAATTTGATCGCTCCCCAGACTAATAAGAAATATTTCTGTATCAAGTTATCAACGAACCTGATTGGTCACGGAGACCACTCAGGATTATGTGTCGGATATAGATGCATTTCTTACTTATCATATGAAACATATACATGTTTGACTATAATATACTTCTGTATATGTTTTCATGTGAAATTCATACTCTTTGGCGTATGATGCATATACATTGTTGTCATGATACATTTATGGTATATTCCCTTCATATGCAATTCAAAAATTATCTTTTGATTATTTTGGGTTTGGGAAGAGACCCGTGGTTTGAGGGGGAGGTATGTTTAAACATAATAACCATACCCTTTTCGATGTTTGACAAAGGGGGAGAAAATGGTTGATTAAGTTTAGGGTTATTATAGGGGGAGGATTTTGATTCCCTTACGATAATTGAACTGCCTTCAATTGATCATTAATGCCTAAACTTAAATCGGGTTGTCAAACAACAAAAAGGGGGAGATTGTTGATGCAGTCTGACCCTGATTGTTGTTTTGGTGTTGACAACGATTTAAGTTTTGATTTAAGTTTAGTTGAACGAATTGGGATTAAGTCCTAGTCGGGGACTGGGCACAAAGTCCTAATCTGGAGGATTAGGTATGGAAAATCCTAGCTTGGAGGGCTAGGTGTGAAAAATCCTAGCTTGGAGGGCTAGGTGTGGAAAAGTCCTGGCTTGGAGGGTCAGGTCCTAGCCTGGAGGGCTAGGTTGATGAAATCCCGGCTTGGAGGGTCAGGTCCTAGCCTGGAGGGCCAGGTCCTAGCCTGGAGGGCTAGGTTAGAGGAAATCCAGGTGAGTGAAGCCGGGTCCTGGTGAGTGAAGCCAGGTGATGGAAATCCCGGTGAGTGAAGTCGGGTCCTGGTGAGTGAAGCCGGGTCCTGGTGAGTGAAGCCAGGTGATTGAAATCCTAGTGAGTGAAGCTAGGTTGAAATCCTGGTGAGTGAAGCGGGGTCCCGGTGAGTGAAGCCAGGTGACCGAAACCTTGGTGAGTGAAGTCAGGTCCTAGCTTGGAGGGCTAGGTTGAAGTCCCAGTGAGTGAAGTTGGGCATGGCACGAGTCAGAGAAGGGCTGGAGGCTTGTTCTCGTGACTTAGAGTGCATTTGGGCTTGTCTGGATCAGTCTGGTGACCAATCAGGGATGTTGGCACGCTGCTCCTTCGTGGATCGGTCTGGTGACCGATCCAGCGATGGCTGATCGGTCTGGTGACCGATCAGGGAGCACACAGTGAGGTTGGGAACCTAATGTGTGGCTCCTGATCGGTCTGGTGACCGATCAGGGAGCAGGTCGTTGCCTCACTGCTTGGCTCCTGATCGGTCCGGTGACCGATCAGGGAGCAGGTAGTGTCCTCACTGCTTAGCTCCTGATCGGTCCGGTGACCGATCAGGGAGCAAACAGTGAGTTGAGTTCCCCCGCTGATCAGTTCCTGAACGGTCCGGTGACCGATCAAAGACCTAGGATTTGATTTCTGCGGTTACTGTTCACTCAAAAGTGGACCGATCAGGCTTGAGCCTGATCAGTCAGGGAGCTACTTGATCGGTCTAGTGACCGATCAGGCTTCACTCTGATCGGTCTGGTGACCGATCAGGCTTGTGTCACCACAAGAGCTGGGAGTCCCAGCTAAGCAGTGGATTGGTCTGGTGACCGAACCACGAGCCCTAGATCGGTCCGGTGACCGATCACTTTAATTCAAATTGCACTGTCAGACGCTCTGATCGCGTCTGACCGTATCCGATTCTCTGTATTTGATCTCTGCTACTTGATTTACTGAGTGATATGCTGTTCTAATGCTCTGATTAAGCTGCAGGTGACAGGGAATGATTCAAACACTCAAGGAGAGTCAATGGAAGCCTTTCCTTGGAGCAGGTTTGTCCGTTTTCCATCTCAGGTTGCAACGGGCACTGGCACTGGCTGGAGCTGCTGACTGGGGCCGGTCTGAGGGAAGCTCAGGAAGTCCAGAAGAGCTCAGTGGTGGCTGGTGGTTGCAGGTGAGCAGCTGGAGGCTGCAGTGAGATGTTGTCACCTGGCGCTCAGTGGAGAAACAAAAGGGCGTAGTGGAGTGTTCGGTAGAACAACTTTCGGGCTTGAGTTCTTGCTGCGCAAGTGTTTTCTCCACACCTTGCTTGTGCATTCTGAAGTTCCATCATCTTGAGCAAGCTACTACAATCTTGAAGCAACCATCCCTTGCTTGAGCACTTGGAGGAAGGAACAAGAGGCTTTGAGTCTAACGGCGAGAAGACACGAAGAAAGGGTTCTTGCGTGAGATCGTCGCTGGGTGGAGCTCGGAAGAAGCTTGCTGTGTTCTTGTCTGTGCTAAGTGCTAAGTAAGATCTTTCTTGTGTTTCATTGTGCTTAAAACTATATCTTTGATTGAAACACTGTGGAGAGGTTACTCCACCGAGAAGGAGGTTGCTTTCTATCCGGTGTTCACCGGGGCTTGATCTGCCGACGATCAAGGGATCACCCACCTTAAGGGCACGCCAAGGAGTAGGGGCAAGTGATCCCCGAACCTTGTAAACCCTCTTGTTAGCGTCTTGCATTTGCGCTTAGCTTAGGGTTTTGGTTTTCTGCATACTCTGTTTCTATTCTTTCCGATGTGCTACTAAACGGTTTAAGTGCAGAATTTTAATAAGTGTTAAAGTTCAAGTGATTGGCTATATTCACCCCCCCTCTAACCATCCGAGTTCCAACAAAGGGTTCGTCTACCTCAAGGACACGCCGTGGAGTCGGAGCAAGTTATCTCCGAACCACGTAAACGATAACGTATTAGCATTGTGTCTACTTCCTTAGTTTGTATTTTCGCTTGTGCTAACATTTGTAGGAAGGGATCGAATTCGAGTGACCAAGCTATTCACCCCCCTCTAGTCGGTCCATCGGTCACAACAGTATAGACACTAAAGTAGATTCTCTAGTATATAGGTTTTTTTATTGGGACATGCAAAAGAAAAGTGTCTAGGTTCGTGATAAGCAAAACAAGTAATTATATTAGCATATATTTTCATTGGTTTAAATGATCTTACATGTTTTTCTTTATTTAATAGAGGTGCTTTTGTTGTAATTTTTCATAAGTAATAAGTTTTTTTAGTTTTGTTTGCATTGTAAATTTTTATGTTGGTCTGTTTTGTTGGTGCTTGGATGGCTAGAGAGGGGGGGGGGGGTGAATGTAGCCAGACACAAATTTCTTTCTCTTTTGAACTTCTGCACTTAGGGTTAGTCACAGCACAGCGGAAGTAATACAAAAACAGAGATACAGAAACTAAACCCTAAACTAAGCACAAGCACAAAACGCTAACAAAGAGGATTTACAAGGTTCGGGGATAACTTGCCCCTACTCCATGGCGTGCCCGTGAGGTGGGCGATCCCTTGATCGTCGGCAGATCAAGCCCCAGAAAATCCGGATAGAATGCAACCTCCTTCTCGGTGGAGTAACCTCTTCACAGCGTTTCAACAGAATGAAAGATTAAGTACAGAGAAACATGAGAAGGAATCTTACAGAGCACTTAGGACAGCAAGAACACAAGCGAACTCCTCACTGAGCTCCACTCAACACAGATCTCACGCAAGAACTCCCTGCTCTTCGTGTCTTCTTGCTGATGGACTCGCCAAGCTCCTTGTTTCTTCCAAGTGCTCAAGTATCAGAATGTTGCTGAAGATTCACAGTTGCTTGCTCAAGATCAGAGTTGTCGCAAGAGCAGAAGAGTTGTCGCAAAAACCCAAGCATCATACTCTTCGTCTTCCCCACCAACTCTTAAGTCTCTGCTCAAAACCCAGGTCACAGGCGCCTCTGCAGCTCCCAGCTGCTCACCAGCTTGTCTGCAACAACCTCAGCTACTCCTGACCTCATCTGGACTCACTGAACTCTCTAGCCAAGCCCAGGTCAGCTTGTCAGCTTCTAGCCGTTGCCAGCCCGCGCCATCCGTTGTAACCTGAGAAGAAGAAACGGACAAACCTGCTCAAAGGAAAGACTCCCATTGACCCTCCTTAAGTGTTTGAATCCATCCCTGTCATCTGCACACTTAACAGAGGTTTAGCAAATGAAATCAAAGTTACATCAGTGATAGCAGAGAAAATCAGAGCGGAATCAGTAGGAAATCAGAACACAATCAAACGTCTGACAGCGGATTTGAATTAAAGTTGTCAGCTATTGATCGATCACCGGACCGATCAGAGGGACTCCTGATCGGTCACCAGACTGATCAGGATGGGTCCAGACCGATCAGGCTCCAGCCTGATCGGTCCCCACTGAGGAATCAGAAATCGCGACTTCTTCGTGATTGATCACCAGACTGATCCCAAGTCGTGGATCGGTCACCAGACCGATCCACTCCATTGCAGAGTGATTTTCTAGCTTCGCAGTCCAAACCTCCTGATCGGTCACCAGACCGATCAGGATGTGGCATGATCGGTCTGGGGACCGATCAGAGCACCTCCTGACCGATCAAGCTCCAGCCTGATCGATTGTAGTGAGAAGCTCGCGACAATTGATCATTCACCAGAACGATCTGAATAGTCTCCCTGATCGGTCACCGGACCGATCAGGAGACGATCAGTAGCCTCACAAAGTCACTGTATGTTCCCTGATCGGTCACCAGACCGATTGGACATAGCTGGATCGGTCACTAGACCGATCCACGAGGGAACACCGTGCCAACTTCCCTGATCGGTCACCAGACCAATCCAGGTAAGGTCAAATCCACTCTAAGTCAAGAGAACGGGCTCCCAGCCTTCTCTGACTCGTGCTCAGTCCCCCGGACCAAGACTTCATGCTCAGTTTCACTCACTGGGACTTTAACCTAGCTTCCCAAGCTAGGACCTGGCTTCACTCACCAGGATTTCATCAAACCTAGCTTCCCAAGCTAGGACCAGGCCCTCCAAGCCAGGGTTTCATCCAACCTAGCTTCCTAAGCTAGGACCTGGCCCTCCAAGCCAGGGTTTCATCCAACCTAGCCCTCTAAGCTAGGACCTGACCCTCCAAGCCAGGGTTTCATTCAACCTAGCTTTCCAAGCCGGGATTTCATCCAACCTAGTTTCTCAAGCTAGGACCTGGCTTCCCAAGCCAGATTTCATCCAACCTAGCTTCTCAAGCTAGGACCTGGCTTCCCAAGCCGGGATTTCATCTAACCTAGCTTCTCAAGCTAGGACCTGGCTGTTGGGACCGGGTGCATGTTGACAAGGATACGAGTTCGTAAAATTTTAAATTTTTACGTGGAGCGGAAGAATTTGCATAAAATAATTTCCTAAATTATTTTAACTTCGTATCTAGCATGCAACCTTATAGTGTGTTGACATAATCATAAAATAAAACTTTGCGGAAAAGTAAACTAATTTACTAAGTACCTTTCGTAACTCGAAGTAAGGGACGAGATCCAACCGTAGCGTCCCTTGGAAGCTCCGCCTCTATTCGCGTCCACGCCGAGTTCTCTTCGGGATGACTTCACAAAGTCACGAGTTTTGTGCCGACGAGAACTACTAGATTCTCGGAAGGCACAACTAGAAGAACAAGAGAAAAATTAGGAAACTAACCAATGAAGTAACGGAATCGAATTCCGAGAAGAGAGGAGTCGCTATCCGCTTCTTCTTCTTCTTGTTCGGGTTCTCCTTCTTCTTGATTGCTCACGCCAACTTCAAAAGGGGGAAGTTGTTTGGTGCGCCGGCCCTAAACCACTAGGGTGGGCGCCGGCCCTAGGCAAGAGAGGGAGAGGGAGAGGAGAAGAGATTAAGAGAGAGAGGGAGAGCTCTATGATAAGTTAATTGGGAATAAGGGCTAGCCTTAGGTTCCTTTATATAGTAGCAACTCCTTTGCTAAGTCTCCCTCTAAACCGAATTAACGGAATTAACGGAATTAGTTATAAGAAATTTATCTTATAAATTTTCTTATTAATTATTCCGTTTAAACCGAGTCTTTATTATAAACTAATATATAATAAAACTAATTCTTCTTCTCTTTAAATTATGGAATAAATTTTTATAAGAAATTTATAAACTTTCTTATTATGGAAAAATCAATTCATAATTGATTTTATAAAATTAAAATAAACCAATTCATGGATTATTTTAATCTTCCAAAAAAAGAATAAATTTCTATAAATTTTATTTCTATAAATTTCTTTATACAAATTTATTTATCCATAATTTATAAAATAAATCGCACTAGATTTATTTTATTAATTAAACCAAAATTAATTGGTTTTCTCCTCTTATTGTGGCCAGCCACCAAAGGGGGTTTTGACACCCTCTTTGGCCGGCCAAACCAACCCGAACCGCCGCGAATTAAACTCATTTAATTCGCCCAAAAAGTCTTCAAAAGACTTAGCCATTTTTAGCTTCCATTGCGCCTCTGATTAACTCAGAATCGACTTATTTCTCTTGATCGGAAAATCCAATTTTCAACTCGTTTTAAATCCCTCGGATTACTCGTAGTGCGTGTGACTAAATAGGCTTTCGATTTATGTTGGCCGTCTATAATCAACCAATTATAGAACGACCATGAATGACACCTAATAGTACATCATGATCTCCAATTAATCGAAAGATCAACGGTTTGACCTCAGAAGAAATTGTTCTGAAACCCTTCAGCAGCTCTAATGAATCGTGCCTCATTCCCTTCACCACCTTATACCCACTTGGTTCAGGACACGGTCTATGGTGTCAGTCCCCACTAGGCTGACTACGTCACACCTAGCCCAAGTAGTGTCTTTCTCGTCCATTAGATTTCTAATTACTCTCATGTATTTTAGAGACTCGCACTCTAAACATGATATACTCTGGCCAGAGATTTCTGAGTAACAATCCGACGATAGGCCTGGGTATACATCTCCTCGCAAGGAGTGGTGAATCCTTTGTAGGTTGTTCAAACATCTTCGGGCACTTCGGCTTATACCCAACCATCCTGGGTCCACACCTCCTTGGAGATGCTTGCTTAAGATGTTAAAGTATAAGTCTCCATGACCAAGATGACTTGAACACCGCAAGTCAAAGGAACATCGCACTTAAGCCGCAGTAAGAACTTCATTGACATATCTACATGTAAATTCCCATATGAAGTCTTACAGCTAGTCACTCCAATGAACTAGTTCCCTTAACTAGCTTCCATGTTTATCTCCGGACATCCCAATGTCACCAGCTAGTGAGAATCAGCTGATTAGAGAATAACTCATGCTAGTCTCAACAGAATTGATAGTGTCCGTTTTTATCAATTCATCGACTAGGGATAATTTCAATACTTCACAATTGCACATTAGAGATAATCACTAGTTGTGATCCCATCACAAATTCTCTTATGCTGTGAGTTGTATTGCGGACATTCAGTAGATGAGTTTAAGATCCCAATCAAATACACAAAACATGTATACTCAAATAGTGAATTATCATTTATTAAAATAAATGTTTACATCATAAGGCGATTGCCTTAGGACACTTCTCTCATATCACTAACAAACTCCCACTTGGCCTAATGCCAATCGCTACGGTATCCAATACCACAGGCTCTAACATGACCCTCAAACTTGATTTGAGGCAAGGCCTTAGTTAAAGGATCCGATATATTCCTTTCAGTGGGAACTCTCTCAATTTGTATGTCATTCCTACTTATAATCTCTCTGATCAGATGATAGCGTCGAAGCACGTGTTTGGATCGCTGATGAGACCTTGGTTCCTTCGCTTGTGCAATAGCTCCATTGTTGTCACAGTAAACCGGCACTGCTTCATCAATGGTTGGAACCACACCAAGTTCTGAGACAAACTTCTTGATCCAAACTGCTTCCTTTGTTGCTTCCGAAGCTGCGATATATTCCGCTTCCATGGTAGAATCCGCTACGGTGTCTTGTTTGGAACTTTTCCAACTTACTGTGCCTCCATTCAAAGTAAATACGTATCCAGACTGCGATTTGGAGTCATCCTTATCTGTCTGGAAACTGGCATCTGTATACCCATGTATTATCAAATCTCCTTCTCCATATATTAGAAATACATCCTTAGTTCTTTTTAAGTACTTAAGGATTGTCTTAACAGCCGCCCAATGATCCATTCCTGGATCAGACTGGTATCTGCTCGTGACGCTCAGAGCATACGATACATCGGGCCTAGTACATAACATAGCATACATGATAGATCCTATCGTAGATGCATAAGGTATCTTATTCATGCAAATCCTCTCGTCTTCTGTGCGCGGACACATAGACTTCGAAAGGTTGATCCCATGCCTGATGGGAAGGTAACCTTTCTTGGATTCCGACATGCTAAACCTTTTCAGCACTCAGTCTATATATATAGACTGCGAAAGACCAAGCAACCGTTTTGATCTATCTCTATAGATTCTAATCCCAAGGATATATGTTGCTTCTCCCAGGTCTTTCATGGAGAAAGTTTTGGACAACCAAATTTTAACTATCTGTAAGACTGATATATCGTTTCCTATAAGTAAAATGTCATCGACATATAATACTAGGAATACGACTGCACTCCCACTAACCTTCTTGTACACACAAGGTTCGTCAGGATTTTGTGAGAAATCAAACTTTTTGATTGTCTCATCAAAACGGATGTTCCAGCTCCTAGATGCTTGCTTCAGTCCATATATGGATCGTCGAAGCTTGCATACTTTGGTTTTATCAACCGATGTGAAACCTTCAGGCTGTATCATGTATACATCCTCAAGCAGGTTTCCATTAAGGAAAGCTATTTTCACATCCATTTGCCATATCTCATAATCATAATGAGCTGCTATGGCTAGGAGCATCCGAATGGATTTAAGCATAGCTACTGGCGAATAGGTTTCGTCATAATCAATTCCTTGTTTCTGGCGATATCCTTTTGCCACTAATCTAGCCTTAAAGGTAACAACATTACCTTCCATGTCAGTTTTCTTCTTGAAAACCCACTTGCACCCTATGGGCTTAATCCCTTCAGGTGGGTTAACTAAGTCCCATACTTGGTTTTCGTACATGGAATCCATTTCCGACTTCATGGCTTCAAGCCATTTGTCCCTTTCTGAACTTTTCAGAACATCTTCATAACTGATAGGTTCGTCATCGCTTATGAGTAACACGTCGTTCGATTCACTTATGAGAAATCCGTTTCTCTCTGGAATATTGCGTGTCCTATCAGATCTACGAAGAGGTGGTGTAGTTTTAGGTTCAACTGATAGCTCATCACTATGAGTTATCGGTTGTGGGTCTAGACCAGGTGTCTCTGTAATGTCTATTGGAGTTTCTTGAACTTCATCATGTTCAATGCCACTCCCACTGTTTTCTTGTAAAAGAAATTCTTTTTCTAGAAATACAACATGTCTTGAAACAAACACCTTTTGCTCCAAGGGATGATAGAATTGGTAACCCTTCGTTTCCTTAGGGTATCCAATAAATAGACATTTATCAGACTTAGCATCCAATTTGTCTGATACAACCCGCTTCACATAAGCAGCACAACCCCATATCTTAAGGTGAGTTAAGTGAGGTTTCTTACTATTCCAAATCTCATATGGAGTAGTAGAAACTACCTTGGTCGGGACTCTGTTTAACAAGTAAACAGCTGTCTTAAGTGCATAACCCCAAAAGGATTTTGGAAGAGTTGCATGATTCATCATAGACCTAACCATGTCCATCAAGGTTCGGTTGCGCCTCTCAAATACACCATTATGCTGTGGTGTATATGGGGGAGTCCATTGGGACAATATCCCATTGTCCCTAAGATAATCTTGAAATTCTTGACTTAAGTATTCACCACCCCGATCGGATCGAAGTATTTTAATACTTTTGCCAAGCTGTTTCTCTACTTCATTTCTGAACTCTTTGAATTTCTCAAAGGCTTCAGATTTGTGTTTCATCAAGAACACATACCCGAATCGTGAGTGATCATCGATAAAGGTGATGAAGTAGCTATAGCCTCCTTGTGCTAGAGTTGACATTGGTCCACATACATCGGTATGTATTAGACCAAGCAATTCTCCCACTGGATTACCTTTTCCGGAAAAGGGTAATTTGGTCATCTTGCCTTTTAAGCATGATTTGCATGTATCAAATGAACCGGGTTCAAATGATTCCAAAATTCCACATCGGTGTAATTCGGTCATGCGTTTCTTACTTATATGGCCAAGACGACAATGCCAAGTGTAGGAGTCTATTCGATTATCTATTCGAGCACGTTTGTTGCTAACTTCGATATTGAAAACGTCACTGGATAAATCTAACGTGTAGATGCCATTGCACAAAATTCCGTTCCCATAAAGAACGTCATTTAAAGTTATGTAACAACAATTGTTACTAAAAGTTAAATGATAACCCTTTTCATTCAAGCATGAAATAGATACAATGTTCTTTATTAAAGAGGGAACGAAATAACAATTATCCAATTCTAAGACACTTCCAGTTGGGAGCTTTAGTAAATATGTTCCGATGGCAACAGCAGCAATCCTTGCTCCATTTCCAACCCGCAAATTCGCTTCTCCCTTGACGAGTCTTCTTCTATTCCTTAGCCCCTGTATGTCATTACATATATGTGAGCTACACCCAGTATCAAGTACCCAGGTATCTGAGGAAATAGAGTGACATTCAATAACGAAGATACCTGAAGAGGATGGGGCATCGGATGCCTTCTTCTTCAAGGACTCAAGATAAACCTTGCAGTTTCTTCGCCAGTGACCCTCCTTGCCACAATGATGGCAAGTTCCTTTTGGTTTCTTTTCAGTCTTTTTGGCCTTTTTCTTCTTCCCTTTATTCTGTTCTTTGGCCTTCCTCTTAGAACCTTTCTTCGAGGAACCAACTAACAGTACCGCCTTTTGATCCGGCTTTACAGAAGGCTCCACAGTCTTCAGCAGGTTGAGCAACTCAGGAATGGTAGTTTCTAGTTTGTTCATCCGATAGTTCATCACAAATTGTGAATAACTTTTGGGCAAACAATTCAGAATTAAGTCAATACTTAGTTCATGATCCATTGCAAAACCGAGTGTGCTCAGTCGCTCAATATACCCCAACATCTTTAACACAAACTGCGAGGCAGAAGTGCCTTCCTGCATCTTAGTGGTGAAGAGGAGTCTGGAGACTTCGAACCTTTCGGATCTCGCCTGCTCTTCAAACAACTCATGAAGATGGAAGATGATGGTATAAGCATCCATATGCTCATGCTGCTTTTGCAGCTCAGGTACCATAGAGGCTAGCATGATGCAACTCGCAAGTTCAGAATCAGTTACATGTTTCTGATAGGCCAACAATTGGTCTGGAGTTGCATTCTCTGGAGGATGGGTGGGAAGTTGATCTTCAAGGACATAAGCAAGCTTCTCCGCCTTGAGGACTATCCTTAGGTTTTGAAGCCAGTCCATGAAGTTTGGCCCAGTCAATTTATTGGTGTCCAAAATGGAACGCAAGTTTAGAGAAGACATGATCGAGTGATTATCCTAGAAATACAAATTGAGATTATGTGAGAAGATTTATTAAAGAATGTATCGACATACATAAATAAAATCCTATTTATTTTTCAAATTGAATAACCCTTATTATCAATTCGGGAGATCGTAGGAACATCTCCAAATAGGTTGATATCCAACCATAGATAAGAACACCATGGCTGTGGCCATCAAGTTTTCTTAGCTATGAAGGTAGGTAATTATACCGATTACATATCACATATATGTAACTATCACTTTATGCTATCAACTAATTGAATGTTTGCATAAATCATTGGGTTGTTAACTCATTAACAAGTATGCATCATATACATAGCACCCAACTGCACCTCTCTTTACATCGACCTTGGCTGTGGCACAACAAATCGATGCTCCAAGCTTAAGGCTGACCCATTAATCAAGAAATAGTTTTAATATGGTTGGAGCTCATTCAACCGTTTAGTCAGGCTTGGATGTGTCCAACAACCAAAACTAAGGATTGACCTCTGACTCCAACTATATTATTCATAAACTAATTCCATGGTTTGAACATGTTGAGGTTCAAGTCGGGCATGGATGTGTCCATCAACCCAAACGAGAAACAAAACTCCGATTCTAACCATATTAATGGAAGGTGTTGGCCTTAATATTTTGTAAGGGGTTTTGGGTCTCATCTTTTCTAAGCACATTCATGACATTGTCATGACTAACGATTTCCTTAATAAAGTATGTATGTGACTTAATTTATCAAGTCTCATAATTGAATTAGGAACCGGATTTCCTAATTCTAATTTCATACTTTATTAAAGGAATTGTTTTGGGAAACAATTTCCTAAATTGTCATAATTAATTTCGGAAATAATATGTTCAAGACTTTGATTTCTCTAAATCAAATCTTATTAAATTAAGAGACAAATCCCTTAATTCAACTACATATTATTTTCATGAAAATCTCATTTAAGAAAACTCTATAGGAAACCATTTTCCTAATTAATTTTGGAGACAACAATATGTAAGAGCATCACCTCTTAAACATATTTTATTCATGGATTTAATTAATTACAACAAATGTTTTCTAAGGGTGGCTCCCCGAGGCTCAGATACCCAAAGAAAAGTAATGTTGTAAATCCAATTGGACGGCTCCCCGAGGCTCAATCCAAATCAAACATGACAATTTCAATTAAAAATTGGGAAATTAAATTACAACAACTAACTTTAAATTGGACGGCTCCCCGAGGCTCAATCCAAAATAAAGAATTTTGTTGTCAATTTAAAAACCAATTCAAATTTAATTGTCAATTAACTGTCCATGAATTTGTCTAGACTTTCTTAAAGGAAAGTGCCCAAAATTGCGAGATTTCAAAAATAGGTTTTCAGAATAATTGTAAGTTTCTGGTACAAAGAAAACTTACATATTTCCAAAATTGGAAAATTTCTAAAATAGAAAATTTCCAAATTGGAAAGTTTCCAAAGATGGGAAGTTTTCACAATTATTATAAAATTTCAGAAACTAGAAAATTTCAAACGTTTGCGAAATTTCATGAGGATTTCCAAACTTTGAAATTCCTAATTCTAAAATTTATTATAATTTGAAAGTTTCCATAATTGAAAATTTTTTCCGAAATTGAGATCATGACAAAGTGTTCCGCAAAACAATTATATGATAATGTCGAACACTAACCGGCTCTGATACCACTGTTGGGACCGGGTGCATGTTGACAAGGATACGAGTTCGTAAAATTTTAAATTTTTACGTGGAGCGGAAGAATTTGCATAAAATAATTTCCTAAATTATTTTAACTTCGTATCTAGCATGCAACCTTATAGTGTGTTGACATAATCATAAAATAAAACTTTGCGGAAAAGTAAACTAATTTACTAAGTACCTTTCGTAACTCGAAGTAAGGGACGAGATCCAACCGTAGCGTCCCTTGGAAGCTCCGCCTCTATTCGCGTCCACGCCGAGTTCTCTTCGGGATGACTTCACAAAGTCACGAGTTTTGTGCCGACGAGAACTACTAGATTCTCGGAAGGCACAACTAGAAGAACAAGAGAAAAATTAGGAAACTAACCAATGAAGTAACGGAATCGAATTCCGAGAAGAGAGGAGTCGCTATCCGCTTCTTCTTCTTCTTGTTCGGGTTCTCCTTCTTCTTGATTGCTCACGCCAACTTCAAAAGGGGGAAGTTGTTTGGTGCGCCGGCCCTAAACCACTAGGGTGGGCGCCGGCCCTAGGCAAGAGAGGGAGAGGGAGAGGAGAAGAGATTAAGAGAGAGAGGGAGAGCTCTATGATAAGTTAATTGGGAATAAGGGCTAGCCTTAGGTTCCTTTATATAGTAGCAACTCCTTTGCTAAGTCTCCCTCTAAACCGAATTAACGGAATTAACGGAATTAGTTATAAGAAATTTATCTTATAAATTTTCTTATTAATTATTCCGTTTAAACCGAGTCTTTATTATAAACCAATTTATAATAAAACTAATTCTTCTTCTCTTTAAATTATGGAATAAATTTTTATAAGAAATTTATAAACTTTCTTATTATGGAAAAATCAATTCATAATTGATTTTATAAAATTAAAATAAACCAATTCATGGATTATTTTAATCTTCCAAAAAAGAATAAATTTCTATAAATTTTATTTATATAAATTTCTTTATACAAATTTATTTATCCATAATTTATAAAATAAATCGCACTAGATTTATTTTATTAATTAAACCAAAATTAATTGGTTTTCTCCTCTTATTGTGGCCGGCCACCAAAGGGGGTTTTGACACCCTCTTTGGCCGGCCAAACCAACCCGAACCGTCGCGAATTAAACTCATTTAATTCGCCCAAAAAGCCTTCAAAAGACTTAGCCATTTTTAGCTTCCATTGCGCCTCTGATTAACTCAGAATCGACTTATTTCTCTTGATCGGAAAATCCAATTTTCAACTCGTTTTAAATCCCTCGGATTACTCGTAGTGCGTGTGACTAAATAGGCTTTCGATTTATGTTGGCCGTCTATAATCAACCAATTATAGAACGATCATGAGTGACACCTAGTAGTACATCATGATCTCCAATTAATCGAAAGATCAACGGTTTGACCTCAGAAGAAATTGTTCTGAAACCCTTCAGCAGCTCTAATGAATCGTGCCCCATTCCCTTCACCACCTTATACCCACTTGGTTCAGGACACGGTCTATGGTGTCAGTCCCCACTAAGCTGACTACGTCACACCTAGCCCAAGTAGTGTCTTTCTCGTCCATTGGATTTCTAATTACTCTCATGTATTTTAGAGACTCGCACTCTAAACATGATATACTCTGGCCAGAGATTTCTGAGTAACAATCCGACGATAGGCCTGGGTATACATCTCCTCGCAAGGAGTGGTGAATCCTTTGTAGGCTGTTCAAACATCTTCGGGCACTTCGGCTTATACCCAACCATCCTGGGTCCACACCTCCTTGGAGATGCTTGCTTAAGATGTTAAAGTATAAGTCTCCATGACCAAGATGACTTGAACACCGCAAGTCAAAGGAACATCGCACTTAAGCCGCAGTAAGAACTTCATTGACATATCTACATGTAAATTCCCATATGAAGTCTTACAGCTAGTCATTCCAATGAACTAGTTCCCTTAACTAGCATCCATGTTTATCTCCGGACATCCCAATGTCACCAGCTAGTGAGAATCAGCTGATTAGAGAATAACCCATGCTAGTCTCAACAGAATTGATAGTGTCCGTTTTTATCAATTCATCGATTAGGGATAATTTCAATACTTCACAATTGCACATTAGAGATAATCACTAGTTGTGATCCCATCACAAATTCTCTTATGCTGTGAGTTGTATTGCGGACATTCAGTAGATGAGTTTAAGATCCCAATCAAATACACAAAACATGTATACTCAAATAGTGAATTATCATTTATTAAAATAAATGTTTACATCATAAGGCGATTGCCTTAGGACACTTCTCTCATATCACTAACACTGGCTTCCCAAGCCAGGGTTTCATCAACCTAGCTTCCCAAGCTAGGACCTGGCTTCCCAAGCCAGGATTTCGACCTAGTCCCACTAGGTCTGCCTAGTCTCACTAGGTCTTTTCCACTTCACCTAGTCCCTCTAGGTGTGCCTAGTCCCACTAGGTGTGCATAGTCCCACTAGGTCTTTTTCGATGCCAGCGTGCGGTCTCCCGATCCACTTGGACTTTACCCGAATTCATTCAACCAAACTTAAATCGTTGTCAATACCAAAACAACAACTGGGTTAGACTGCATCAACATGTTTAGTCTCCCTCTATGTGAACGTTATTGTGCTCCATACTATTGAGGTGTATAGATATTACTATAAATCTTGTATTGTTGGGTTTTCAACTATTTTTGGATTTGTATATTAGTTAAAAAAAAATTTAGAGTTAAAAAAAAAATCACAGTTCTTGGACAGAGTTGAGTGTCTATCTTTGTGCATTATCATGTCGAGTTCACTATACACATATCAAACGCTAAAATTAATCACAGACTCAGCCACTAACATAACTTGGAAAACATGATGGAAGCCTAAGATGTTTTTCAGTCCTAGCCACAAAAGGCTACTTTATTCAGTGAATTTTATTTTTCTCACGTGCTCTCTACTTTTTACAAGTTAGGACAACTTTCTGACTCACTAAAGGATAGTTTTACTGAGTGCTCTTTACTTTTTGAGTCATCAAGATAAGCATGAATCAGACTTCTCAAAATAATACAACCCAAGTTGAAATCTGCAACAACCCTTAAGTCTATATAAGTAGGGGTGTAATCTAACCAAACTGAGCCGAACAGTAAGACGCTCGAGTTTGGGCTCGGTTCATTATTTTTAGGCTTGAGATCGGGCTCGAGTTCGATTCGAACTTTAATTCTTAAGTTCGAATTTGACTCGTAATAAAATTAGATAGCTCGAGTTTGGCTCGAGTTCGGCTCGAAAAAAGCTTATTTAAAAATTAAACAAGTTTAATTTGATCTCATTTAAAATAAATAATTATAATAACTAATAATATATTATTTTATTTATTATTTATATGATATTTACTTATATATGTATATATAATAAGATAAACGAGTCTCTTAACGAACACGTTTGCGAGCCTCTTAACGAACATATTCGCGAGCCTCTAAGCAAACATGTTCGCGAGTTCATAAACCAAATACTGTTAAGTTCGAGCTCGAGCTCGACTCGAAATGTTTTCGAACTCGAGCTTGTCTCGTTAACTTAATCGAATGAATTCGAAAGACTCGAATAGCTCACGAGCGGCTTGACTCGTTTACACCCATATATATAAGACTCCTTCTCTTCTCATGAAAAACATATGTGCAAGTGTGTAATACAAGTGCGCAAGTCTTTAAACTTCTTTCCTTGTAAGTTTGTGATTTCCTAATTTAATTTCTTAGTCTAAAAGTTTGTAATTTCCTAGTAATTTTCCTAGTTTGTACATCTATTCTTATGTGCGTTATTAAATTCCATTTGATAAAAAAGTGTGTTTCTACCATGACTGAGTAACTCTCTTTTTGGGTGAAGAAAAAAAGCCTCTGATTTTTTTCTTTTCTTCTTGCCTACCTCAGTCTTTATCTAAGTAATCTTTAATGAATAATAACTATCAAAACTTAGGTTAATAAGACATGTGCTCTCAAGTAAGGTAGCAGACGAACCAAAGCCAATGTAAAATCTGAATATGTCGGGGCTTAGTACTAGACTAGTCTTTGACAGGTGAGATTTACTGGAGAAAGAAAAAAAAAAAATTATCCCTTCTATAATTTATCCCTTATCTTTCTTCACGTAGACCTCTATATATCAGGATTTGACATCACCCTCTAGCTCCTAGCTATGTTGAAAATTTCTCAGAGTTAAAACAAAGTATATTAGAGCCTTAAGACCTTAGGCCAACATGTTTACTTATGAATATAACCTCAATAGTAGAAAAACTTCATCACTTAGATCTAGCTCTCTATCCAGTTATAAAAATTATAACTGAAGACCAGGTAAAACATTTGTGTTACTTAAGGATAAAATCTCACAACACACAATTTACACTCAGAAACACCTCAACTTAATACTATTACTGATCTGTTGATTAGCTTGGGAAAATCAGTTGAACAACATTAAGAATATGCATATAAAATGTTCAAATTAATCACTCAAAGTTTAACATAACAAAACCAAGTATTAAAAGAACTTCGGCAATTTACCAAAAGACGTACCCAAGAATAGGTATTTACCAAACACAGTACCATAGTTTCATTTTCACCAAAAGGCGCACATAATAATAGTGAACTTCCTCTTATACCCCTCCTGTCATCTACTGTCTTTCTCCTTCTCTCTCTCTCAGTAACAAATTTCGAGACAACTGCAGATACTTTTTCAGACTTTTATTTTAAAATAATATAATATGAAATCGGCGCTGAAAACGTTGTAAGGTAAATATCAAAAAAATATTTCAGTTAACAAATATCTCATCCAAGGTGATTTAAAAATATAAATAAATAATTTTTATATTTGATTAAAAAAAATTAATATATTAAATAATATTTAATATATATATTAATATATATAAAAAATATTAATAAATATATTAATATCTCATCCCACGATATTTATTAATAAATATAAATATAAATATATAAATATATTAATAAATATATTAATATATAAAAAAAATTGAAAAAAAAACGTTTGCTGAAAATTAAAAAAAAGAGTGTATTGATTTCAGGCCCACGCTGGGCCTGAAATCAATACATTCAGGCCCAGCGTGGGCTTGAAATATTTTGATTCAGACCCGACGTGAACTCAAAATTTTTTCTATTTTAAAAATATATTAATATATAAAAAAACCTATCAAAACACTTAATTTAAGATTCAAACACAGGGCCTGAAATCATCCCAGGAGAATTTGAAGTCAAATAACTTCAGATCGTATAAATAATTAATTTAATAAATAATAATTAAGTATAAAAAAATATTTTTAAAATTAATTTTTTTTTTTTGTGCCATGGGCCTGAAGTCTGATGACTTCAGGCCCTCCATCATTCAAATAAAAAAATATAAAAAATTTTTTTATAAAAATGTTTAATATATAATTACATATTATATATGAGTGGTTTAGGTATATCAGTGAGTTTGGGTGCCGAAACATCTAATAGGAGTGGTCTAGGAGATGAGATTTTAGGTGCCGAAACATCTAATCTTGCTGTATCACCAATGCTATAGGAGTGGTTTAGGTATATCAGTGAGTTTTGAGCAAAACTCACTGATGGACCTACCATATTTGGAATTCTGAAAACTCTATATCAGTAGACAGGGTTGAGCTTGGAGATGAGGTTTTGGGTGCCGAAACCTCTAATCTTGTTGTATCACCAATGTTATAGGAGTGGTTTAGGTATATCAGTGAGTTTTGAGCAAAACTCACTGATGGACCTACCATATTTGGAATTCTGAAAACCCTATATCAGTGGACAGATTTTGTATCACCCAAAATCTCATCTCCTAGCTCAACCCTGTCTACTGATATAGAGTTTTCAGAATTCCAAATATGGTAGGTCCATCAGTGAGTTTTGCTCAAAACTCACTGATATACTTAAACCACTCCTATAGCATTGGTGATACAGCAAGATTAGAAGATTCGGCACCCAAAATCTCATCTCCTAGCTCAACCCTGTCCACTGATATAGGATTTTCAGAATTCCAAATATGGTAGGTCCATCAGTGAGTTTTGCTCAAAACTCACTGATATACCTAAACCACTCCTATAGCATTGGTGATACAACAAGATTAGAGGTTTCGGCACCCAAAATCTCATCTCCTAGCTCAACCCTGTCCACTGATATAGGGTTTTCAGAATTCCAAATATGGTAGGTCCATCAGTGAGTTTTGCTCAAAACTCACTGATATACCTAAACCACACCTATAGCATTGGTGATATAGCAAGATTAGAGGTTTCGGCATCCAAAATCTCATCTCCTAGCTCAACCCTGTCCACTGATATAGGGTTTTAAGAATTCCAAATATGGTAGGTTCATCAGTGAGTTTTGCTCAAAACTCACTGATATACCTAAACCACTCCTATAGCATTGGTGATACAGCAAGATTAGAAGTTTCGGTACCCAAAATCTCATCTCCTAGCTCAACCCTGTCTACTGATATAGAGTTTTCAGAATTCCAAATATAGTAGGTCCATCAGTGAGTTTTGCTCAAAACTCACTAATATACCTAAACCACTCCTATAGCATTGGTGATACAGCAAGATTAGAGGTTTCGGCACCCAAAATCTCATCTCCTAGCTCAACCCTGTCCACTGATATAGGGTTTTTAGAATTCCAAATATGGTAGGTCCATCAGTGAGTTTTGCTCAAAACTCACTGATATACCTAAACCACTCCTATAGCATTGGTGATATAGCAAGATTAGAGGTTTCGGCATCCAAAATCTCATCTCCTAGCTCAACCCTGTCCACTGATATAGGGTTTTAAGAATTCCAAATATGGTAGGTCCATCAGTGAGTTTTGCTCAAAACTCACTGATATACCTAAACCACTCCTATAGCATTGGTGATACAGCATGATTAGAAGTTTCGGCACCCAAAATCTCATCTCCTAGCTCAACCCTGTCTACTGATATACAGTTTTCAGAATTCCAAATATAGTAGGTCCATCAGTGAGTTTTGCTCAAAACTCACTGATATACCTAAACCACTCCTATAGCATTGGTGATACAGCAAGATTATAGGTTTCGGCACCCAAAATCTCATCTCCTAGCTCAACCCTGTCCACTGATATAGGATTTTCAGAATTGCAAATATGGTAGGTCCATTAGTGAGTTTTGCTCAAAACTCACTGATATACCTAAACCACTCCTATAGCATTGGTGATACAGCAAGATTAGAGGTTTCGGCACCCAAAATCTCATCTCCTAGCTCAACCCTATCCGCTGATATAGGGTTTTCAGAATTCCAAATATGATAGGTCCATCAGTGAGTTTTGCTCAAAACTCACTGATATATATACCTAAACCACTCCTATAGCATTGGTGATACTACAAGATTAGAGGTTTCAGCACCTAAAATCTCATCTCCTAGATCAACCCTATCTACTGATATAGGGTTTTCAGAATTCCAAATATGGTAGGTCCATCAGTGAGTTTTGCTCAAAACTCACTGATATACCTAAACCACTCCTATAGCATTGGTGATACAACAAGATTAGAGGTTTCGGCACCCAAAATGTCATCTCCTAGCTCAACCCTGTCCACTGATATAGGGTTTTCAGAATTCCAAATATGGTAGGTCCATCAGTGAGTTTTGCTCAAAACTCACTGATATACCTAAACCACTCCTATAGCATTGGTGATACTACAAGATTAGAAGTTTCAGCATCTAAAATCTCATCTCCTAGATCAACCCTGTCTACTGATATAGGGATTTCAGAATTCCAAATATGGTAGGTCCATCAGTGAGTTTTGCTCAAAACTCACTGATATACCTAAACCACTCCTATAGCATTGGTGATACAACAAGATTAGAGGTTTCGGCACCCAAAATGTCATCTCCTAGCTCAACCCTGTCCACTGATATAGGGTTTTCAGAATTCCAAATATGTTAGGTCCATCAGTGAGTTTTGCTCAAAACTCACTGATATACCTAAACCACTCCTATAGCATTGGTGATACAACAAGATTAGAGGTTTCGGCACCCAAAATCTCATCTCCTAGCTCAACCCTGTCCACCGATATAGGGATTTCAGAATTGCAAATATGGTAGGTCCATCAGTGAGTTTTGCTCAAAACTCACTGATATACCTAAACAACTCCTATAGCATTGGTGATATAACAGGATTAGAGGTTTCGGCACCCAAAATCTCATCTCCTAGCTCAACCCTGTCTACTGATATAGAGTTTTCAGAATTCCAAATATGGTAAGTTTATCAGTGAGTTTTGCTCAAAACTCACTAATATACCTAAACCACTCCTATAGCATTGGTGATATAGCAAGATTAGATGTTTCGACACCTAGAATCTCATCTCCTAGACCACTCCTATTAGATGTTTCGGCACCCAAACTCACTGATATACCTAAACCACTCATATATAATATGTAATTATATATTAAACCTTTTTATAAAAAATTTTTTATATTTTTTTATTTGAATGATGGAGGGCCTGAAGTCTGATGACTTCAGGCCCTCCTTGGGCCTGAAGTCATCAGACTTCAGGCCCAGGGCACAAAAAAAAATTTTAATTTTAAAAATATTTTTTTATACTTAATTATTATTTATTAAATTAATTATTTATACAATATGAAGTTATTTGACTTCAAATTCTCCTGGAATGATTTCAGGCCCTGTGTTTGAATCTTAAATTAAGTGTTTTGATAGGTTTTTTTATATATTAATATATTTTTAAAATAGAAAAAATTTTGAGTTCACGTCGGGCCTGAATCAAAATATTTCAGGCCCAACGTGGGCCTGAAATAAAAAAGTTCAGGCCCACGCTGGGCCTGAATGTATTGATTTCAGGCCCAGCGTGGGCCTGAAATCAATACACACTCTTTTTTTTAATTTTCAGTCAACGTTTTTTTTTCAAATTTTTTTATATATTAATATATTTATTAATATATTTATATATATATTTATTAATATATTTATTAATAAATATCGTGGGATGAGATATTAATATATTTATTAATATTTTTATATATATTAATATATATATTAAATATTATTTAATATATTAATTTTTTTAATCAAATATAAAACTTATTTATTTATATTTTTAAATCACGTTCGATGAGATATTTGTTAACTGAAATATTTTTTTGATATTTACCTTACAACGTTTTCAGCGTCGATTTCATATTATATTATTTTAAAATAAAAGTCTGAAAAAGTATCTGCAGTTGTCTCGAAATTTGTTACTGAGAGTGAGAGAAGGAGAAAGACAGTAGATGACAGGAGGGGTATAAGAGGAAGTTCACTATTATTATGTGCGCCTTTTGGTAAAAATGAAACCATGGTACTGTGTTTGGTAAATACCTATTCTTGGATACGCCTTTTGGTAAATTGCCGAAAGAACTTCATAGAAATTTGGACTTTTTAAAAGAATCACAAGAATTGTTAACTAGAAGATTTAGTTAACTTAGTTAGTATTCCTAAGAAAAAGGATATTGTAACATTGCCAAAACTTGACGAACACAAACCTAGAAAATTTAAATTATAGGCAAAAGATCTCTAAATTCAAATTAAAACGTACTTAATGCCAATAAGGAACAAGCAGAACAAGAACTTAAAACACTTCATGATGTACTTAAAGAAATTAAATATAAATGATTAACATATAATTTGAGAATACATATTACGCAGAAGCCCTAAGCTATACATAACAATACTCTGAAACTAAAGAAGACGGATATTATATATATAATTACTTATATCAAGAGCATAGCAGAACATTCCACATTACAGACATTTGTTGACTAGAAGAACTCCTTCAATTGTTTCATACTAATCCCCCTCTGGATATTTCAATCATGTATGAAGTCCAGTTCAATTATAAATTTAGATGCAAGAATAAATACTCAACCTGCAAAGATTAATCTCAAAATTTTGGTTGTCACTGTTAGCTACTTTACTTTTTCAAAAGAGCAAATATAGACTACCAACAATTTGAATAACATGAATTTAGAGGGAAATTGATTACTTTATTTACTTTAATAGATTTTGGACTTCTACATAGACTATGGGTCAAAGACTTTGATTCTCTTGAACATTTCACTACAAAACTTGATACAATAATTAAATATACTTTAGATTCTCAACCATTTGGAGCATTTGTTATTGCTAATTTTAAAAGAACACCTCCAGAGTGGATCAATCTAAAGATTGAATATGCTCTCTATCCTATCAAACTTGGCATCCAAGACATTACTAGATTACATTTAATCCTTGAAGATTTTCCTTCGAACCTTGATTTAGAATGGCAGTTGATGTTGGTGTAGAAAGCACCACAGTCAAACCTGTGTTTTGATAATGGCAACAGGGTTCAAAAGTTAAGTCTTACTTGATATCTAACATGTCACTTGAGTGTGCAGAGTAAAAAGCCCTAGCGAAGGACTGCTACGCACTGGCGAAGGAATGCCAGGGTAAAAAGCCCTAGCGAAGGACTGCTAGGCACTGGCGAAGGAATGCCAGGGTACAAAGCCCTAGCGAAGGACTGCTAGGCACTGGCGAAGGAATGCCAGGGTGAAAAGCCCTAGCGAAGGACTGCTAGGCGCCAGGCGAAGGACAGCTTGGGACTGAAGCCCTAGCGAAGGAATGCTAGGCACCGGGCGAAGGACAGCTCGATATCCAAGACCTGACAAAGGACCGCCATGCAAAAGTCCAACCAGAGGAGCGGTTGGCATCAGGTACAATCTCCCGAGAGGAGTAGGTGAGGACGTGTTCCCCGTCGAGGGAACAGTAGGCGTCGGTTCGACCTAGGGTTCCATTTTGGAAACCCAAAGTCAGAACCAAGACAGCTAAGGCTATATAAAATAATATAATACTGCTTTTTGGACTAATCCTGGATACAGGATCGAAGGACTGAGTATCTGCAACTCAGAGAGCCTCAAAGAAGTGAGGCAGAAGCTGAGCAGGGCGCCCCGGATGTTCCGGGCGCCCCCAAGGTCAACCCAACTCAGCATGAGTGAAAACACGCCTCGACAGTTATATGTCGGGGCGCCCCGGATGCTCCGGGCGCCCCGCCTGTCGCGGGCCCGAAGCACACCCTCGCGAAGCCAAAAGGATGAAGGCTTGACCCGATCAATGCGGGAGCCCCGAGCGCTCCGGGCGTCCCGGTCAAACCTGATCCCGATTTTGAAGGGATCAGATGTTGACCGCGCTGGAGACGGATCGACCGCCACGTGGGGGGCGCCCTCGACATCCCGGGCGCCCCCAGGCCCTATATAAAGGGCCCTCGACCCCAGGCTTCAAGCAACACTTTCAATCAATGCTTCTACGCTCTTCTGCTCTCGCGCCTCACTCCGGAAACCTCCCAACTCGAGCCGACGACGTCCCGCTGCTCCGAAAAAGACAACCTACATCGGACGTCGGTAAAAGAAGAGTTTTTCTTTTTAATTGTTAAGTTTACTGTGCTATATTTGTAAATCAATCTTTGTAAACTATTATTGCGCCTCATATAGAATTGCCCAAAGTAAACGGTCAACGACCGTGGGCCTTGGAGTAGGAGTCGACCTAGGCTCCGAACCAAGTAAAAATTACTGTGTTCGCGTGTTTGTTTTTATCTTCCGCTGTGCAATTTCTCTTTCCCTAAATCCGAACGATTTCCGATATTCACCCCCCCTCTATCGGTTCTCTCGATCCAACAAGTGGTATCAGAGCGGGGAAGTTCAAATTTGGTGCAATCACCAGTTTGAAATTTTTTTCGGATTTTCTTTATTTTCTTTTTCTCGTTCGAATTTTTTTTTAAATTTTTTCGTTCGAATTTTTTTCCGTTAATCGAGGTTGGTGCAACACCCCTCGACATTTTATTCATCTTATCCCGCACTACTAATCCAAGACCAAGTCTTGGGAAATTTTTTTTGTTAGTTATCTTTTTCAGATTAAATGGCCATGCAAGAAGGATTCAGCACCGCCAGACCTCCACTGTTCAGTGGAGAAGACTTTTCTTACTGGAAAAGTCGAATGGAGGTCCACCTGAAAACTCAGGTGGACATGTGGATCATCATCCAGTCCGGACTGGAGATTCCCAAGAACGCTGAAGGAACACCTCAAAGCTACTCAGAATGGGACTCCGCTCTGAAGCGCAAAATAGAAGCCGATGCAAAGGCAACTCAGACCCTACAATGCGGTTTAACAAAAGAGGAGCTGAACCGGGTGGGCCCCTTCAACAGTGCCAAGGAGCTATGGGTAAAATTGATCAAGTTGCACGAAGGAACATCAGACACTCGAATCAGTAAGAGAGATCTGCTCCTAAACAAACTGTACACCATCAAGATGGCCGACAATGAAACAGCAGCCCAACTCCACGCACGAATCCAAGAATTGATGAACGATCTTCACACTATAGGTCACAAGGTCGAAAACCGTGACCTGATAAGGTATGCCCTAAATGCTTTCCCTAGAAATACCTTGTGGGCATCTATGATAGATGCATACAAGGTTTCAAGGGATCTCTCTAAAATTAAATTAGATGAATTGTTTTCCGAGTTAGAACTTCATGAACAGACTAACTGCAATATGGCCGAGAAAGGTATTGCCTTTGTTGCAGGAAAAGCTGGAAGGACAACAAAGAAAAAGCCACAACCTGAACCTGAGTCTAACTCAGACTCAGACTTAGAAGACGAAGAAGGAGATCGACCGAAGCTGGTCCGATTGGACCGAAGCTATTATAAAGAGTTAAAGAACCAAACCAACAGAAGGAAGGTCAACCGAAGAAAGGACGAACTAGCTGAACCCACAAATGACAAAAACAAGCCCAACGTGACTTGCTACGAGTGCAAGAAGAAGGGCCACTACAAGACGGAGTGTCCAAACCTGAAGGAGACCAAAAAGACAAGAAGAAAGAAAGCACTCCAAGCAACCTGGGACGAATCTTCCTCAGAAGAAGAAGAAGAAGCACCCCAGTCAAACCTACTAGCCCTGACCGCCTCAGAAGAAGTCGGGACCGAGTCAGAATCTGAACAAGACGACGGCAGACTAACCTTTTCAGAAGACGGCGAAATCAAGGTAAGTGGTTTCAATAGAAGTCAATTAAACGAACTTATTTCTTATCTTTCTCGAGATTTGGCGAAAGCCAAACTCCGAGTCGAATCCCTCCGACAGGAAGTAAAACTCCTGAAAGAGGGAGCTGACTCTAAATCCTTAACCGAGAAAGTTCAAGAAGGAACTCCTACTCAAGTTGAAAAACTTGAGAAAGAGAACTCCTCCCTGAAAACTCAGGTTAAGGATCTTAGAGCTGCCTTAGAACGATTCACTTCTGGTTCCAAGGGTCTTGACATGATTCTTGGAAAACAGAAGTCCGTTCTAAATCGATCCGGACTTGGCTATAGAACCAAATCCCGACAAAGATCTTATTTTACTGTACTGAATCAGTCCAGAAGTAAAGTTCAGGCATGGGTACCAAAACTATGCCTGAACCAACAAACTGGATCAAATCAGTATTGGATCCCCAAGGACAAGATTCACATCTTGCCTAATCATTATCGTGGCTATAGTCCAGGGGGAGCCAAACTGAAAACTATATTTATTGTTAGATAAAATTTAATTCCTGATTGCAAATTGCATGTTTGATTGTTTATTTAAATTTCTGCAATTTACCATGCTTAAACTTAGGTTAGTATAAGGACTAAACAAACTTAACTGAAATTTGAAAACATAGTATTGGGTGGAGGTGAGATAATAGTACGTTAGGGAAATCAATTCTAATAAGATCAAGTTCACTTGGTCTCTTTAGACTGGTGAAACTAGCCGAAGCTACCGATCCAAAACTCAAACTGGTTAGACCAGAACTTTTTCAAAGATTAATTTTGAAAATGAAATTTCATTAAACGACTTTGTCAAGGAAAGGGTTGATGATCCAATAAGGCTACGGCCAAAGAAGGCCTAATGCCTCGCCAAGACCTGGAAGCCAATTTTTGAATTTCAAATTCAAATTACTTTTTGTCAAATTCAAATCTAACACAATTTTCAGTTAAGCATAGATTCAAACATCCTTTCAAAATAAACTTAACTGTTTTCAAAAATTAATTTAATGTTTTCAAAACAAATAATAATTTCTCAAAGTAATTTTATTTATCAAAACTTGTCTCACAAAACCTATAAGGCTAACATGATTGAAAACCCTAGATTTGAGTGAGACAGACTAGGCAGTGAAACTCAATTTAAGCTACTCCTGACTCTAATTGGATCCAAATCAATAAAACTCTTTATGTGTAGGAACATCAAGATTTGGACCAATGGATGTTGGATAGCGGTTGCTCCAGACACATGACTGGAGATAAATTAAAGTTCACCAAACTCAAGTTCAATAACCTAGGCTCAGTGGCATTTGGTAACAATGCTACACTCAAGGTAATTGGGTCAGGTAATATTGAGCTTAAATCTGACTTTATTATTAAGAAAGTTCTCTTGGTTGAAAACTTTAAGTTTAACTTGCTTAGCATAAGTCAGTTATGTGATTCTGGTTATATAGTCGACTACCTTCAACAATTCTAACTGCCTGATTAGAAATGTACAAGACTCAGAAATCATACTTAAGGGCACTAGGAAAAATAATGTATATACTATAAATCTTCCCTCAGTACCCAAATGTATGTTAACTCAGCTAGAACAATCGAACCTCTGGCATAGGAGACTAGGTCACACTAATCTGAGGACTATCTCAAAAGTCACCCAACTTGGCCTAATCAAAGGAATCCCCAAAATTAGAAACAATGAAAACCTAATATGTGAATCATGTAATCAAGGTAAACAAACCAAACATAACCACGTCTACAAATTAACTGAAGCACTATATGGGTTAAAACAAGCACCTACGGCTTGGTATGAACGTTTATCAACTTACTTAACTTCTAAAGAATTTAAACAAGGACAAATTGACTCAACATTATTTATTAAAACCCTAGGAAAAGATATATTTATTGCCCAAATTTACGTAGATGACATAATCTTTGGATCCACCAACACAAACTTCCTAAAAGAGTTTGTCAAAATAATGGAAAATGAATTTGAAATAAGTTTAGTTGGGGAGCTTACCTTTTTCCTAGGACTACAAATCAAAAAAACTAGAGATGGAAACTACGTCCATCAATCCAAATATGCTAAAGAGTTAATAAAGAAATTTAAAATGGATAACTCTAAAAGCATAAGTACCCCCATGACCACTAATGTAATAATAGATAGTGACCCTAATGGTAAGCCAGTAGACCTCAAACTATATAGAAGTATGATAGGTAGTCTACTGTACCTTACAGCCAGCAGACCTGACATTCTTTTTGCTGTAGGGATGTGTGCTAGATACCAAACCTACGCTAACGAAACGCACTTAGCAGCCCTAAAAAGAATACTAAGATATGTAAAGGGCACCCTAAATGTAGGGATTTGGTATCCTAGAACCTCAACCTTCAATCTGTCAGGATACACGGATTCTGACTATGCTGGTTGTAAATTAGATAGAAAGAGCACAAGTGGAAGCTGCCAACTATTAGGAAATAGTCTAGTAAGTTGGTGCAGCAGAAAACAACACTGTGTAGCTCTGTCCACAACTAAAGCTGAGTATGTAGCATTAGGAGAGTGTGTAGCACAACTTTTATGGATGATGCACACTCTTAAGGACTTCCAGCTCAACTACACCCAAACTCAAGTATTTATTGACAATATAAGTTCAATTAATCTAACTAAGAATCCAATCCAACACTCTAGAACAAAACACATAGAAGTTAAACATCACTTCGTAAGAGACCATGTAGCCAGGGGTGAGATAGTACTTAAACACATAGACTCAAAATCCAACTTAGCTGATATATTCACAAAACCCTTACCTGAGTCTGAGTTCAGCTCACTAAGAAGGCAGTTAGGATTGTGCTCTGTAGAATAGATTAACTCTACTTTTGATTTTCTTACTGCTTTTCTTAATTTAAAATCAGTTTCTAAAAGAATTTTGAAAAACTATTATTTTTAAAATCAGTTTTAAAAATCTTTTCGGACTTAGTTTTATTTCAAAACTACCCCCTTTCAAAACTAGGGTTTTTTCACAAATGGACTTAGCCTAGGCCCTAACCCTAGAACTGCATGCACCTATAGATTTAGAAGCCAGCATCTCACAAGCACTTTAGGGTACTTTTGATTGATAACCTAGAAAGGGTTGAGATGCTTAGGTCTTTTGTCTTAATTCAAGATGCTTTAAGTCAGTGCATCTGCAGTAATTGAGGCACTAAATACAACTTACACAGCAATCAAGTTAAGTGTCAAGTTTAGAAAATCTAACTTGAACAGAAACACTCAACTTGACTAACCCTAGCGAAAACTACTACTTATAACAGTTAGTAAGTAGCTAAAAGGGTTAGACAGGTCCCTACAAGAGAAAATCAACTGATTTGGTCTAAGTCTTGGTTCAGTACAGCAAAATCATACGAATATTTTCCTTTATGAAAGTTATTTCTTTTATGCAATTTAATTTCTGCTAGATCTATCTGTTTTTGATATATGACAAAGGGGGAGAGATAGGAAAGGAGAGAGTTCAAATTTTTTTTCCAAATCTCAAAATCTTTTTTCAAAAAGTTAGCTACTTTTCAAAGCTTTTCAAAACCTTTTTAGAAGTACTTAAGTTTTTTAAGTGTTTTAAAAAACCCTATTAAGTACTTAAGTTTTTCAAAACGTCTCGAAGTTATTCAAAAGTACTAAGTCTTCATAAGTACTTTAAACTTAAATTGTTTCAAAATTTACTAAGTACTTAAATTGTTTCAAAATTTACTAAGTACTTAAATTGTATCAAAATTTACTAAGTACTTAAATTGTTTCAAAATTTACTAAGTACTTAAATTGTATCAAAATTTACTAAGTACTTAAATTGTATCAAAATTTACTAAGTACTTAAATTGTTTCAAAATTAACTAAGTACTTAAATTGTTTCAAAATTTACTAAGTACTTAAATTGTTTCAAAATTTACTAAGTACTTAAATTGTTTCAAAAATTGTTAAGTACTTAAATTGTTTCAAAGTTTACTAAGTGCTTAAGTTTTTTAAATCCTACTAAGTACTTAACTTAAAGTTTTCAAAACTTTTGAGTACTTTAAACTTAAGGCTTCAAATTTTTTGTAAGTATTCTAAACTCATGCTTTTAAAAACTCCTCTATGTACTTTTAAACTTAAGTTCTCAAAGTGCAAAATCATTCTAAGTAAAGTTTTTTAAAAAACTTAGAACCCTACGAAGTTTTGAAAAATCCAGGGGAGATTCCCTCAAGGGGGAGGGAACAAATTTTTATGTTTTTGATTAAACTTAACTTTTTGAACTAGGGTTGCCATAAATCAAAAAGGGGGAGATTGTTGGTGCAGAAAGCACCACAGTAAAACCTATGTTTTGATAATGGCAACAGGGTTCAAAAGTTAAGTCTTACTTGATATCTAACATGTCACTTGAGTGTGCAGAGTAAAAAGCCCTAGCGAAGGACTGCTAGGCACTGGCGAAGGAATGCCAGGGTGAAAAGCCCTAGCGAAGGACTGCTAGGCGCCAGGCGAAGGACAGCTTGGGACTGAAGCCCTAGCGAAGGAATGCTAGGCACCGGGCGAAGGACAGCTCGGTATCCAAGACCTGGCAAAGGACCGTCAGGCAAAAGTCCAACCAGAGGAGTGGTTGGCATCAGGTACCATCTCCCGAGAGGAGTAGGTGAGGACGCGTTCCCCGTCGAGGGAACAGTAGGCGTCGGTTCGACCTAGGGTTCCATTTTGGAAACCCAAAGTCAGAACCAAGACAGCTAAGGCTATATAAAATAATATAATACTGCTTTTTGGACTAATCCTGGATACAGGATCGAAGGACTGAGTATCTGCAACTCAGAGAGCCTCAAAGAAGTGAGGCAGAAGCTGAGCAGGGCGCCCCGGATGTTCCGGGCGCCCCCAAGGTCAACCCAACTCAGCAGGAGTGAAAACACGCCTCGACAGTTATATGTCGGGGCGCCCCGGATGCTCCGGGCGCCCCGGATGCTCCGGGCGCCCCGCCTGTCGCGGGCGCCCCCAGTGCCAGCTGCCGAAGCACACCCTCGCGAAGCCAAAAGGATGAAGGCTTGACCCGATCAATGCGGGCGCCCCGAGCGCTCCGGGCGCCCCGGTCAAACCTGATCCCGATTTTGAAGGGATCAGATGTTGACCGCGCTGGAGACGGATCGACCGCCACGTGGGGGGCGCCCCTGACGTCCCGGGCGCCCCCAGGCCCTATATAATGGGCCCTCGACCCCAGGCTTCAAGCAACACTTTCAATCAACGCTTCTACGCTCTTCTGCTCTCGCGCCTCACTCCGGAAACCTCCCAACTCGAGCCGACGACGTCCCGCTGCTCCGAAAAAGACAACCTACATCGGACGTCGGTAAAAGAAGAGTTTTTTGTTTTAATTGTTAAGTTTACTGTGCTATATTTGTAAATCAATCTTTGTAAACTATTATTGCGCCTCATATAGAATTGCCCAAAGTAAATGGTCAACGACCGTGGGCCTTGGAGTAGGAGTCAACCTAGGCTCCGAACCAAGTAAAAATTACTGTGTTCGCGTGTTTGTTTTTATCTTCCGCTGTGCAATTTCTCTTTCCCTAAATCCGAACGATTTTCGATATTCACCCCCCTCTATCGGTTCTCTCGATCCAACAGTTGAAACAAACCAAATAGATCCATTGAAACACTGGCGCGCTTCTATACAAGGAGGATACTAATTATTAGACAGATTCCATGATCCTAATGACTTACTTCTTATGGGAGAAACTTACACAGAGAAGATCTATTAACACAAAGCTATGGGTTCAGTATTTTTCCAATTCACTTTACAATCCAACAGGGTTGTGCCAACATTATCAGAATAAGAATGAAGCTTGGCTACGTAACAAATTGGGTAATTTAGTATAGTTTTGCTATGCTAAGGGTTTTATTGCACAAACTCCGTACAAACCTCAACCAATTTTTCTGTTTGAATATTTTTTTATACTTAACACTATAACTCAACTAATAAACCCTAAAGACAAAATCTGATTGACACAACCAAAAGCTTAAAAAAATTAAAATAATTAAAATAAATAAATAAAATCAATCTGTGACGGTATGCGCAACATATATATATATATATATATATATATATATATATATATATATATATATATAGAGTATGTTATGTGACCATCAGTGCCTGAGTGAGATTGCTCTTATAGATTCTTCAGTCATGAGGTTCAATCTTTCTTCTCCTCCGTCAGGAAGATGAAGAGGTTGTGTGCATGATGTCTATAAAGTGATGTGGAAAAGGATAGTATTCCCTGATTATACAATCTTCTCGGATTAAGAAAATTTAATTGTTCATTTGAGAATGTTAATTGGTTTCTTTCTACATCAATTAGATCTTGTAATTGATAATTAGATGTACTGTTTCGTCGTCTAGTTATAATGTTATTTAACTATGAAGTGGTATTGCTTTTTGTTTGTTCTCTCATTATTTGTGAAGGGTTGTAAAGGATTCCGTCTGAGTTCTTGTCAGGCTCATTGTGATTAGTAGGTAAAAAAATAGTATGTTTTATATTGTCGTCTGGAGACTATGTTTCCGGTAGATAACTTGCTTAGGTCTTTCGTTAAATTACCTATGCTTTCTCTCCACTCTATAGCTTAGTTATCTATTGCATTTGTGTTTCTATTTAGAGTAGTTTGTTTTCTAGTATAGTAAGTTTGTGGTGTAATGATAATGATGGGGTTGAACATCCCATGGTTGACACATGGAACGAATAAGCTATATGTCAAGGTCCATCGAGTCTGAACAACTCTTCTAGACTCCCGAGACCCCCTCGGGAAGTCAGACTCCCAAGACCTCCTCGGTGTAGGGGACTCCCGAGATCCCCTCGGGAAGTTGGACTCCCGAGACCTTCTCAGTGTAGGGGACTTCCGAGACCCCCTCGGGAAGTCGGACTCCCGAGACCTCCTCAGTGCGGCGGACTCTCGAGACCATCTTGAGAGGGTAGATCCTTGAGACTAACTCGGGAGGGTATGCGCCCGAGATTTCCCCGGGAAGATAGGCTCCTGAAGCCCTTCCGGGAGAAGAAATCTCCCGAGACCCCCTCAGGAAAGCGAATCCCCGAAAAGTCATAGAACCAATAACCCGACTCCAATAACCGTTACCCTTTTCTGTTCGGGAAAGGTGGCGGATAATTATTGTAATTTACATGTGACAATTAAGGCTCAATAATCGCGGGAGTTGTTACCTAAAAGCTATCAGGTAAACGACAAACACAGGACGTGGAGGAGAATGTGGAGATATGTGTGATCAAGCCTACAGGTATATAAGGTACTCCAACCCCCTAGGTAACTCTCTGAACTCATGACTCCTCCTTAGTTCTTTTCCTGCAATAGACTTGAGCACTGACTTTAGCGTTGGAGCGAGCTCCATCGGAAAATCTCCGACGTGTTCCCATTAATGCTCGTGTTAATCTCGCAAGGGGAGATCTCCTTTCCTTTCATCATTGTCCTCGTGGGCTGGACTCTGGTGACTGATCGTCCGCGTCGATTCCTTCCGGAACAGATGATAATAAGGCTATAATAGTTTTGTTTTGTTAAATTAAAATGTGATCTCTTTGTCCAGTAACTTTAAGTTTACAATAACCATTATATTGATTATTTGAAAATTATTTAGAAAATTCAAAGGCTTCATCGTAATATATATTTTCAAGTAATGTATGTATATTTTTAGGTCATTGGCTATTTGTGTTGTAATTAAATCTTTAATTTATAGTAGGACCATCTTAGCTCGCAGTTTAAATTGTTTGCATTGTAATTCAATATTTTTAGGCTTGTTTTCTTCTATTAATCTTGAAAGACTTATGATTTCTTTCTTGTTATGAATACTAAGAAGATTGAGCTGATTAAATATTCTGTTTAATGAATCTTATGCATCTTTTAATAAATCTATGTTTATTTTTAAATTGCTTAATATTTGTGCTTGTTGGATTAAAATAGTTGATACTTAATCTTTTACTAATAATATGTGTGCAATTTGTTTTGGTTGAGATTCTAAGGTAGTTCCGATACTACTATACTAGGAGTAAATATGTGATGGTGTTTAAGTGTGAATTATCAGTACATAAATAGTGACTATACATCTTAGTCTTGAAATAATAGTTATATTTAAGATAGTCTAATGTAATAATTTTTCTAGCTAGGGAATGGAAGGCTAAATCTAAAAAGTTTAATTTTTGAAAATTTTGAAATTCTAGATCAACTAAACTAGAAGTCATAGGTCGCAAGATTTCTCTCTCTCTCTCTCTCTATATATATATATATAAATAAAGAGAAATGATAGAGACAGTGACTTTGAGACAGTGAATGGGAGAGTAATACAGCTGGCAGCCACGTCGCAGCTGTCCACGTCAGCTGCTCCGAATTCGCGTGGCCAAAAACTCGCCCGCTCGCGATGAAATTTCACTCTCGCGCCCGTGCTCAAAAACCCTAAACGCCGAAACTCTCCTCCGCGCGTCGAGCCACACCCTCTCCTCCGCCGAAATCCTCTGCCCGAAGCGGAGCTCCCCCCCTCGCCTACGACTCTGCGTTCGCGAGCCCTAATCCTCCGATCCCCTTCGCTCGCCCGATCCCCTCAGATCTTCTGCGTCGGCCATCGAGCGAGGAAAGCCAACACCTCCTCCTGCGCAGAACACCTCCTCCTGCGCAGAACCCTCTGCCTCCCCTTCCCTCGGCCGAGTCCTCTGCCTGTGCCCGCTCACTCGAGAAATGCCCTAAACGCCGAACCTCACCTGCGACTCTGCGTCGCCAAGCTCTTCACCGATCGGAGCCCCCCTCGCGAGCGACTCGGCATCGCCAAGCAGCCCCCTTCGCTTGCGACTCTGCGCCGCCAAGCAGCCACCCTCCGTCGATTGGAGCCCCCCCTCGCGAGTTCCTCTGCGTCGCCAAGAAACCACCCTTGCAAAGCAGAATCTGCGTCGCCAAGCTGCCTGGAAAACGACTCCTCGCGAACCCAGCATCTCCCTCCAATCATAGACAGCCTCCCAGCCTCCACTCTGTAAGGTTTTTGTGGATTAGGGTTTAGGGATTTTCATCTGTTTCTAATCAATTTTTTTACATCTGTAAGGTTTAGGGATTAGTTCATATTCGATCACATTGCTTGAATGGGATTTTTTCATCTGTTTATTTGCATTTATGTTTTGGCACACCACATTAGAGTTTTGGCACACCACATTGCTTGTGATCATAAGCCTGCCAAAAAATCATCTTTTTTACAGTAGAGGTGGGCTTGCGATAAGAATCAGTTTTGGCAGATTCATTTTTTTATTTGCGTATGATTTTTGACAAACTGCCTGCTCCTCCATCTTCATTTTTTTTGCTTGTGATCAGAATCATTCACTAGTGGAAAAAAGACTTTTAACACCGGTTATTTTCGACTTTTAACACCGGTTCCAGAACCGGTGTTGATCCAGCCGGCATTGTAAGTATAGACTTTTAACACCGGTTAACAAACCGGTGTAATATATAGATTTAACACCGGTTAATAACCGTTGTTAAAAGTTCAATTATGAGGCGGGAAAGCCATTTTAGACACCGGTTATTTTAAATAACCGGCGTTAAAACATCATTTTTAACACCGGTTCTGGAAACAACCGGTGTTAAAAATGATGTTTTAACACCGGTTCTAGAAACAACCGGTGTCAAAAGTCTTAATTTTTTATATAAATTTCATATTTATTTTTATTTATAATTTTTCTAGACATATAAAAGAACACAATAATATAATAGTTTATCCATAATCAATAACACACCATGAATTAAGTAAATGCAACATCCAATTAGTTTCAAAAACAAAACAATCCATGTATTTTACAACTATCCATTTTTCTTTCAACAAAAGCAAAATGTAAATCAAATAACACATTATACTCCTACTTGCTATGTGATTTTCCAAGCAAAGACAATGTAGAAGCTTGCCACACGAGTTTGCAAGTAAACGGTCTAGTCCAAGATCAAATAGTGAGGAGTACGTTGTAGAACTTCGACCAGCTTAGCATTCCATCTCTTATAAGCGTCTTGCATATTTCCATACAGTACTTGAGTCAAGCTTGAATTTCTTTTCATGCTTTGGCGTGCAGTGGCTACCAGTAGATTGCGAAGCAACTGTGAGAAAATTCTAATGAAAAAATATCAAATAATGCTACGGAGAGAGAAGCAATATAATCAATCATTCACAATTTGGAGCTTACTTGGTGTTTGAGGGTGGCCAAAATCTCTGCATCATCCTCTTCCTCATGATCTTCATGGGAGCATTCCTCCCCATTACCAGATTCACTGCCAGATGCATCCTCACCGGCCTCTGATGCATTTTCACTGGCATCGGTGGATCATTGAGGACTTTCTTCATCCTCATCATCAGCATTATTCTCACCAGCAGCATCACCACATCCAGGCCTGACTTGGTACTCTCTGCTAATGGAAACAATTTTCTGCTCGACAGCTGCAATTATGGCAGTGCCTCCAAAACCCACGAAATTATCCTCTTCAAAATCTCCTGTAGGTGACAATTCACCTTCTTCTCTTTCAATCTTAAAATTCCTAAGGGATGTAGGACTTTCAGTAGGCTTGAAACCTTTACTACCTTCAGCAGTGCCACCAGTATTTACAGATATAATTGGCCTCCCAGAGTGTCCGCCCTAGTACATTAAGAAAAATCATGGAATTCCAGATGAAATTGTCAGTCTCTAAGTAAAACTTTCTAAGTAAAACATCAAAGTTCCCTTAACAGGGCAAACATCACTAGCATTCATGCATACACATGGCCAAGAAAACAATGGGTTCTGAAAGAGTGGTTTAGGTGGTCAAACAACAGATGTGCATTATTTCAGGAAAGGAATGGCTACTGCATCTGCCATTTAAAAGGTGAAACAAAAGGAAAGTTAAAAACTTTTGATAAACTAAAAGTAACACCAATACCTGTTATATTCTCCTGATTTGATCGAGTATCAACTTCTTCAGCTCTATTTACAACATTGTTACTATCTGGCAACTCTTCTGAATGCACATTCGGCAATGATCCTCGAGAAACTTCATCAATCATAGGAACACTATTCTGTACAATTCCTTGATGTGGATTATTGATAAGATTTTCACCACGCCAAATGGCATGATCTACATCATGAGAGTAATTTTCAGTAGCAATCACGCCTTCATTTAGTAAGCCAGTTCGGCCACAACCTGCTTGTTCTTGTAGAATATTATTGTCAGTTTTAATTTGCTTAATAGCTCCAGTATTCCCATTGCTTTCAGCCAAATCTGCAATACTGGTTTTGACAACACGACTCTTCAAGTTTATATCTTGTCCATCTCCTACACCTTGATTTCGATTTGGAACACCCAACAGGGACTCCAAAAAAGTACTCCATAACTTCATGACTTTGTCCAACTGATCTGAAGATGTGCACACTTCTCCACTTGAATATTTTATGATTCGATATAAATCCTCGTGAACATCTACATCTGCATACTTAAATTCCATATTGGGAATAATTGGGTGCCTATTTTTGGCAGCAACAGCAAGAAGAATGTCATCGTCCTTCTTCATCTTGTCATTAATTTCTTTAATCTCAGCCAACAAAGCTATTCAAATAATAAACAAACAGATAAACAGGAATGGAGGGGAAAAAAACAAAGAAAATGACATAGAAGGCTAGAATATGTGCATTATCACTTTAATAAGCAATGAGAACTTCTGTTGTTAATGTTTGTCTCTTAAAATACTCAAAAGAACTGTAAACAAAATAACTGATCACATACTTTTTGTGCTCAAATTCTTTGAATCCTGTTGCTTGAAATAGAAACTGCGATGATCAAGTGACTTATGATAATTCTTGGCATATATTTCTGCCCATACTTTATTGAAATCTGACCGACACCTAGACATTCCTCTTGTTTTTGCTTCAGACGAGTTAATATGACTGGCAATGCAAGACTAGCATTTTTCTGAATTACATCCATGACATCAAGACCATGGTCTCCATATAGACGTTCAATACATCTCATGTTCAGAGCTATTTAAGAGGGAGAAAGAAACAGAGAAATTCAAGTCAATGAAAAGATAAGCATGTAGTCAAAGTAATGCAGTAAAATGCTTAAATGAAACATATGCCACAATTTAATAGGTGAAATTGTGATGTATACTAACAAGTAAGATGGTCTTCAATGCGTATAGTATTGGCAGGATCTTGCATCATTTCCAGCAGTTCCTCAACACGCTTAGTGGTGGTATTCACTGATTCCAACCTAATTACACCACCCTGAACTTACGACATCAAAAACCAATCCAACCTAATAACAAACACCCTTGTAACACCTCAAAGATTAAGAGCGGATCCAAACTCTGCCCATTCCAATCTATCAACCCACGACAGAAGAACACACCACAACCAAAACCAAAAATCGATCCACACATAAAACCACCCAAGAATTGATACCAAACAGAGCAACCGTTACCTGGATCGCGTCGGTGTTGCTCCCCTCATCGAGAATCCAGAGCAACCAGCACTAGGGCACGACTACGAGAAGGATACAGTGATGCCCCGTGTACACGACCAACGCAAGTGCGAAAGGAGCCACTGTGAGGGAAGAAGAACAGAGGCTCCGGACAAAAACTTACTTCGACTCAAGCAGGCTGGATCAAAACCACATGATCATGGGCACTCCAACCTAGCCGGCGGCTGCAGCATCGCTGTCTCAGGGAGGTGGGCGATCGGCGAGAGTGTCGGCATCAGGCGTCAGTGATCCGAAAGGGAGGGGGCTCCGGCGAGGATGTAGAGGGAGAAAAATGGCCGGCGGCAAGGGCAAGCAGGCGGCGCTCCGGCTTCCATTGCGTGCGCGAAGAGGGGAGGAGGGTGGCGCTCGGCGATGGCGCACGGGGAGAGGGTGAGCGACGGTGGCTAGGGCACGCGGCGTCGGCACTTAGGGGAGGGTATTAGGGCACGGTGAAAAAGGCACGGGCACGGGGATATATAA
>JAGFNQ010006509.1:43844-79872 GCA_024364735.1 Boesenbergia rotunda
TTTATTCCACAGTGAGCAGAGAAAGATGACAACATTTTGCTTAGGACAAATAATTATCAACTGCCAATGGCCCTGCAAGTTGGATAATAATTAGTCAAAATCACAACTAAACTTCTAAGTCACTTGAAAATATTCACGTACATATGATAATACGGTGCAAGGTAACACTCTTTTCCTTCAATTATCCTACTATGAATGTAGTTTTGAATGTCCATTGGACGATTCCCTATACTTTGAATGTGAACAGGATCAATAAATCCATATGTATCCATGTTCCCTCTTAGTTTGCAGAGTTGATGCAAATACCTAAGATAATAAATAAATGCAAATTGTAAGAATGTGATACTTAGTTAATTAATAAATAGTTTAGAAATGTACTAACATTAACCAAACTTGCAGCACTGATACACAAAGCATGTTACCCATGGTGAGCTCCAAAATATCCTTTTGAAATATATGCAATGGGATTGGGCTGGACTTGCCTATGACTTCAACATCTAAATTTAACTGTAAAGGGTGTTTGCCAATTTTTACAGCTAGAATACATAAATGTGCCATCGGATCAACTTCAGATTCCCTTTGTTGAACCATATCAAAGCCTGCTATGAAGGGAAAATTGCCTAATCAGTAAATGGAAACCAAAAGGTCAAGTTTGGATATTACACCATACTAAAACAATTAATAAAAAAAAATAGAAAACACAATTCATGATTCCATAAAGTTTAGTCATTTTTGCCTCATTACCATTCTGTTCCTTCTGTTTGGCCACCAGATCATCTTTAATAGCACCAACGTCAGGTTCCTAATCAACATTTACAAAAGATCTTTTTTAAATACAATAAGTAAAATATGAAAAAGATATATGTGAATATTGAATACCTCATCTTGTACTGGCTTGACAAGTCTTTTTGGCCATAAAATAAAATGATTAGGGGCTTGTCCCACTGTTTGCACCTCCTCAGTGGGTACAGGGACAAGGGTCTTTGCATCTTTTACTTGATCAACCACCACCCTCACATTATCACTACCTATTTAGATGTGGTGTATGGTTGGCCCCAAGTTGTAGACTTGTCCAATAGCCACTAAACGGAAAGGGTCCTCTACATATAGCTTACACATGCCTCTGATGTTAAGGAGGTCCTCTTCCGATATAGCTTGACCATCTGCTGCACAACTTCCTTTTGTGCTCACATATCTAGGAGAATGGGAAGGGGGGACCTTGTCTTTTCTTGGAAAAGGCCCAAAGATTCCAGCTCTTGTCTAATTCGTAGTCCAACCTCCTTTGCAAGTCGTTGTTCAAACTCATTTGCAAATCGCTGTTCAATATCCTTTTTAAACCTCTCTTCAACCTCCTCAGTAATCTCTTGCCTCATCTTTTCTCGGACCACTTCTAACTCTTCCCTTGATACATTTCCGCCTTTGAAGCCATGCCTATATGAAGGCAACCCAAAATACTGCTTGATGCCCACACCTCGTCCTGCAGTACGGACACGTCCTGGGTGCTCCGGACGCCCAATAGCGGCAGTCAAAATATCTTCCCGTCCAATAGATACAAAAGATCCTTGAGAGCTTTGTTCAACCAAAGAATCCTATGAAACATATAAATTAAGATTGTTAAGAATGTGTATAATACCAAAGCATAATTATTAATAAATTTATAAAATTACTTACAATCTTATCAGCAATAATGCGACAAGGTTCAGATGTATACTCTCCAGAACTCTTTTGTCGTGCTTTCTTCCATTTCTCATGGCGTGTGAGTGGAGATGGGGGAGAAATAGTTATTGACGGTTCTGCTTGTGATGCTTCTTCACGTTCTTTCAACTTTTGTTGCATAATCTTTTCCTCAAGCTTAGCATAGCCCCCACGAGATAATATATGGGGGTGGCAATTCTTTGCAGCACTTTCTTGTGCCTTTCTTCTTGTTTCCTGTTTTAATAAACAAAATCAAGAAAATTATAAAATTACCCAAAGATACAATTTCTTTGCAAACAAAACTCAAATTGAATAAAATATATAAGGCCAACACACAAGAAAGGCAGGATCTTGTCGGCTCTTAAGAAATTTCTCCCATGTCAAATCATCAATGAACGAATATTTCTCACAAGGAGATAGACCAATTTTTGACCCGAATATGTATTTTCTGGTAAGGTCCGACTTGAAGGCCTTCCAACGATCCCCCGCATATGAAATACATTTCCTCTTCAGTGAGTTGTCATTTGGGATGTCAAAGGTGAGCTACATGACAACAAATAGAAAAATTAGTCTATGATAATATTAGCCACAAGTAAATTGTTACAAACATAAAGAGTTACAAACATAAAGAGTTACCATAATACTTTCCCAAATATTATCCTTGATGCAAGATTCTACATCATCCCACTCTTTCTTCAAGAGACTAACCCTACTACGTCCTTGGAGAGCCACATAACTATTGAAAGTTTCTTTATTTGGCCCCGTAGGAATCCCGACCACATCAAACTCGATGGGGACCTTTTGATCATTAATTCGGCTAAGGGTTAACTCTTTTAATTGTGTAGGACCTCTGCCTGTTTTCCGTTTGGATCCGATATCCGACCCACTCTGTGAAGGAGGGTTGTGAGATGAATCACCCATGTGCCTGTAAAAATAATAAAATAAAGGTTAAGAACATATTTTTATAATCAACATCAAGAAACATATTTCAAATATTAATAGTGGAATAAGATTAAAAACAACTAACTTGATTAGGGAATATCAATATTCTCCCATATCCCTTCATCATGATCACGAGTAGCATGTTCATTATCCATTATTATTTCTTCATCCAAAGTAGGGATCCTTGATGAGAAAGGAGTCTCAGAAATAACAAGAGTATCATCACTACTAATTATGTTTCTTCCTTTTAAACCACTGACAACCTTTTATGAGAGGGATCTTTAATATAAAATACTTGTTTTGCTTGGCAAGCCATGATGAAAGACTCATCTTTATAAGCTACTTTATCAAGGTTGACCAATGTAAATCCTAATCCATCAGTTTGCACACCATTATTAATATCAACCCACTTACATTTGAAAACAGGAACTCTAAAGTTAGTGTAGTCGACCTCCCAAATCTCTTCAATCACTCCATAGTAAGATATGGATGCAATAACAGGGCTTTTATCTTTGGAACTAGAGAAGTGCATGGACTCAGCCATTATCATAACCCCACTATTTTGCACAGTACTCTTCTCATCTTGGGACTTTGTATAGAAGGAAAGATTATTGATATCATATCCACTCCATTTTATGACTTGGAATGTTAGCTTATTTGCTAGCGATTTTAATGTATCAGAAGCAGTATCATCCATAATAATGGTTTCACTAAACCAACTTGGAAAGGTCTTGTTATGCTCATTCATCAACATCTTTTCGTTCATTCTAGGGTTTTGCTTCTTGATAATGTTTTTGTGAGAGCATAAGTAAGGTTGAACTTCATCGGTGTTATTTAAGATATACAAATGTGCTTGAAGCACTTCCTTTCGATCTGGGATTGTAGCTTTTACACCTAGAGTACCCTTACCTCCATATCTTTCTTCATGACGAGACTTAGGAAGCCCTATAGCTTCCCCATCCTTCACATACGTAGTGCAAAACTCAATAGCCTCTTCTGCAATGTACCTTTGAACAATAGATGCTTCAGGGCGGTGTGGATTCTTCACATACCCTTTTAATATTTTCATGTACCGCTCAATTGGGTACATCCACCGTAAATAAACTGGGTCACACAACTTAATCTCCCTCACTATATGAACAATCAAGTGAACCATGATATCAAAAAATGAAGGAGGAAAATACATCTCTAATTGGCATAAGATAATAAAAGCTTCATTTTCCAACTCATCCAATTTCTGAGGGTCAATGGCTTTGCTACATATAGCATTAAAGAAAAAGCACAACCTGGTTATGGCTTGTCTTACATTTTCAGGCAAAATGTCACGAATAGCCACTGGTAATAGATGTTGCATCAATATGTGGCAATCATGAGACTTTAAGCCAACCAATTTCAGATCTTTCATAGAGACAAGCCTTTTGATATTTGATGAATAACCTTGTGGGACTTTGATTCCATGTAGACTCTCACATAAACTTTTTCTCTCTGCTTTTGATAATGTATGACATGCAGGGGGCAAATATGCGCGCTTATTTTCTGCTACCTGCGCATGTAACTTTTCTCGTATACCCATTTCAAACATATCTAGGCGAGATTTCACACCATCCTTTGTCTTGCCCGGTATGTTTAGAAGCGTTCCAATAACACTATCGCACACATTTTTCTCCACATGCATTACATCAATACAATGTCTTACATCAAGCTTGCACCAATATGGAAGATCAAAAAAGATTGACCTCTTCTTCCATATGTTTCTCTCAGCGGCAGTGGCTTTCTTTTGGGTCTTTCCAAAAGTAATATTGATGTCTTTCACCCATTCATAAACTTGCTCTCCAGTTAAGGCCTTTGGAGCAACTCCATTCTCTTGCAGTCCATTAAAGGCTTTCTTTAATCTACGATATGGGTGATCAGGTTTGAGAAATCTTCGATGGCCAAGGTAAACCGTCTTTTTTCCATGAATCAGTTGATGGTAACATGTACCTTCTTCACATATAGGGCATGCTTTATGCCCCTTAACACTATATCCGCACAAGTTCCCATATGCTGGAAAATCATTTATGGTGCAAAAGATCATGGCACGCATCTTGAATAATTCATGGCTATATCCGTCAATCACATCCATGCCTTCCTCCCATAACATTCGCAAGTCTTCAATCAAGGGACGTAAATAAACATCTATGTCATTTCCAGGCTGTTGTGGGCCCGAAATCATCATAGACAACATTATGTATTTCCGCTTCATGCACAATTGAGGAGGGAGATTGTAAATTACCAACAGAACTGGCCATGAGCTATGCTTACTACTCAAGTTACCATATGGATTCATTCCATCCGTAGCAAGTCTAAGCCTAAGGTTTCTTGGCTCATTGCCAAAGTCTGGAAACAATTGATTGATTCTTTTCCACTGCAAAGAGTCAGCCGGATGACGAATCTTTCCATCACATTGCCTCTCATCTGCATGCCATCTAAGGTTCTTTGAATCTTTTGCATTAGCAAATAATCTCTTGAACCTTGGAATTATTGGAAGATACCATAAGACTTTTGCCGGAGGCCCATTTGGGCTCTCATCACAACTAGAATCACCATCCTTCACTTTGTAGCGTGATACCTGACATATGGGGCACTGATGCAACGCTTCAAACTCGTTTCTGTACAAGATGCAATCATTGGGGCAAGCATGTATTTTCTTGTATGCCATACCCATTGGACACAATATCTTCTTTGCCTCATAGTTACGATCCGGTAGTGTATTACCTTCTGGAAGCATAACTTTCAATAACTCAAGCAATTCGGTAAAACTTTTGTCACTCCACCCATTTTGTGCTTTTATCTTGAACAATTTTAATACTGCTTCCAATCGTGAGAATTGAGTGCACCCTGGATACAACGGCTTCTCCGCATCACTACACAAATGATCATATACATGTGCTCGCTGAAAAAACTCTGGTCCAATATCACGGATCATGTCTTCTAATCGATCATCCATATCTACATCAACTTGCTCAGTTTGGGACACACTTGGCATGCTTAATGATTCACCATGCCATATCCATCTTGTATAACTCTTGCAAAATCCATCGCAAAGAACATGTTCTTCTATTTCATCCACTTTCAAACGTCTTAGGTTCACACATTTTACACAAGGACAAAAAAATATTTCAGTATTATCATGAGCATTTCTTTTAGCAAATTCTAAGAACTCTTTCACCCCATTCTCATACTCATCACTTGTGCGTAAAGCATTTATCCAACTACGATCCATATGTGCACGGACTGTTTGAGAAAGACATTAAAAGGAAGATTAAGAATCGAGTTATCAAAAGGAATATAAAAAAACATAAAAATCAAAATCAATGATTAGGAAGACTTAGCATTTGTACATAAATAGAAAAAAATTAAGTTATCAAAAAGAAAGTTCATCACAAGAAACTTGCAAATGTACTTAAGCAAGTGCCCTACCATGAGTTAAACTAAACATAGTAAGTAAGCACTACTAACACCTATAGTAAGTAAGCATTTATCCAACTACGATCAAACATTAGGATAAAAAAGTTTATGAATACCTAGTACGAATCACAAATGACAAGACATTCAAGTAAAGATCAAGATGGCTTCAATGATGCATAAATGAAGTTTATGAATACTAGTGCCTGGTCTTGTTATCACACCATTAGCTTTATTATAATCTTTTTGAAAAAAATAGTTACCATTTATAAAATCAGAAGATTTTGAAACATTGACAACTTTTCGACACTCAAATAGAATTGTATCAATAAGTTATGGAAATATAACTATTATTAGAGTCTCAAGCCGAGTTGGAAAAATGTTGGCACCCAACATAAAAAGTATCTTAACCTTATGAAGATGATCCCATGTAATTGCAACAAACATGACTTCTTATTCTAGTAATGTAGAGAATATTACGGTGCTATATTGTCATTACAAGTAATTAGACATGAGACCATCTAGATATTGTGCATATTTCCTAAAACAATTCAGCTAAGATAGTGAGGATCACACCATACAATTAAGAAAAGCTAATATATTCAGATTCTTTTTTTTTCATAAATTTCCCTAAGAATGCAACCAAGATTAGCACAATCTCTATTTTGATTCAGATCTAATTTCTAGGAGTTTCTCAGTGATGTTAGTACCAATGACCATTTTCAAAACTACAAAGCATTAACCTCCTATACAAAATAATCCGTAATCAGCTAGCGCCCTGTATCCAAGATAAGATTTAGCTTTTTATATGATTAATCAAATAGCTAAACTAATTACTACCCCTATTTAGAATCTAACCCCTAATTTAACCTAAGCTTCACTAAACTTTGTTCGCAGCAGGGAAAGGGACCATCCCTTTGCAATAAGTTCCAATTTACACATAGCTACAACAAAGATGTCCAAGCTGTCCCAAATAAACACCTCACTCATCCCATTAACACCCGATAGCCCTTAAGCTTTTGGCACACAAAATAACCCTCGCGTGACAACCCAAAAACAAAAGAATCACATGAACTACTCATCAATCCAAAACAGAGTTTTTATCCCAGAATAAACTCAAAGTCCTAATTGCCATCTCAGCCCATCCCAAACCAATAACCCACGGCAGAGGAAACAAATTTCCCTCGTATACAAAGAAAATCAAACTTGATTGCTAGCCCACCATTCCAAAACCGAAACACAACTCAACGCTACTGATTAAATTCCAAGTATCAAACCCTAAACAATGAACCCTTACCTCAGTCTCCTTGCTTCGATCAAACTCCGATCAAATCCGTTGCCAACAGGCTATGCCGGAGGAACTGTTCGGGATTCGGGGAAGAGCGCTCTACAGTGGAAGGAGGCGCAGTCGCCAGACAAATCGAGTGGAGAAGAGGAAGACTAGAGGTGGCATCGGCGCACGGTGAGGAAAGAACCCGCACAGGGGAGGGGTCGCACTGCAGCAATGAAAGGAAGGCGAAGACAAACGAGATGGGAGGTTCACCGACGATGAGAGCTCCTAGCCGCGGAGGTCGACCTTGGCGCGATCCCATGAGGCGAGCTGCGGCGTCGAGCGGAGAGGGGAAGATTCGGCGAGGCTAGGGCACGGGGAGATCTTTCATAATTGACATGTATGACTTAATTAAGAACAAGGCATGCGCGCGAAAAACATATGACCACGGTTATTTATAAAACCATAGTCAAATATATTTTTAACACCGGTTGTTAAAAGAACCGATGTTAAAAGTATTTTAAAGTTCAAATAATTATAACATATGACCCCGGTTATTTATAAAACCGTAGTTAAATATATTTTTAACACCGGTTGTTAAAACAACCGGTGTTAAAAGTATTTTAAAGTTCAAATAATTACAAAAATGCCACCGCCTTTTTTTTTAACACCGGTTTTAATATAACCGGTGTTAAAAGCCGTTGTTAAAGGTCTTTTTTGTACTAGTGCTGATAGCCTCCTCTAACTGTGACATTAGAAGGGTCACATACATCAGTATGTATGAGTCCTAACAATCTGTCGCTCTTTCGCCGTGTCCACTAAATGGAGTCTTGATCATCTTACCTAGAAGACAAGATTCACATGTCTCATATGATTCAAAATCAAATGAGTCCAGTAATTCATCCTTATATAGCTAGGATATGCGACTCTCATTTATATGACCTAAGCGACAATGTCAGAGATACGTTTGGGTCAAATCATTTGGTTTGAACGATTTGGTATTTATGTTATAGATTAGGTTTTCTAAGTCTAGAACATAGAATTCATTCATAAGTGGTGCACTACAATAGAATATGTCATTTAACATTATAGAACAACATTTGTCCTTGGGAATCGTTAATTATTTAAATCAAATAAGATTTTCATTGATAATCTTGGATGGATAATCAATATTATCAAGGATAATCCTCAACCAAATGTACCTTAGAGTAAAATATGATAACGTTCGTCTCAACCAATGTCGTCAACTCCCTACTATATATAAACGGATATTTATCCTAATATATTGTCCTTTGCAGGAAAAGATCATAGATCTAATAGAATATTTTATACCTCACCATCGACCTATTAAAATAACCCCTCGTACACATTAGCACTGGTTGGAGCAACAAATTAGCACTTGTGAATACTCTATTGAATCACACAGAATGAGCTGAGTCCATATGTATCGATCAGTTTCCATTCATTTAGTACCTCTGGAAGAGTACGCCCAGACTCGGCATGTAACCTCGAAAGAGCCGTTAGCTTACGGATCATGCTGCTCTGGATCCTGTTCTTGACCACTAACAAACATCTGGGACGATGCTTCCCATGAAGCTTGAAGGTTGAAATAAATCCAAAATATTAATGTATATATACTCCCTCATATCCAGAGATTGTGATCATCGAACTCGATCGATCAAATTATATCGATTGCAATCCAATTGCCGTTGGCAGCAGCTAGCTCATGGCGTCGCTGATTAACCTCGCGATGTTCCTCTCCGTCGTCCTCTGGGTCTGCCTGCCGGCGCCAGGTACCGGAGTGAGTACTCCCACGGCGGACATGTTCGAGAGGTGGATGGCTGACCACGGCCGCACATATAGAGACGAGGCCGAGAAAGTTTACCGGCGCGAGGTGTTCGCCAGGAACTTGGAGTACGTGACTGCCTTCCGTCGAGCCAGAGGACGACAGCGCAGTTACACCGTCGGCCTCAACCGCTTTGCCGACTACACGAAAGAAGAATTCCTCGCGACTTACACCGGCGGAAACCCTCCATCAGTCGCCTCGGCTCCGGTGCTGCCGGCCCCGTTCAAGTACGCAAACACGACTGCCCCCTCCAGCATCGATTGGCGTGACAGAGGAGCAGTGACCCCGATCAAGGACCAAGGCAATTGTGGTTCGTGTTGGGCATTCTCTTCCGTTGCATCGATCGAAAGCATCAACCAGATTGCCAACGGGGAACTGATATCTTTGTCAGAGCAAGAACTCGTCGCCTGCGACGACAACGACTCAGGGTGCGACGGCGGACTGCATTACCAGGCCTTTTCCTTCGTCGTCGCCAATGGAGGCATCACCAACGAAGCGAACTATCCTTACCAGCCAAACCAGACTGCTTGTGACTCGAGCAAATTAGGAGACAAGGTAGTCTCCCTGACGGGCTACAGCCTCGTGCCGAGCAACAGCGAGGAGTCGCTCATGAAGGCCGTGGCAAACCAGCCGGTTTCCGTGTCGATCGATGCGAGCGAGTTCATGCTGTACTCCGGTGGGATCTTCAACGGGCCTTGCGAGGCCAATCTCAATCACGAAGTGACACTCGTCGGCTACGGAACCGATGGGAACGGGACCAAGTATTGGATAGCCAAGAACTCGTGGGGAACGGCGTGGGGTGATCAGGGTTACATATTACTCGAGAAGGATGTCGATCGAAAGGAAGGGCTTTGTGGTCTCGCCATTAGAGCTTCTTTTCCCATCATCTAGATTTCAGACTAGCTATTTTCTGCTTTCCTAGCTCTGTTTTAATTGCTCTGTGAAAAATAAGATTATTCATGTTTGTAGATCTTCATTTACAAATCTGAATCGAACAAATTGCAAAATGATCAAATTATTACTCGTCGTCTACGCGTAACTGCACATTTCGTAGCTGCAGAAACTGCCCTTCTTGCACCTCCTGTTGCACCCGCCACAGTTCTTGCCGTCGTACATGACGTTCACGCACCTTCGGCCGCAGCACACTTCGCCGTACCGGTATTTCCTTCCACATTCTCAGAGATGAAATTGTTTTCGAATTTTTTTTCAGGTGACTCTCTGTCGATTTTATATGTTGAAAAAAATCATCAATTATTTTTTAAAAAAATATATTTGAAAAACTCTCGAATATATTTTTTTCTTTACGTAAATTATTTTTGAAAAACTATATTTTTTACATAGAAAATTTTTTGCCACTTAAATATTCTTTCTAAAGTATGAAATATCTTAAATTTATTTTTTTACAAACCCTATTTTTTTTGAAGTGATCAAATGGAAGAAGTTAGATGGTTAAATTAAAGGGAGGCTAATTTAATTTAATTGTAATATTTTTATATATCTTATTGTATAATCTATTTTATTATTTTGATAAACAATATTATTTTTGTGTTTGGTTTACCCTAACTTAAGTTAGGTTGATACACATAAAAAGGGAAAGATTATAAGTATCTCGGATTGGTTTTGATAAAATCAACCAAGTCAAGTTAGGTCCTGTGTATTTTTGATGTCTTGTGTCTAAGTGTGCAGAAACTTAGGAGCACAAGAAGTCGAGCGGAAGATACGGCAAGCGAGAAAGATGACGCGGGAAGAGAGTCGATGAGCTCAGTGCATCCGAGGGATGAGAAGACTGCGAAAGAATACACCAGTGGAAGAAAAGGACGTATGCAATGTCCGCGGGACGAGAAGCTGGAGAGGAAGACTGCTCGAGGAGAAGGTCGGAAGTTGGGTTCGGGTGAGCTAAACATCAGATGATCAAAAATCACTTGGGAGATCTAGAAGATTGGTCAACCAAAGGCTGACCAGAACCAGGCGAACCGAGCGGCCCAATCAACTCGGGTGCCCGTCCATATAGGCGCCCGAGTTGACTCGAGCGCTCGACCATACAAGCGCCCGATTGCAACTCGAGCGCCCAAGAACAAATTCTATCAGTTTCCAGCCGTTGCGTACTGGATCAACATTGATCGGAACTCAGGCGCTCGAGATGTGTCATGTCAACAACGGATGAGTTCGTCCAGAGGCTATAAATATACTCCTTGAGTTCAAAAAGAAGAATAACAACTATGTATTCATTTTCCTACTCTTTCTATGTACTTTCAAAATGTAAGAGACTTCTCTGCCTTCAACGAAGCATTGTTTATAGAGCTTGTCAACACCTTAGATTAGCAACTATCCTGGTTACTGTTGGATCGAGAGAACCGATAGAGGGGGGGTGAATATCGGAAAGCATTCGGATTTAATATGAGAGAAATTACACAGCGGAAATTAAAACCAACACACGAACACAAGTGGTTTTACTTGGTTCGGAGCCTAGGTCGACTCCTACTCCAAGGCCCACGATCGTTAATCGTTTACTTTGGGCAATTCTATATGAGGCGCAAAAGCAGTTTACAAAGATTGATTACAGAATAAGTGCAGTAAATTAAAAATCAACTCTTCTTTACCGACGTCCGGAGTAGATGGTATTTTCGGAGCAGTTGGACGTCGTCGGCACTTGTATCTCAAGTCAGGAGGTTTCTGGAGCAGAGCGCGGGAACGGAAGAGCGTGAATGCGTTGGAAAACTTGGATGTCCTGAAGCCTTGGTTCGAGGGCCTTTTATAGGCCCTGGGGGCACCCGGAACGTCGGGGGCGCCCCCCCCCCCCACGTGTCAGCCGATCCGCCTCGGTCTCGGTCAGCTCTGATCCCTCAAAAATCGGGATCAAGCATTGACGGGGGCGCCCTGATCGCTGGGGGCGCCCGGGTTGACCGGGTCAGCTCTCTTATCCGCTGGCTTCGAGGGGAGCTGCTTCGGTACTTGGCGCTGGGGGCGCCCGCAGCATGCGGGGCGCCCGGAGCGATGGGGGCGCCCGGAGCATCCGGGGCGCCCCGACAGTCAGTTGTCGAAGCAGAGTTTGCTTCTGCTGGTTGGTCTTCACCTTGGGGGCGCCCCGACAGTCAATTGTCGAAGCAGAGTTTGCTTCTGCTGGTTGGTCTTCACCTTGGGGGCGCCCGGAACATCCGGGGCGCCCTGCTTAGCTTTTGCCTCACTCCTTTGAAGTTCTCTGAGCTGCAGACACTCAGTCCTTCGGTCCTGCATCCAGGGTTAGTCCAAAAAGCAGTAACATATTAATTTTTATACAGCCTTAGCTGTCTTAGTTCTGACTTTGGGTCTCCAAAATGGAGCCCTAGGTCGAACCGACGCCTACTGTTCCCTCGACGTGGAACGCGTCCTCACCTACTCCTCTCGGGAGAATGTACCTGATGCCAACCGCTCCTCTGGTTGGACTTTTGCCTCGCGGTCCTTCGCCAGGTCTTGGATGCTGAGTTGTCCTTCGCCCGGTGCCTAGCATTCCTTCGCTAGGGCTTCAATCCCAGGCTGTCCTTCGCCTGGCGCCTAGCAGTCCTTCGCTAGGGCTTTTTACCCTGGCATTCCTTCGCCAGTGTCTAGCAGTCCTTCGCTAGGGCTTTTTACCCTGGCATTCCTTCGCCAGTGCCTAGCAGTCCTTCGCTAGGGCTTTTTACCCTGGCATTCCTTCGCCAGTGCCTAGCATTCCTTCACTAGGGCTTTTTACCCTGGCATTCCTTCGCCAGTGCCTAGCATTCCTTCGCTAGGGCTTTTTACCCTGCACACTAGAGTAACATTGTTAGATAACAAGTGAGACTTAACTTTTGAACCCTGTTGTCATTATCAAAACACAGGTTTGACTTGGGTGCTTTCTGCACCAACAATCTCCCCCTTTTTGATTTATGACAACCCTGGTTCAAAAAGTTAAGTTTAATCAATGCATGTAAAAACATTAAATTTTGTTCCCTCCCCCTGGAAGGACTCTCCCCCTAGATTTTTCAAAAATTCGTGGGGTTTTAAGTTTAAGGAAAAAAATTTTACTTGGAACTTTTCAACAGAAGGCTTTTGTATTTTCAAAAATAATTTTTGCACTTTTGAAAACTTAAGTTTAGGTACTTGGAAATCTTTTGACAACTTAATTTTTAAAAGTACATAGAAGAGTTTTTGGAAGCATGAGTTTAGAGTACTTAGAAAAATTTTGAAGCCTTAAGTTTTAAAGTACTCAAAAGTTTTTGAAGGCTTTAACTTAAGTACTTAGTAAATTTTTGACAAGCTCTAGTACTTAGTAAGTTTTTGAGAAGCTTAAGTACTTGGAAAATTTTGAAAGGCTTAAGTACTTAGAAAATTAAAAGCTTAAGTACTTAAAAAATTTTTTTGAAAAGCTTAAGTACCTAGAAAATTTTTGAAAAGCTTAAGTACTTAAAAAAAATTTTTAAAAAGCTTAAGTACTTAAAAAAATTTTTTGAAAAGCTTAAGTACCTTTTTGAATAAGGGATAGATTTTGAAATTTTGAGAGACAAAAATAAAAAATTTTAAATTCTATCCTTTCTTATCTCTCCCCCTTTGCCATATATCAAAAACAGATAAATATAGCAGAAATTAAATTGCATAAAGGAAATAACTTTCATAAAGGAAAATATTTGCATGATTTTGCTGTACTGAACTAATTCATGATAAGACTTAAACCAAATCAGTTGATTTTCTCTTGTAGGGACCTGTCTAACCCATTTAGCTACTTACTAACTGTTATAAGCAGTAATTTTTGCTAGGGTTAGTCAAGTTAAGTGCTTCTGTTCAAGTTAGATTTTCTAAACTTGACACTTAACTTGATTACTGTGTAAGTTGTATTTAGTGCCCCAATTACTGCAGATGCACTGACTTAAAGCATCTTGAATTAAGGCAAAGACCTAAGCATTTCAACCCTTTCTAGGTTATCAATCAAAAGTACCCTAAGGTGCTTGTGAGATGCTAGCTTCTAAATCTATAGGTGCATGCAGTTCTAGGGTTAGGGCCTAGGCTAAGTTCATTTGCGAAAAAGCCCTAGTTTTGAAAGGGGGTGGTTTTAAAAATAACACTAAGTCGGAAAAGATTTGAAAGAAAACTGATTTTGAAATTAAAGAAAAACAGTTTTTCAAAATTCTTTTAGAACCTGATTTTTAAATTAAGTAAAGCAAAAAGAATCAAAAATAGAGTTAATCTATTCTACAGAGCACAATCCTAACTGCCGATCAAATAGGACAGAACAAATACTCATTTCCATAAGTCAGCTAGTCAAATAGAACAACCAACACAGTCATAAAAGACAGGCACAAGTCAACCCTACTGAGTAGGGGCAGTCAAATAGTTACTAGTACAATGTTGAGCAAATCTAGGACGAGGGACCGGGATGATCAGAGGAGCCCGGCTGCCAGGATCGAATTTGTCCTTGTTTAAATTCTTTAGAAGTTAAGTAAGTTGATAAACGTTCATACCAAGCCCTAGGTGCTTGTTTTAACCCATATAGTGCTTTAGTTAATTTGTAAACGTGGTCAGGTCTGTCTAAGTCCTCAAACCCAGGGGTTGTCCTACATAAACTTCTTCTTTAATGAATCCATTTAGGAAAGCTGACTTTACATCCATTTGGTATAGCTTAAATCCTTTATGGGATACAAAGGCTAACAACATTCTAATGGACTCAAGTCTAGCTACTGGGGCATATGTTTCATCGTAATCTAATCCCTCTACTTGGCTGAATCCCTTAGCTACTAAGCGGGCTTTATTTCTAACTATTTCTCCTTGATCATTTAGCTTATTCCTAAAGACCCACTTAGTGTCAATGATGGATTTGCCTTCAGGTTTAGGTACTAGTTCCCAGACTTGGTTCCTCTCAAATTGGGCTAATTCTTCTTGCATAGCTATGATCCAATCAGGGTCAGGTAGGGCTTCCTCTATAGTTTTGGGTTCAATTTTTGATATCATAGCTATTTGACTAAGGTTTCTGTAGGAGGATCTAGTCCTGACTCATAGAGTTGGATTACCTACAATTTGATTGGTTGGGTGACTAAGTCTGGGTTTCTTGGTTCTTCTAGAACTTGGTTCAGCCTCAGGTCCAGCTGGTCGGTTTGGTTCACTATTTGATTCGACTCTTTGGGCTGGTTGATTTGTTGGTTCGATAATTGGTTCAGTTGACTCATTAATTGGTTCAATAGTTAGTTCGTTTAAGGGTTCAATTAAAGATTCACTAGTTTGTTCATTATTTTCTTGATCAGAATTTGTTGAAGTTAGGTCTGGATTATCAGATGTTGAGTTGATTTCTTCATCAAATATTAAGTTTGTTGTTTCTTCAATTTTCTTAGTTTGTTTGTTATAAACTCTATAGGCTCTACTTGTGGTTGAGTATCCTAGGAAGATACCTGGGTTTGACTTGGACTGAAATTTTCCTAAATAGTCTTTGGTGTTTAGGATATGGACTTTGCATCCAAAGACCCTTAGGTAGTGTAGATTTGGGAGTCTATGGTAGTACAGTTCATAGGGTGTTTTGTTGTGTCGCTTGTTAATCAGAACCCTATTTTGGATGTAACAAGCCGTACTAATTGTTTCTGCCCAATATTGGTTTGCTAGGCTAAATTCGTTGAGCATGGCCCTAGCGGCTTCCTTTAATGTTCTATTCCTTCTTTCGACTATTCCATTTTGTTGGGGGATTCTAGGACATGAAAATTCTGTTGGATCGTGAAAACCGATAGAGGGGGGGTGAATATCGGAAATCGTTTTTCTTTCGGAAAGCTTAGAGCAAGTATGCAGCGGAAATTAGAAACACAGAGACACAGTTCGATTTACTTGGTTCGGAGCCTGTATCGACTCCTACTCCAAGGCCCACGGTCGTTGACCGTTTACTTTGGGCAATTCTATATAGGCGCAAAACAGTTTACAATAATTTGATTAAAAGAATTAAGTGTAGTAAACAAAACACGCTCTTCTTTACCGACGTCCGAAGTAGATCGAATTTCTCGGAGCAGCAGGACGTCGTCGGCTCGTGTTGGAAGGTTTCCGGAGCAAGTCGCGAGAGCAGAAGAGCTTTGAGGCGTTGAATCGAAGTTGTTGTTGAAGGCTTGGGCGATAGAGAGAACCGATAGAGGGGGGGTGAATATCGGAAAGCATTCGGATTTAATATGAGAGAAATTGCACAGCGGAAATTAAAACCAACACACGAACACAAGTGGCTTTACTTGGTTCGGAGCCTAGGTCGACTCCTACTCCAAGGCCCACGATCGTTGATCGTTTACTTTGGGCAATTCTATATGAGGCGCAAAAGCAGTTTACAAAGATTGATTACAAAATAAGTGCAGTAAATTAAAAATCAACTCTTCTTTACCGACGTCCGGAGTAGATTGTATTTTCGGAGCAGTTGGACGTCGTCGACGCTTGTATCTCGAGTCAGGAGGTTTCTAGAGCAGAGCGCGGGAACGGAAGAGCGTGAATGCGTTGGAAAACTTGGATGTTCTGAAGCCTTGGTTCGAGGGCCTTTTTATAGGCCACGGGGGCGCCCGGAACGTCGGGGGTGCCCCCCCCCCACGTGTCAGCCGATCCGCCTCGATCTCGGTCAGCTCTGATCCCTCAAAAATCGGGATCAAGCTTTGACGGGGGCGCCCTCATCGCTGGGGGCGCCCAGGTTGACCGGGTCAGCTCTCTTATCCGCTGGCTTCGAGGGGAGCTGCTTCGGTACTTGGCGCTGGGGGCGCCCACAGCATGCGGGGCGCCCGGAGCGATGGGGGCGCCCGAAGCATCCGGGGCGCCCCGACAGTCAGTTGTCAAAGCAGAGTTTGCTCCTGCTGGTTGGTCTTCACCTTGGGGGCGCCCGGAACATCCGGGGCGCCCTGCTCAGCTTCTGCCTCACTCCTTTGAAGTTCTCTGAGCTGCAGACACTCAGTCCTTCGGTCCTGCATCCAGGGTTAGTCCAAAAAGCAGTAACATATTAATTTTTATACAGCCTTAGCTGTCTTGGTTCTAACTTTGGGTCTCCAAAATGGAGCCCTAGGTCGAACCGACACCTACTGTTCCCTCGACGGGGAACGCGTCCTCACCTACTCCTCTCGGGAGAATATATCTGATGCCAACCGCTCCTCTGGTTGGACTTTTGCCTCGCGGTCCTTCGCCAGGTCTTAGATGCCGAGCTGTCCTTCGCCCGGTGCCTAGCATTCCTTCGCTAGGGCTTCAATCCCAGGCTATCCTTCGCCTGGCGCCTAGCAGTCCTTCGCTAGGGCTTTTTACCCTGGCATTCCTTCGCCAGTGCCTAGCAGTCCTTCGCTAGGGCTTTTTACCCTGGCATTCCTTCGCCAGTGCCTAGCATTCCTTCACTAGGGCTTTTTACCCTGGCATTCCTTCGCTAGGGCTGTTTACCCTGCACACTAGAGTAACATTGTTAGATAACAAGTGAGACTTAACTTTTGAACCCTGTTGCCATTATCAAAACACAGGTTTGACTTGGGTGCTTTCTGCACCAACAGTTACAACTAAATAAATTCTAAATGTCTCTTTAGTTTTATGTTGTTGTTTTGTTTATTATTAATTATCTAATTAATCATCTTTACTAAAAAAAACTTGTAAAAGATATAGTTTGAACATGTAAGGCTATTCATCTATCCTCTAGCCGACCTGCACGAGACCAATAGATATAGTTAAAATGATTGACTATAATAGACCTTAAAAAATATAAAGGTAACACATTTAAAGTATCTTCGTGATATAGTTTTAATAGTAAAATCATCAATAATAGCATCATATTAAATGTTTTCCAAAATATCTTTTTCAATGCATAAAATTGCTAATTCACTTAGCCTATCTTGAGTCATTATAGTTCGTAAATAAGATTTTATTAATTCTAATTTTGAAAAAAATGTAACGGTCACGAATACTGTCAATAATATCCTATAAGCAATCATCACACTTGAAAATATATCCATTATTTTTAAAAACTCTAATATTTTAATGAAAGCCTATTTTTTATTTGTTTCATAAGATTCACTTGGTAATAATACTTGTAAAACTTGTAATTCTGAAAACATATATTTTACATCAATATCAGAAGTGTCGTCATTTCTTAAATTATTTTCAAGATTCACACAAGAACTCATCAATTAATCATTATCCAATAAAATTAATTTTGTAACATCATATAAAAACCCAAATATAGATTCAAAATATTGTAACTATTCAATCCTACTCTTCAATTGGCCAAGAGCAATATCGACCACTAAAATAAAATAATCTATCCGAAAAGATTCTTTAGGTGATTGGTTTTCCCTTTCAATATTAGTAATCTCAAAATGTTTATTTCTACAAATTTTAGGTTTTGTAGGAAATACAAGCTCAATTTTCATATTAGATGATATTTTTTGCATCAATCATAGCAGAAACAAAATTATTTTCTCTATATTTTTCAAAAAAAGAGACAAGACCAGACAATTGTTTTACAATAACATCAAGACGCATATCCTGTTACTGTAATTTTTTATTAAATAAATTAATTTTATACAAAATATCATGTCAAATAACAAGGCTTAATATAAATTCAAAACTTGAAAGTTCACCGGATGCTAAAGTTTCAACATCTCTACTTAATTTATTGTCTTCACTTATTTATGCTTGAACAAAGCTCTCTGATTTGAGAAACTTGAGATAATATTGCTTTGACTGTTCAATATGACTTTCCCATCTCGTAGTTGATAATGATTTTAAAGTTAATCCATTAAAATATTCAAGTAAAACATTCTATCTTTTTGGTAAATTAGAAAACATGGTATATATGCACTGACATACTCCAAAAAAATGATTTTGCTTTAGCCCAAGAATTTGTCTTGTCACAAACAACTAAATTAAGAGAATGAGAACCGCGTGGCATGTAAAATGCTCTAGGATTAATGTCAAGCAATCTCCTTTACACACCTTAATTTTTGTTATTCATATTAGATCCATTATCATAACTTGATCCTCTCACAATATCAATATCAAGTTCTAAAGATTATAAAACAACTTGTAATTAATTGAAAAGACATAAACCAATTGTATCTTATACATTTATAAATTCTATGAAGTACTCTTTTATTTTAATTGGAGTCTCTAAACATCTATACGTCTTAATATGAGAGTTATTTATTCTTTGTAACTTGCATCCGGTGTACAATCAAGAGTTACTAAAAATATTTTACCTCTTTTATTTTTTTTAATTATTACATTCTTAACTTTTGAGACTAGAATAGATATTAACTCATTTTAAATTTTATGACTAAGATAATGATAATGAATTTTTTTATCTTGAATGAGTCGAAAATGTTCTTACATTATTGAATCAAAATATGCAATCATTTCAAGTAGACCCAAAAAATTACAATTACCATCTTCATAAATTTTATCATGTGTACCATGAAATGTCAAATTATGTATAGCAAGACATTTGACAATAGCAATTATTCTTAGCATAACATGTTTCTAATATTTTGTGTCATTTTTAATTTGTTATTATATTTCCTTATCAATTGTCAATGTTTTCTTTAATTTCATTTATAGTTCAACAAAAGCTCTCAGAGTAGTGAGGTGTTCCACACTATTTTCATATTGTTTAAGTTTGTCACATAAATATTTTCAGTCATTAATGCATTTTCTTGCTAAATTACTTTTGGTGTGTATTACTTTAAAAAACTTACAATAAATACAAATACTTTGTCCAACTCCTTCGAGTACACTAACCATTTTTGATCATAAGTCTCACCATTTGATAACATTTGAATATAATAAGTATGAGAAAAGTGTCGAGATTCTTTATCTAAAGGAAACTTAAGAATATCTTCTCTGTTAGGACCTCTTTTCACAGTAAATCTCTCATTATTATATCAAGATTATCCCAAACTCTTGGATCAAATATGTTTAAATCATATCTAAGTGTCAAAAATTAATATTCATTGTACGCTCATCATTACAACAATTATCAATATGTATAGTTTTGTCAATTTCAGTTTCATCCAAATTATTAAAATCTGTATTCTCTTCGTTCTCACTTTCTACAAATTTCTCATTTTCATCACTTTCGTTTCTCACAAATTCTTCATTTTCATCATTCTTGTTTTCAACAAAATCATCATTTATATTTGATTCATTAGTTAAAATCTGAACTAAGCTTTCCGTTGTGTTATATGATTCTTTACTAAAATATTTATTCAATGAACCTCTTAAGCTTGGGCTATCTCTTCTTTTTTTTTAATCTTTTTTGATATCCAAAGAGTTATTTCATGATGATAGATAATTATGAACAATAAACAATAAATAAAGAACAATAAAATCTAATATGGAAAAATTTTCTTCAATTCGGAATCCACTTATATAAGACCTTGCACAGATATCCTATAAGTTTATAAAAAAACACAATAAATAAGAAATCATCTAAATAGCTTAATCTAACTAGCTAAATGATATGAAAACTTAATTAATCTACTTATTTCATTTACTAGCCAAAAGAATTCATCTGAACAGAATAAACAACTAGAAGCCAAGGCTTTTTAGAGCAAACCAATAAGAAAATTCTTGCATCTCACAAACACAAATCATAATATGAAAAAAATAATATCAATAGATACTTACTAGAGAGGGCTTGTCTCGTCGTCATCAAGGGAAGAATCAAATTGGGAAGTCATTGGTGTAAGAAGTGTCACGCCCCGAAACCAACGGAGCAGCTGTTCCAATATAAAATCGGACAGTATCTCCCCTGTCCGACAGACAATTTACACACATACATACATCACACGCAGTTATAAAATGACCTTAGGTCTCAACACAACTATATATCATAACGAAAAATAACAACATCACAGTAAATAAGCTGTAAAACTCACCAGAGCTGCCCTCGGGGTAGACACGCAGCAAAACAACATCACGAAGTCCAACAGAGGACTCAAGAATACAATACCACTCGAATGAATAAAACTATAGAATTGCAAAAGTAAGATGAATACAACGCCAAAATATATGCTATAAAATAAATCCAAAATGCACAGAAGAACCCATCAAACAGTCGTAGGGACCCGGGACCGGGAACTGGGCTCCTCCGGCGAGCAATCAACCTGAAAACAAAAACATTGTGACGGGTGGTTAGTCCAAGTGGACTTTGCGGGTATATAGAAAGATATGCATAACTCAACAAAAATAGCTGGAATAGCTATACAGAAACAACATGATACAGTCTCAGCAGGAAAATCAGAATATGCATAACTGAAAGTAATAACTGACTATACATTCCAGAAATCAGTCTATCTTGACCATAAAAGGGCTCGTACCACACGAGCAAATGTAGGGTCATCAAACCACACATAAGTATATATTGTACGTGCATGTCAAACAAGTGCAGCAAATAAATGCAGCAATCACAATCAAAATGCACAATACATCATATACACATGATGCAATGACATGGTCACCCCTAACACCAGTCAAGCCACCGAGACATGCGATAATGTGTCAGCCGAGTGGGTAGAGTTGTGACACTGTGCGCACTCTGCCATCACTGCTCCTAAATGACCGAGTGGACAGGATGCTGGCGGGGGACTACCCCCTACCCCATGTATATATGAGGGAGCGTTGCTTTCATCTCCTTTGGTCAAGCCACCGAGACATGCGATAATGTGTCGCCCAAGTGGGTAGGGCTGTGACACTATGCACACTCTGCCATCATTGCTCCTGAATGATCGAGTGGACAGGATGTTGGCGAGGGACTACCCCCTACCCCATGTATATGAGGGAGCGTCGCTCTCATCTCCTCTAGTCTATAGAAAGAGAAGGGATCCCTGCCTACTACCACGCTCCAAAACCACTACCCATGAGCGGCNTATTAGTAAATAACAGAATTGAATTGAATTGAATTCTTTGATTTGGAATCTATCAAAATTGAATTCAATTTTTATATTGAGTAATGATACGCACAGTGAAAGTGAATGCCTCAGTGAAAACTTTGACCGTCAATCGACGACACGTCTGACGTCCGATCGTCGATCGGACACTACCGGCGGCCTTCGGCCGCCGCCCCGAACCAAACTATACCCTGGGGGGCATGGTGAACCCGTCGGGGATCGCCACAATTGCAATCTCGCATCATTGACCGTCGATTTCGATGGGTTCACCGTTGCCGGCGATCCTGACGAGTTCACCGTCCTCCCAAGGTATAGTTTGATTCGGGACGGCAATCAGAGGCCGCCGGTGGTGTCCGATCGACGATCGAACATGTACACATTAACTGCACGTCATTCACTATAATTTTAACTCTCCCAAATTCACTCTTCAAATCATTTCCCTTTTATATTTTTAATATTTGTTCTTCATCCAAAATGACGCTGAGTGAGAAATAAGGACTATTTAATAATTTTTATTTGTTAGAATAATTCCCTTCACAAATCAAATCTCTTTAGGTCTGATTTATTTTGAAAGATTTGAAAAGATTTGAATTCTAATTCTTTATCAAAATGTGTTTCAAATGATGAAATTAAATTTTAATTCATAAAAAAAAATTAATTTTATCCCTTTTGAAACAGGACATAAGGATTTTTTGAAAGTAGTTTAATAAAGAAATAAGCATATTCAATAAAGTCCACTGGCTAGATTCAAATGCAGTCAAATCGCCTGGTTGAACCTCGCCGATCAAGCCCAAACAATTTCTATTCTTGGGCTTCGCGATCCCCTTCCTCTCCAACGGAATGCCTCCTCTCCTGGCAAACCCTGCACCTCCGCTTCCTTCCGCCGCCGCCCAAGATGCTCACTTCTCTCCGCGTTCACCCAGGTGCCTCCTGTAGCTGGTGGGAGCTCCAGGTCTAAGCCGTCACCCGCCGAGGTCTCCAGGACAATCGTCGAGCTCTCCTCCACTGGGACCCTCTCCTCACTGTCCCCTGATGGCTGGCCCCTCTCCCTCGGCGCCCGCTTCGTTGTCGATTCCCACGGGGCGCCTGCTGTGTGCTTAAATCGCCCCGACAGACTCTTCGTTTCTGACGGTCGATCTAGCTTCCATGTTCAGGTTCAATTTTGATTTTGATTTTTTTTTACCACCGGAGTTTTATTTCTACCAGTATGTTTCTTGTGTTCCTTCTATAATTATTCTACTTTACTGTCATTTCTTGCCTATTTTTAGTTTCACCTTAAATTAAGTTCTGTGACGCTATAGTGCACTTTCAAGTACTTATTGGGCCAGTAAGGGATTTAGTCGTATGATTTCCAATTGTCAGTCAATGCATCTTTGTTGCATTTTTAGAAATATTATCAATTCACCTTTGCTATTTTTCAGAGCAGTTTCAGCAAACGAGGTCACGAACTCCACAATGCACGCTACTGGGAAGCTTGAGCAAACCCTAAGATACGTTTCTACTGAAGGTAATCATAATTCCCTATCCTAACTAATCTCGAGAGTAGGATGGCTAGCATTGTTCCTAATTAAGAACACTAAAAATTGCAGTATAAGTTATTTTCTTAAGTGCATAAAAAATGGTTTTCATCTGAGTTCATCTCCCTTTAGTGTACTCCATGTTTGTCCATTAGTCAGACATTTGGACAGGTATAATATTCCTACACTTGCTCATGAACAACTGGTCTAACTTGGGTTTTCTTTAGAAGTTGCATTATTGACATGTTCACACAGCATAAAATATGTATCTGCAAATCCTCAAAAAAAAAAAAAAAAATTTGCCTTGAGCACTAATATAAAATATCAATCATCTTTTCCGTTTGCCAACTGCTTTTTGCTGTCTATGTTATGTTCCTCTCTATAGAAATTCCATAATAATATTAGTCTGATGAAAACATATCTAAATGGCCCTAGCGATTTAATGGTCCTTCATAGAGCTCAGGGACAAGATAAAATCCATGTAGTCAACCTTAAATGGGTCTTCTTGTATGAAAGTTATACAAAATTGAGAGACCATGGTTGTGATTTGTTTGCTTCCAGAGCATTTGTAATATAACCAATTTTGACTCTAAAGAGTGGTGGTTTGTGAATAGGAAACATGCCACAGAATATTAGAGTAAATATCTTGGTATTCATTTACAGAGACTTGGGGCAAAATGGGAGAAAAAATATGGAGAAGAATGGAAAGAACTTATTTATCTATTTTCTGTTGATAAGGTGCTTCAAATTGAAGATCTGAAGGAGGTAGGACTTTGCTCTGCATGTACGGTTCCTCTAAGCATTACTTTGAATGTAATATTAGTTGATGTGTTTTTAATTTTATTTAATTATTCCATGGTCCATCTATGGATGTCATATCTCTGGTTATACAATGGATGAGAAATCATTGCTCTGCATGTACACTCAATGATTTGGTGAACTCAACTAACTTATCAAAACAAATGTTTCTTTAACTTGCCTAGAGTTACATGTGATGTGATTTTTATTCCTTATTTTTTTTTTGGTTGCATCCTTTTCCACTGTATATCATATGATAAACAAGTTCTTTTATGAAATATGAATTGAGCTCAGAAGCATCTTCATCTAAACAAGCTAACTTTCATATTTTCACCAGATTTTGTACAATCTATTGGTTTCCAGTGATAGTATCGTAAGGAGCTCCAGGAAAATTTTGTATTGATTCCCATGGACTTGAGTTCCTGGGCTCCTGTTAAGAACCTAATCATAAATACTAGCCTCCCAATTGTATATTGTAGGGATCCTTTATGCAAAAATAACATACATGCGCAACGTAAAAATGATCCCTCCAGAGATCCATGCGAATATAGTATACAAAGTTTGATAGAATGACTATCTTTGTTGCGTGAACGGTACAATCCCTGCAGCAACTTTGATTCGGCAGATCTCAACACGATCAGAATGGACGCGCTTCTATCAGTATCCACATGAACACGTTCCACTTGTACGAACTCAATTTCGAAGAAGAACCATCTTCATTGTACTAGCAACTTTGATGGTTCGGCCAAGAGAAGAGAAAAGGTGTTTGACCAAGAGAAGAGGAAGAGAAAGATGAAGAAGAAGAAGAAAACTCTATTCACCCTTTTGTACTCATCTAATGAATATAAAAGGTTTTTGCCACTTGATCTCCTTTTCATTAATGCTCCATTAATCTCTATTAATGGCATTAATCCTCTTTAGTGGTTGAGTCTAATCCAACGAATCCAATTCAGATTAAACTCAATCCAATAATTCAAAGGTTGGATTCATTTGAGTCTAACTTAATAAATCTAATTCGGATTAGACTTAACCCTATAATCTTAAGGTTCATCATATTTTAGTCAAACTAAAATAAACACATCTCCAAATCAACATATTCTTTGTGTGTGACCGAATATGCTCTCATAACATTGACAATGTCTTTAAAACCATTTTAGATACATATGCAATGAGCGACATCTACCAATGTATCATTGCTAACTAAGTGAAGAGAATGTCGAGATCCGACCTAACCTTTCTGTGTCTATTATCTTGTATAACTTGGTCCTTCTATCCTCGATGTCTAGATTGATCCGTGAGGCATAAACTGTATCATCCTCTTATCAATCTTTGTATTTCTTGATCTCCAAGTAGACTTACTTAACAAAATGAGCTCAATATCTCATATTGACTTATTTGAGCATGACCATGCATTTTAGTAGTCATACTTAATCAGGGGTCCACAAATATCACTCCCGTCATATGGAAGGGATAGATCTTATCTACATCAATCACATCCCTCCACATAACTTATTGCATGCTCAGTGATCGACTTTATAGTCCACCTTGTTACAATGACGTTTGCCGATACTAAAGTACACAACTCCTTATGTAGGGAACCATAGTGACTTCAGGTCTAAGGACTATTCATACCAATAGTCACTATGAGAATGTTTAAGACACTCATATAACGATCCATGAAACTTTCTCATGGCGGGTCAATTCAGTACATATTCTCTAATATATATATCCATATGTCAACTTGATATCCTATATCAATGACTTGTGAGATTAAGCCATCAATTGACTTACATGCTAGTCTCAAAGCATTAATATTGCCCTTGTATATTAATTCGACCAATTGATATGCTATAGACTAGAATCTACTACTCTAGAACATTATTGTACTTATTCATCTGACACAAATATGAGGTAAATATAATAACTATAAACTTTGTCTTTTATTAATGAAATATGGTACTAAAGTTCCCTTGTTAATCTTCTCATAATTGGCTCTAAGGGTTAATACTAACATATATAGCATGTATTACAAGGTATATAGTGTAACTTTATATTGACGAATTATAAACATAGGTGGAGCGGCTATTGTAGAGGAAAATCCCTAATGTTTTTCCCCATTAACTCCTTCACCTCCAACTAGTCCAATAATCTATTACAAACCTTTACAAAATAGTTTGGGAACACCATCAGTATTCAATGAGCAGACTAGTAGGTTCAAGACATTTGTCGTTTTTTGTGGCCCCTTCTTTTCAGGTGGCAAAAATTATTTGTCTGCAGGATTTTCCCTTTAGTATCATCAACATGGTGAGCTTTTCCACTCAGATTACATGATTTCATTTTTTACACAATTACTTTTTTGAATTGTATAGGATTCCTTATTAGTAATTGGAACTCTATTTATTTTACCACATGCAATTTCTTTCTTTTTTTTTATCATCTTTTCTAGTTTGTTCTACTGAGCTTTGATGATAAACTCTCTATTTAGCATTTTTGCTCTCCTACATTTCTTTGACTTCATTTGTAACTATGCTTTAATTTTGCAGGATTATACATTAGTCGCCTAGATGAAAATAGACACTTTGATACTGTATAAACAAGCTTCTGCAACTTCATCTTGATTTTTTCTTGTAATGCAATAACAATCTGAGATGTTAAGCATTCATATATACATGGTATAATTATAAATATACGTGGAGCTCATCTAAGCTTTGTTGAGATTGCATTGTAGGATTTTTCAGTTTGGTTGTGTTTTAGCTACTGGAGCCTTCTAACTTTTTTTAGTGTCTATATGTTAATGTATTTCTATGCTGCACTAGACTTTCTTGACTTGTTTGATCCATGTTTTAATTTGTAACTGTTGGAGCAATCGGCCCTAGGATGGTCCGGAGTGACCATGAGTTTTGATGTTTGGGCAAAGCGTTTAAGTTAGGTTTACCCTTGTATTTGATATGCGTATATGGAGTGTGCAGGTTGTACAGGTTACGCATATGGATTTGACTGGACGGCCTCGGTACGGTGAAGGATGGCATGGAGGCCAGCTGGAGGCTGGTGTGCGCATCTGAGGTACCATGGAGTGCAGGGACGATGAGCTGATGGGCGCGGACTTCGAGGCATGCGTGAAGGATGACATGGAGGCAAGCTGGAGGCTTGCGTGCATCCGAGGGACGGGAGCCGAAGATGAAGAGGGCGCGAAGGCAACAGTCGAGGCTGCTGTGGAGGAGTCAGTCGAGTCGTGAGGGTGCGAGTGCGAGTGAAATGTACTCGGGAAGGGAAATCCTAGGTGAGTGAGTAGGGAAGTCGACTGCCCTTGGGGCAGTCAACTGATAAAACTCACAGAAGGGTTCTGGCCTGGGACCAGTCGACTGCCCTGGGGGCAGTCGACTGGTAGGTGGCTGGTGAGCTGGCAAATTCGAACGTTCGAACGTTGAGAGTGTCAACGGTCGAATTTGGCTGGCACCAGTCGACTGCCTGGGGGAAGTCGACTGGTAGCGAGAAATCAACCCCGAGTCCTATTTAAAGAGGATTTCGTGGTGGCTGAGTTTCTTGACGAAACTCGCTTGGGTAAAGCGTGTTAGTAGTCTTGTGTGCTCAGATAGTGTCTGAGGTGTTGTGGCGAGGTTTCTCCACCCACAAGGAGCGACGCGGGCTAGCCGGAGGTTATCCGGGGAGTGATCCACCGACGGATTCTTGGATTAGTCACCCGGCCGGGGTGGATACCAAGTAAACTGGTATTGTTAGCGTTGTTTGTTTTGTTTATTATTGTTTCCGCTGTGCAACTAACAACGCAGGTACAAGAAAGATCCGAGAAACGCTATTCACCCCCCTCTAGCGTACCAGAAACGGTCTAATAATTGGTATCAGAGCGAAGGACCTCTCTTGATCGGACTAACCGCCGAGGGAGCACACGCTAGAGGAAGAAATCATGGAAGATAAGTTGGGGGAAGACATCTACACTCCACCACCCTACGATTATCAAGATTTCAACTTTTGGAGGGCGAGGATTGAAACTTGGTTTGGAATGGAGTGGGAACTTCGAATCGCGGTTGAAGTGCCATATGAGACTCCAAAGGATAAGCACGGGAAGAGGCTTAGGCCTAGATATTGGAGTCAAGAACAACAAGATCAAGCGAAAGCAAACGAGAAGGTAATTAGCAATTTGATAAATCTTTTGCCCAGAGTTGTCAAAAGCGAGCGCCTCGCGCGCTTAAGCGCGAGGCGACGCGACGCGAGCCCACCTCGCTTCTGCGAACAGGGAAGCGAGCGGCTTCGACAACGCGAGCGCCTCGCTGCGCTTCGCGTGTCGCGCGATGCGTTCCTGCGCGACGCGCGACCCGATTTTTGGAAATTTTTTTTTTTTTCCAAATTTGCTTTTGTTTTTGATTAAAGCCCTAATTCTCCTGCGCCTGTTCATCTTCCTCTCGCCATTGTCTACGTTTGCCCTGTCTCCGTCTGCTTCTCGCCGCCGTCCAAGCATCTTCGTCTACTTCTCGTGCGCCGTCCAAGCGTCTTCGTCTGCTTCGCCGACGTCCAGGTAATCATTTCGTAGTTCAAATTTCAATAGTTGGCACGGTCTGAGTTCAAATTTCAGTAGTTTCAGTAGTCGCGGGACTCCTGTCGCGCTGCCGGAAGCAACAACGCAATGAACGGGCGCCTGCGGAAGAGTCTGGCGACGCTTCCAGCGCCGCCGGAGACGTCCGGCGACGCTTCCAGCGCCGCTGGACACTATTTGCGGTGTCCAGCGGCGCCGGAAGCGTCGCGGCACGTCTCCAGCGACGCCGGAAGCAACATCGGACGTCTCCGGCGCCGCCGGAAGCGTCGCCGGACGCTTCCGGCGCCGCCGGAGACGTTCGGCGACGACTCCGGCGCCACCGGATGCGTGACACGCTACTTCCGGCGGCGCCGGAGGCGTCCCGCGACGACTCCGGCGCCACCGGATGCGTGACACGCTACTTCCGGCGGCGCCGGAGGCGTCCCGCGACGCTTCCGGCGCCACCGCTTTTTTTTTCCTTTTTCATTAATTAAAAAAAACAATTTCTCAAAAAATTCAAACAATTCCTTAAAAAAATCTTATAAATATTATTTAAAATCAGAAAACATATAAAATATTTTTAAAAATTCACAAATCAGATAAATTTAAAATTTAAAATTTTAAAATTATAATAAAAAAATTATATTTATTAAATCAGATTTAAAATTTAAAATTTAAATATATAAAAAATTATATTTAAACATATAAATTTAAAAAATCATATTTAAATCAGAATATCATATTTATATGAATTATAATATTAAATATTTAAATCATATTTATATGAAATTATGAATCATATTTAAATCATATTTTAAAAAATTATAATAAATTTAATTAATTCATAATTTCATATAAATTAGATTTATATTTTAGTTTTTTTGAATAATCTACAGTTTTATCAAGTTGTTATTGTCATTTGGATTTTCAAAGATTTTTGATAGATATAATAGTCCTTTTGTTTATTACGCTTTTTTCCGTAAAGCCCACGCTTCGCTTTGCGCCTTAAGCCCCAAGACCCTTGAGCGTTTTTTTTGCGCTTTGCGCTTGTGACAACTATGCTTTTGCCTAACAATGTTTTGAGTGTTGTAGGAAAATATGAAAATGCATGTGAATTATGGGATAAATTGAAAAGATATCATGAATCTCCTACACAAACTCAAGAGCCTAAGGAGAAAAGCCCCATGATTCAAGAAGAGGAGAGAATTAAGTTATCTACATCCCCAAGTGAAGTGGAAGAAGAGAGTGAGAGATCTTCAACCACCTCAAGAGAAGAAAAGGAAGAGGTCTCCATCTCAAGGATTGAGGGGGAGGAGAGACCGTCATCGATACCGGAGCAAGAGGAAGCATCCACATCATCCAAGATTGAAGAAGAAGTCAACCTAGTCTCCACCTCCACCAAAGCTAAATTGAAGGAGCACATCACATGTCACGCCCCGAGGAGCTACCCGTCCGATACCGACTGGACTGCCACACCCTCGACCGACGGACAATTCAGAAACCTAACCTCTACGACCACCTCAGATGGTTGTACCACAGCCTATAGGGCTGGAACAACCGTCTGAAATCAACGAAAATGAAAATGACGACAAAAAACTGCGTACCGGTACGACTTACGACAAACACAAAGCACAAGGCCTCCATGGCTCACAAAAGTACAACTATACCACCGTATAAAAGGACACGACCAAACACAAATACAGCAGCGGAAAAGTAAAGTAAAAGAAACAGAAAATGGGTACCAACATGTACCCCTAACAAAGTGAAAGAAACATCCCGGAATCATCTCGAAGAAATACGCGAACTGGGACAGGCTGCCGGGCACTCCAGACAATCATCCTGAAATAAAAACAGGGAGCTAACGGGGTGAGTCACAAGTACTCAGCGGATATCTCATCAGATATACAAGATAGTCTAGGCTAGTAATAGTGTAACAAGCTATCGAAATAAACACAGGTACGGGCAGTGGTAAGTACAACTGAAAACCGAAATAGCAAATACCATACCAATGTGGCTGAGACGCCGAAACCAGACATAAGGGTCTCCTGTATGTGCATGTCAATCAAATGCAACATCCAAGTATAACAAGCACGGCAAGTGCAAAAGATGCGTATGCACATGGTGCAATGACAGGGTCACCTCTGTCGCCGGTCAGACATCGTCACCTATGTACGGGAGGAAGCTGAGCGGAGGCCACCCTCCGGCGTAGAGCTGTGACTGCCGTCCGTACTCTGCCGTCGCTACTCCTGAGCAACCGAGTAGACGGTATGCTGCCGGCGTAACACCCCTACTCCATGACCTATCCTGGCGATATCGCTAATAGCCCCAGGCCAAAACCTATCCTGGCTGTATCACTATCAGCCCTAGGCCATCACCTATCCTGGCTATATCACTATCAGCCCAGGCCATCTCTGGAGGATATCTCTATCTGAGTGTTAACACCTACCCCATGTATATAAATGGGGGAGAGACCACTCTCTCTCAACTCCTGGTATATGGACTACTCAAGGAGAGACCTCTGCCTGCTACCACACTCTGATTCACTAACCCATGAGTGCATGAGCGGAGCAGCACAGAGCACCCTACCCATACACCGTCAACCACTAACCTATGAGAGGCCGTATGGATAGGTCAGTATGACTGCCGACCTGACTCACCCATAAGGGGCCACTGATCGACAGTGATGCACAGTGCACGATGATGCATGACTCTGGTCAAACAGCATTCACTATCTAATCCACCTATATCAACATGATATGCAAGGATCATAAATAATGCACCATAGCCTAGATCCTAATGGTGTTGGTATCACCTATCAGGTATATCATCAACAGTATCCGCAAAGGTAGGCAGGTATAAAATACTACATTACCCTACTGCTAAACATAGCATATCAAGTATATCAACTATGACTAATCTAAAAGATAAGTCAGAGATACCCGCCTCGATACAAAGAAGTCCGTGCGCGTCGGAAACTCCCTTCCAAAAATAGTATCTGCACAAGTGGTATCCAATCAGCGTCCTGCATCCAAACAAATAACAAATACCACTTAGCTAATTGTATAATTTACAAAATGACCTAACCCAACCAACCAAGGTTGGGTTCAGATTAGGTCCAACTCTAACCTAACCCAAAATCAAAGCGAAGTTGAAAGAGCTCACACCAACTACATCCCAAACCCAAATAGAGGATGCTAGTATCATCACTTAACCTATGACAACCAAGTTGTCTCATAGCCAAGTTCATATTACAGGATCAAAAGAGCTAAACCACACATCAACCCCCTAAAACTGAACCAATCATCACACAGATAAATCCATAACTCATAGACCAAACCAAGCAGGATCATAAAACTACAATCCACAGAACACCTAGCAACCGTGATCCAAACTAACAAAACTCATAGAAATCAAACACACAGCAGTCAACCTCACGGTATCAAACTGAAACCCCAAACTAATAAGGAGAAGGTAGCAGCTACTTAGAACTGAGCAGATGTCAATTACAAGATCCAAACTACACCATGGCAGAAGAAAAACTCGATTGAAATGGAACTGGTTTAGGAAAGCAAAAGATCGAAATCTACTCGGAATCAACCCGTTCCTAACAAATACGATCATCATAGAGCAAGAGCAATCTGATCTGAAGAAATCGAGCTCCAGCAAACAACATCACAGTATCCCAGATCGCAGGATCAAAAGTAAACAACCCAAGACAAGAATCATTACCCCTACACCGATCAAATTCCCTGTCAGATCTCCAAATCCGATTCAAGGAAACAAATCCAATTTGCAGTTACAAATCCAACATGAGAACAACCTCAACTCATCTACAAGAAAACCTAGATCCTTACTTGAGCTGTGGCCGACGGTAATGCTCTTCTACCCGATCCCAGCTGATCATCCACCACAATCTCCGATTGGAGGTGCGCCGGCGAGGTCAAAGGCTCCCACGAGTTTCCTTCCCCTTAACAACCCTCCTGGATCCCAAATCGCTCACACAAGAGGCCAAATCCCCTTTGATGGAGCCCAGGTATGCGAGGCCAGCGAGGAGACTGAGGAAGAAGGAAGGAAATCGACATCGGCTCCTGTATCTTGGTGATGATGGCGAGAACCCAGCATCGGTGAAGAAAGGGCGAGCGGTGGAGTTTTGTCTGGCTTCGGCAGAGAGAAGTCGAGAGAAACGATCATCGGCCTAAGATATGGTCCGAGGAAGCAGATCGCCGGAGAAAGAAGCGGAGGGAAGAATGAAGATCGCCGGCCTCGGGTTCGTTAGCTTCGCGTGGAGGGGATTGGGCGAGGGAAAGGTGGCTACGGCGACGCTGCGAGGAGAGGAAAGAGTCGGTTTGGGATTAGGGCTCGCGACACACCGACATAGAGAAGGAAAAAGATTTATAATAGTGGTCAATTTTTAATTATGCCCTCCAAATTTGGCTATTCGCACAATAGCCCCCAAGTTTCAAAAATTTTACATTTTAGTCTCTCAAAATTTTCTGTATTTTTACATCACATGCTTTGGTTGCAACAAAAAGGGGCACTACAAGGACAAGTGCCCAAAAGGTAAGAAGGAGGTAAAATCTAAACCCGAGTCCATTCGATTTAAATCTAACATGGGTTGTAGGATTGGAGGAGCCCAAGAAAAGAAAAAGGAGATTAGATGCTTCACGTGTGGTGAGCTAGGGCACTACCACACCAAGTGCCCAAAGAGTGGAGAGCTCAAGAAGATGGAGCACTTGAGGAGATGGGAGAAAGAGCAAAGGAAGAAGAGAAGCTCACATCAAGGAGGGACTACAAGGGTAAGGGAGGTAATTCCTAACCCTAGATTAAATTGCCATTCATATTTAAGTTCCTCCATGAATGCTAAGAATCATGCCAATTACCCATCCATGAATATTAGAAATAATGCAAATCACTCACCCATGCATGCTAGATTTCATGAAAATTGTCTTTTTGTGCATAACCATGGTTTTAAATATTATGATAGGAATAAGGATAACAAGGTAGATACATATCCTAAGAAAAGCATGCATCATGGTAAATCTAAGACCTGTGTATCCAAGGCTAAAGGCATTAATCCCAAGGGAGGGAAACAAATGCCTAAGAAAATGGGTAGTTCTAGGAATATCCAAAATGGGCATGTGGATTCTAGGTTTAGGAACCTAGAATGGGAAAATCAAGCTTTAAGGGAAAAGCTTGAGAGGTTAGAGAAAACCCTAGAGAGATTCACTATTGGATCTAAGGGTTTGGATATGGTGTTGGGTGGTCTAAAACCCAACAATGATAGATCGGGTCTAGGATACCGATCTAGGGTCTCCCATGCTAAGGAAAAGAGATATGCTAGGGTAGCATATGATTATGGCAAGAAGGGGGAGTGTAAGAATGGCAAGGGAATGCCATCAAACGGAAAGGAAAAGGTCTTAACTAAGGACAAGGGGTCCAAGGTTAAGAGGGTTGAGTTCGTAGGCCAAGAGTCACCGGAGGTTCACCGGTGTGGTTTAGCATTTGTTGAGTCACCTAGGGAGGTGGCTAGGGCTAAGAGCTCAAGAGAGAGCTCTAGAAGCCTTTGAGATATATGGTGAATTGACCTTAGGAGGGGTGCTCCTAGAGGTCTAGATGGACCATGGAATGTGCCAAAAGAATTGGAGACGGACTTGAGTCTCAATTCTTGGGTTTTGACACGGTGTTTTTGAGTTTCATGCATGGAAATATGACATTGGGGTCATATTGCATGAAAATTGGTTTTTGGTGTGTAATTGTCATGTAAATCAATGCTAGGGATGCATTGTGGGGTGGCATGGGCAAAGACATCAAGAGGAAACCAAAACTAGGACTTTAGGTCAAGGTTTGATTGAAGTTTTTGGCTAGTTTTGGGTTTTGTCAAACTTGGGAATGGTGATAGATACATTTTGGAATGTATTTTTCCCAAGTAGATATGGGTACCACAAACCTCTCCACAAAATTTGGGAATTTTTGGAGATTTGTGGAATTTCTGGCGCATTTCTGAACTTCGTCAGAAATGCTGAAATTTCAGACTTTCAGAGTATCAGTCGACTGCCATTTTGGCAGTCGACTGGTCAAGGCCAATTTTTGTATCAGCAGCTGGTTTGGTCCAAATGATGCAAAACAAGTGTATGGGGGGCTAGTACACATTGTTTATGATCATTGGGGATTAAAAGAACCGATAATTGGGATATTATTGGGGTCTTTTTGATGTATGGCAAAGGGGGAGATGTTGGTTTAAGTGGGAAACCAAACACCTTTGCTAGAAACCCTAGTTTAGGGGGAGTTGAGATTAAGGGGGAGCATGGTTGCTCCATTTTGGCGTAAGGGGAACCTTGGAGAGGTTCTTAAAAAGCCTTTGTAAGTCCAATAGGGGGAGCTTGGGAGAAGCTTTAAAAAGCCCGTTTGGTGAAAATCCTAACTTGGAGGGTTAGGTGGGAAAATCCTAGCTTGGAGGGCTAGGTGTGGAAAATCCTAACTTGGAGGGTTAGGTGGTGAAAATCCTAGCTTGGAGGGCTAGGTGTAAAATTCCTAACTTGGAGGGTTAGGTGTGGGATGCCTTGGGATAGGATCCATTATTGCATTGCATATGCATTTTTAGCATGGTTTTTGCTATTTACTACTATCTTGCTTTCCTAACTTAAACGAATTGCCAAACATCAAAAAGGGGGAGATTGTTGGAGCAATCGGCCCTAAGATGGTCCGGAGTGACCATGGGTTTTGATGTTTGGGCAAAGGGTTTAAGTTAGGTTTACCCTTGTATTTGATATGCGTATGTTGAGTGTGCAGGTTGTACAGGTTACGCATATGGATTGACTGGACGGCCTCGGTACGGTGAAGGATGGCATGGAGGCCAGCTGGAGGCTGGTGTGCGCATCTGAGGGACCATGGAGTGCAGGGACGATGAGCTGATGGGCGCGGACTTCGAGGCATGCGTGAAGGATGGCATGGAGGCAAGCTGGAGGCTTGCGTGCATCCGAGGGACGGGAGCCGAAGATGAAGAGGGCGCGAAGGCAACAGTCGAGGCTGCTGTGGAGGAGTCAGTCGAGTCGTGAGGGTACGAGTGCGAGTGAAATGTACTCGGGAAGGGAAATCTAGGTGAGTGAGTAGGGAGTCGACTGCCCTTGGGGCAGT
>JAGFNQ010006509.1:80312-100946 GCA_024364735.1 Boesenbergia rotunda
TCCTGTGCGTAAGTTCCTCTTGCGCGTGAGCTTCTGTGTGCGTGCGATCCTGAGAAGGTGTCCTGCGAGCTTCTCCTTGTCTGCTGCAAGTTTCTTTCTTGCTCAAGGTCTTGAGCACACTTCTTGCACCGAGAACTTTCTCCTACGCGAGCTCTCTTTCAAGCCTTCAGAATCTTCGCTAAATGTCAATGGCACCTAAGTAAGTATTTGTGTCAGTTTTCCATTACAGATCCGTTCATTGATTATGATTTTATGCTAATCATGATCTTCATTTTGTGCCGTGGTGTGTTGTGTCGTGGCCCTATGATTCTGCCGTGACCCTTCCTTGCCATGTTACTCATTAAATCTAATCTCCTTTGTCCATTGATTAAACCTATGTTCATTTGCTCATTTTCTGTTATGATTAACTTGATTATCAATTTGTGTCATGATCCTTTATTCGTGATCGTATCAATATTCGAATTTGTGTCTTGATTTCACTTCATCCTGATCAAATCAATTTTCATGATCAATTATTTAAATCCATTAGAAAATCATCCAAGGGCAAAGAACCCGTGGAGGAAAACTCAAAGGGCAAAGGCCCTTCATCATCTACACCTCCTTCGAGATCTCCTCCACCTCCACATACTAGATTTTAAAATATTTATTATGCTCTAGATTTTCAATGGCACACCTTCAAACTTATGCCATGTCGTACTGTGGACCAAACCTTCATTTACGAACATTGTCCAACAGTACGATATATCATTGAACACTATGAACTTCAATCCATTCTTTTCCTTGAGAGATCAATCAACTTTGATTTGGTCTCTGAATTTTATAATAACATGGTCAATGGAGAGGGCACGGGGTGGAGGACCCGTGTCGCCAGTGTCGACCTTGATTTTAATCGATCTGTTTTCACAGACTTTCTTGGTTGTCGCCGGTCAGATAATGACTTTTCTCTCTACCCTTATCTTCCTGATCCTCTTCCGGTTCCCTTTAATGGAGTTACTCCTGACTCCATCTACGAGTATTTTCTAGGCCATCCCAGGCCAAGGGGATCCGGTGAGCATGCCCATGACTTTCCCACATTTCCTGCTCTTCGCCTTTCTCCCATTGAGTATGTTTTGTTTAAGATCATCACTAATTGTCTCCTTCCGACTACTTCAAAACACTTAGATGAAATTCACCCATTCCACTGCTTGATGCTCTACGAGATGCATCAGCAGTTAGACTTTGACCCAGTGACTTCAGTCAATTTCTTCATCATTATCCACAGTCAGATGTACGGTCAAACATTTTACATGCCATTTGGCCACATCATCACTGCCTGGCTGGAGTTAGTTGGCATTGACGTTTCACAGGGTAGCATTGTGCCCATGGTTCGACAGGACTGTCGACTTGATCGTCGCATGTTGGCCCAGTCTGGCATTGTTGTCGGACCACAGGGGCTGAGGTGGAAGGATCGGCGACGTGAGGGGGAGTTACCGGGAGCAGCCCCTGATCAGGAGCCGTCCGCTGTTGCTGAGGATTACGATGAGTGGGATCCTGACCTTCGCTGGCAGGTTGCGGAGCTAGAGCGGATGATGCAGCGTGAGTTACATATTTTCGAGCTCTGGCAACAGGAGGTCAGCTCAGAGTTTCAGTCTTTTGATCGCCGACTAGACGCTCTAGCATCCGACGTTTCTGGGATCTGCTCACTGCAGGAGACATGGTATGAGGAGTGGTACCTGCATATATTTCCCGACGCTTCGCCCTCTAGCAGCACTCCACCAGGGGATTTGATTTATATTGATGATGCATCTAACGATGATCCCGCGGAGCATTGATGATGACTTGACTTTGATGTTTATTTGTGCTGCATTTGACTTGACTTAGATGCTATGTGCTGCATCTGCTATGACTGATTGTTATGGATGTTTTTTTCTATCTTATGCTCATTGTTGGCTTATTTGAGTATTCATGATATTGCTGTCGTTATGAATGCCTTATTACGCATGATTATGCTGTGCTCCATGTCCATATGATCATATGATTGTTTTGCCATGCCGTATCATTATCATATGTTTTCATATGCCTTCAAAATCATATCATACCTTTGTTATTTTGGAATACCCCTAGGGTTGAGGGGGAGTATGTTTAATCTTAACAACTCGTCTAGACCCTTTTCAGTGTTTGACAAAGGGAGAGAGTGTGGTTGGTTACGTTTGGGATGATAATGTTGTAGGGGGAGGATCCTGATTCCCCTATGATTCTGAAATTTGATAAAATTGATTTCAAATCCCTAAACTTAAAATCAGATTGTCAAACAACAAAAAGGGGGAGATTGTTAATGCAGTCTGACCCTGATTGTTGTTTTGGTGTTGACATCGATTTTAGTTTAGGTTGATGATTATGATTATGATTGGGTTTAAGTCCTGGTCGTTGACTAGGCATACCTAGTGGGACTAGGTTTGATAAAATCCTAGCTTGGAGGGCTAGGTGTGGAGAAATCCTAACCTGGAGGGTTAGGTGTAGAAAATCCTAGCTTGGAGGGCTAGGTGGTGAAAAGTCCTAGCTTAGAGGGCTAGGTGAAAAGTCCTAGCTTGGAGGGCTAGGTGAAAAGTCCTAACTTGGAGGGTTAGGTGAAAAGTCCCAACTTAGAGGGTTAGGTGAAAAGTCCTAGCTTGGAGGGCTAGGTTGGATGAAATCTTGACTTGGAGGGTTAGGTCCTAGCGTGGAGGGCTAGGTTGGGTGAAACCCTAGCTTGTTGGGCTAGGTTGGAGCCCCTGGATCGGTCTGGTGACCGATCAGGGAAGTTGGTACGGTGCTCCTTCGTGGATCGGTCTAGTGATCGATCCAGCGATGACTGATCGGTCTGGTGATCGATCAGGGAGTATGCGTTTCACTCACTGCACAGCTCCTAATCGGTCTAGTGACTGATCAGGGAGCTCACAAGTGGGTTGAGTTCCCCTGCTGATTTGCTCCTGATCGGTCCTGTGACCGATCAGGGAGCATCCAGTAGGTCTTTGGCAAACCTACTGATCGGCTCCTGATCAGTCTGGTGACCGATCAGGGAGAAACCGTGATCGATCAGACTGAATGATCAACTGTCGTGAGGTTTCTCACCTTGACCGATCAGGCTGGAGCCTGATCGGTCTGGTGACCGATCAGCCAGTGGATTCTGAGCGGGATTGTGGCAAGCTGATCTCCGGATTGGTTTGGTGACCGATTTGGTGACCGGTCAGGGTGACCGATCATACGAGCTTGCGATCCCAAGTTTCTCACTGGGGACCGATCAGGTTGGAGCCTGATCAGTCTGGGATAGTCTTGATCGGTCCGGTGACTGATCACTTTAATTCAAACGCGCTGTAAGACGCTTTGATCGCGTCTGAACACATCTGATCCTTTGCACTTAACCTCTGATACTTGATTCTATACTTGATATGCTGTGTTAATGCTGTGATTAAGTATGCAGGTGACAGGGATGGATTCAAACACTCAAGGAGAGTCAATGGAAGCCTTTCCTTGGAGCAGGTTTGTTCATTTGCCATCTCAGGTTGCAACGGCTGTAGCTGCTGACTGGAGCTGTTGATTGGAACTTGGCTGAGGGAAGCTCATGGAGTCCAGGGAGAGCTCAGTGGAAGCTGGTGTTGGCAGGTGAGCAGTTGGAGGCTGCAGTGAGGTGGTGACCTGCGATCAATGGAGGGACTTAAGCGCTTGGTGGCGAACAAGTCTCCACAACTCTAACACTCGAACAATTATACTGCATACGCGCGATCAGTTCATACTTTGCTTGTGCTATATGCTGTTCCATCAATCTTTGAAGCAACCATCTGTTACGTGAGCATTGGGAAGAAGAGTCAGAAGGCTTGATGAGTCCATCAGCGAGAAGACACGAAGAAGGGGATTCTTGCGTGAGATCTACGCTGAGTGGAGCTAGGGAGAAGTTTGTCTGAGTTCTTGCTGTCCTAAGTGCTAAGTATGATCTTTCTTGTGTTTCATTGTGCTTAAAACTTTATCCTTGTTGAAACGCTGTGGAGAGGTTACTCCACCGAGAAGGAGGTTGCATTTTATCCGGTGTTCACCGGGGCTTGATCTGCCAACGATCAAGGGATCGCCCACCTTAAGGGCACGCCAAGGAATAGGGGCAAGTTATCCCCGAACCTTGTAAATCCTCTTGTTAGCGTTCTTGTGCTTGTGTTTAACTTAGGGTTTAGTTTGCTGCATACTCTATTTTATTGCTTCCGCTGTGCTACTAAACCTTTGAGTTGCAGAAATTTCAAAAGAGCTAAATTTCAAGTGTCTGGCTATATTCACCCCCCTCTCTAGCCATCCAAGGTCCAACAGGGTGAGTATCGACCGTAAAAATTATTGCGAAAACTTGTCGTAAACGTACGATCGTTCTAATCTCAGAGTTAGTAGCATAGCGGAAAACAAAAAGGAACGAAAATAAAAGACAACACAGAATGCACATGGGATTTTTTACTTGGTTCCCAAACCCCCAGGGTCAGTAGGTCCAAGGCCTAAGCACGGGAAATGCCCGTCCACTAATGGTCTCTTTTTCAGACTTTTCGGAGGCGGAGAAACCCGTCTTACAGTGCAAGATTTACAATCAAAAAGTATTATTGAATTTAAATGCAGAAAGTAAATCGAACCAAACAAAAGAGTCGAAGACTCGGCCGATCTGGAACTCCGAAGTGCCGCGCACTTCCTCCCGGAGCTTCCTTGGTCGCAGAGCTTCATTATTAGCGCTTTTCTTCCATTTAGAATGCTCAGAAATGATCTTGGAATGTTGTGTTGAGTTGAGGGGTCGAAGCCCCCTTTTATAGTTTTGTCTAGGGCACCTGTGATGAAGGAGGCGCCTCATAAGGCTTGGTCAAAGCTTATCTTCGTGCCAAACTCGCAGCAGCTGATAAAGCATTCAACTAGGGTGCCCTAGACCTACACGGTGCCTGAATGACTCCGGCGCCTGGTTCATTGAGGCGCCTAGCTGACTGGGGTGCCTTGGTTGATGGGGGCGCCTAGTAGCCTGCTTTCCAGCCATGTTGTGTGTTTGTTTGCCTGCTTTATCTTCAATTTTAGTTACCTGCAAGATACATAAATACAAGGCAAACACATATACAACTTTAGCCTTAGCGAATTGGTTCTGACTTCAGATTTCCATGAAACCCTAGGTCAAACCGACGCCTAAGTTCCCATCCCCGGGAGCACGCCTTTCACCTACTCCTCTCAGGAGACGGTTGCCACCCAGCCCATCCGGTTGGACTTTTGCCTAGCTTTACTCACCAGGACTTTTGCCTAATCTCATGACCAGGACTTCGTGCCCAGTCCACGATCAGGATTTATTGCCCAATTCCATGAACCTAGACTTCGGTGCCCAGCCCTCAGCCAGGACTTATTGCCCAATTCCACGAACCAGGACTTCAGTGCCCAGCCTTCGGGCAGGACTTATTGCCCAATTCCACAAACCAAGTCTTCATGTCCAACCCCCGGTCAGGTCTTAGGTGCCCAGCCCGTGGCCAGGACTTAGTGCCTAATCCATGATCAGGACTTAGTGTCCAATTCTTCAAACCAGGACTTCGTGCCAAGGATAACTTCGACTTTGTTTCACTTTGGTACTCTTTTCTTGTTCACCCTTCCCTTGTTAAATGTATCACTATCTTAAGCATATTGTTAAACATTGAAACACTCAGAGAAGGACATCACTGATGCAACTTGCATCAACAATCTCCTCCTTTTTGATGTTTGACAATATCTTAAGTTAGATTGGATTAAAGGGCTAAGTTATAAACCTTGGGATTAAATGAAAAAAAATGATCTAAGTTTTGAAAATAAATTTTGATCCTTTGGGGAAAAATTCTAACTTCTGCTCTATATCCTTGGGAAGAAGAAAAAAAATTTCTAACTTAAGCTTACTCTCCCCCTTTGTCATACATCAACAAAACGACAAAAACAATTGCACCAACAATGAAAACATTTTTCCTTTTGAAAGTACTTAGTATAAATAATTGAAAGCATAGCAAAGAGCTAGTTAAAAAAAACAATTACATCAACAGAAAATTAATTTTACTTAAATTGCACCAAAAAATTACACTTTGAAAAGTATTGTGCAATTTTTTTTGTTCTTTCAGAAGACTTAGAAAATTTTCCACTTACAAAAATACTGTCTTAGAAAAATTTTCAATTGAGAAGGATTTTCAAAAAGGATTGCACACATAAAAGATTTTTACTTCGAAAAAATATGCACTTTTCAAAAATATTTCACCTAGAGATTTTTGCACTTGTAAAAGAATACTTTGAAAAATATTGTGCAAAAACATGTACTTTGAAAGATATTTTTTCCTTTGAAAAGTTTGTACTTTGAAAAATATGTACTTTGAAAATTTTGTACTTTAAAAAATATGTACCCTTTTTGAACAATATAAGCACTTTTGAAAAATATTATGTCCTTTTTGAAAAATATAAGTATTTTTGAAAAATATACTATAAATAATATATTAAGAAACTTTTAAAATTATTTTGAAAACATAATACTTTACTTGACTTGGTTTCTTTTCTAGTTTGACACAATCCTAGGAAACTTTGTTAACTACAAGGACATTTCTCTAAGTGTCCTGAAAATTCTCCAAATTCAAGTAAGTACTATTTCCAAAATAAAAGAATTGATAAGCCAAAGACAATTTTTGAAAGTGATGGTGTATATATAAACAAAATGATTTAAAATGATAGTATTTTGAAATAAACAATTACTTATGTGTTCAAAAGGATTTTGAAAATACAGTGCACGAAAATATATTATTTTAAAATGTTTAATAAATCTTTTAATTTGACCTCCCCCTAAACATGACCCAGTCTTAGGACGCTTATTGACTACAAGTATTCTTCCTCTGAATCTTTAGGGTTTGGTTCAGACCAAAAAAATTATCTAATAATTTCAAAAAATAATTGCTAGAAAATTTTTCGAAAAATACTTGTCAGAAAATTTTCTTTTGACTTAGACTCCCCATATATTTGACACATCCTAGGAGTCCTTGTAGACTATGAAAGAACATTTCCTCTGTGTCTTTAGGGTTTATCAAAATCAAAAGAACAATTTTGAATGACATGTTGAGTATGGTAATTTTCAAGGAGATAATTTTCGAAAACACAATTTGGAATGATAGTGAATTTTTTTAGCATAGTTTTCGAAAAGCATTTTGAAATGATGATAATTTTTCCAAGAGATAGTGATATAACAAAGTTTTTGAATCAATTTTTGAAAACCTTATTTTGAGATGATAATATATTTTGAAAGCATAAGATTTTTGAAAAACTTTTGAAAGAATAACAACACTCACCTGTACCCAACACCGTTTGACTTTATCTAAGTGCCTTAAGGGACTTTAGTATTGACCTAAAAGGCTTGTGTCTAATTGTATAGGTCAACCAAATTTTTGAAAAAGATATAATTTTGAAAACATATAATATATTAGCAATCAGACAAACATGAAATCCATAAAAATATTATTATGTTAAAGCACTATTTTGAAAATAGATTTTTAGAAAAATATTATAAGAATTTTAGAAAATAATTTTTGAAAAGCATTTTTCAATTTATTAGTCCTTAACATCTCACCCATTTTAGATGTCTCTGTATAAGCAAGCATGGTTGCCTTATGGGTGTATTGTGAGCTGCTTGAATAATTTTTCTTTGAATTTAAATCTAAGATTTAATTAAAACTCGTGTTAGATTCAAATTTATCAAATAGTAAATTGAATTTGAGTTTCGATAATCGGCTTCCAGGTCTTGGCGAGGCACAGAGGCCTTCTTTGGTCGTAGCCTTATTGGAGCAACAACCCTTTCCTTCACAATGTCTTTTATCGAAAATTCATTTTCAAATTACTTCTTGAAATTTTTTTGTCTAACTAGCTTAGGTTTTGGATCGGTAGCTTCGGCTAGTTCCACCAGTCTAAACAGACCAACTAGGGTATGCCTTACCTTACTTGACCTTATTAGAAGGGCTTTCCTAACGTACTATCATCTCACCTCCACCTAATACTAGGTTGTTCAAGTTTCAACTAGTTTTTTTCTATGACCGTTCTAAATCATGCATAAAATTAAACAAGAATGACATGACATATATTTAAATAAAATAGCAGATGAATGACATGACAGTTATGCATGAGTCAAACAATTCATAACATTTTACTTAAGTTTCTAACAATGTATCAAATTCCTGATTTGATACACGTCGTGTGAACCCGCGAATATGTCAACCCACTTTAACATATTTAATTTTATTAAATTAATTATTACAGTTTGGATAAGATTTTATTTAATTTGAGTTTAAGATATTTAAGAATTAATTGTAATTAAATTGATTAAAAAATTAAAGATTAATTAAATTACAGTTAAATTACTTACGGATTAATTAAAGTTAGATTAATTAAGGATTATTTACAGTTAAATTAATTAAGAATTAATTAGAATTAAATTAAAAATTAAATTGAAATTAAAATAATTAAGGATTAATTAATTTAATTAAGAATTAAATTAAAATTAAATTAATTAAGGATTAATTAAAATTAATTTAGAAATAAATTAAAATTAAATTATTTAAAGATTAATTAAATTTAATTAATTAAGAATTAATTTAATTAGGCTAATTGAAGATTAATTGAATTTAATGTTAAATAAAGGATTAAATTAAGTTTAAAAATTAATTACTATTTTTAAGATTTAACTTGATTTAGGTTTCAAAATTTCTGGGTTAATTAAAAGTTGTGGGTTTAATTTCATCATTTTCATGATTTCAAAAATTTCTGACTTATCTACTATTTCTTCTTTATTTAATTTTTCATGTTTTTCTAACAATTCTGATTTATTTAAATTTTTGTAAATTTTATTCACTGTAGCCTTGATTCTTGAAAATTCAATTTTCTCCTCATCCTCATTATCAAAATCATATCTTTTTATATCTTCATAATAAGTGGAGTAGTTTTCTGGGCTACTAGTTAATGTTTTATAATTATCTTCAGGATTATCCAAGAAATTAATAATTAAATCATTATCTATAAATATTACATCTCCACTATCCTCAGACATATTAGAGTTAATTTCATCCTTATCCTCAGTAATATCCTCAGAAAAATCATCCTTATCCTCAAAAATATTTTCAGAAAAAGCATCCTTATCCTCAGAAATATGTTCAATAATTTCAGATTTATTTTCAATATTTTCAGAATTATCATTAAGATTTTCAGATCTAATTTCAGAATTATCATTAAGATTTTCAGATCTAATATTATCAAAATTTATTTTAGAAATTATTGAATTTACATTAAGGATTAAACAATTGATTTCTGATATTTTTCCATTATCTACATTTTGTAATTGGTCATGCAAAATATTGATTTGACTATTCACAAAGTTTAGTTTTTCAAAAAAATTATCTAAATTATCTATATAAGATAGTGCAGGAATTTGAAAATCTTTTCGAACGTAAATTTTTCGTACCTTTGTCGGACATTGAATCTTGTAGTGTCCATACTTTTAGCATTTGAAACATTTGATGTAACTTTTGTCTCACCGGACTCCGGGTGCTGGTACTTCCTTTATCGCCGGTGGTGTAGACCGAGTCTTACGAGTAGTAAACTGATTTTTATAGTGTCCTCTCTCCCTGCACTTGAAACACATAAAATGAAATTTAAAAATTGACATTCTTAAAAGAAAATGTACCTGATTCACCCCTGGGCTCCCACTCAACTCTTGGCGTCTTTGCTTCATCGGCTATTAGTCCGGTGAAGAGTGACTAGGCTCTAATATCACTTGTGGGGACCGGTGCCCGTCGATAGGGGGGGGGGTGAATATCAACCGCAAAAATTCTTGCGGAAACTTGTCGTAAACTTACGATCATTCCAATCACAGAGTTAGTAGCACAGTGGAAAACAAAAAGGAACGAAAATTAAAGACAACACGGAATGCACACAGGATTTTTTACTTGGTTCCCAACCCCCCAGGGTCAGTACGTCCAAGGCCTAAGCACGGGAAACACCCGCCCACTAATAGTCTCTTTTCTGAACTTTTCGGAGGCGGAGAAATCCGTCTTACAGTGCAAGATTTACAATCAAAAAGTATTACTAAAATTAAATGCGGAAAGTAAATAGAACCAAACAAAAGAGTCGAAGACTCGGCCGATCTGGAACTCCGAAGTGCCGCGCACTTCCTCTTGGAGCTTCCTTGGTCGCAGAGCTTCATCGTTAGCGCTTTTCTTCCATTCAGAATGCTCCGAAATAATCTTGGAATGTTTTGTTGACTTGAGGGGTCGAAGCCCCCTTTTATAGTTTTGTCTGGGGCGCCTGTGATGAAGGAGGCGCCTCATAAGGCTTGGTCAAAGCTTATCTTCGCGCTGAACTCACAACAGTTGATAAAGCTTTCAACTAGGGTGCCCTAGACCTACAGGGTGCCTGAATGACTCAGGCGCCTGGTTCATTGAGGCGCCTAGCTGACTGGGGTGCCCTGGTTGATGGGGGGCACCTAGTAGCCTACTTTTCAGCCCTGTTGTGTGTTTGTTTGCCTGCTTTTTCTTAAATTTTAGGTACTTGCAAGATAAATAAATACAAGGCAAACACATATACAACCTTAGCCTTAGCGAATTGGTTCTGTCTTTGGATTTCTGCGAAACCCTAGGTCGAACCGACGCCTAAGTTCCCATCCCCAGGAACGCGCCTTTCACCTACTCCTCTCAGGAGACGGTTGCCACCCGGCCCATTCGGTTGGACTTTTGCTCAGTTTTACTCACCAAGACTTTTGCCCAATCTCACGACCAGGACTTCGTGCCCTGTCCACGACAAGGACTTATTGCCCAATTCCACGAACCAGGACTTCGGTGCCCAGCCCTCGGCCAGAACTTATTGCCCAATTCCATGAACCAGGACTTCGGTGCCCAGCCCTCGGCCAAGACTTATTGCCCAATTCCACGAACCAGGACTTTGTGCCCAACCCTCGGTCTAGTCTTAGGTGTAGGACCAGTGTCGTCGATAGAGGGGGGGGGTGACTATCGATCGAAAAATCATTTTGCTGAAATCATAAACTTTTTGAATCTTCGTTCTAGACTCAGAGCGTTAGTGCAGCGGAAAATAAACAGAACGAAGAAAACACAACACAGCGCACGCGGGATTTTTACTTGGTTCCCAACCCCCCGGGACAGTACATCCAAGGCCTAGGCACAGTAACACCCGTCCAGTATTGGTCTCCTTTTCGAAGGCGGAGAAACCCATCTTAAAGTGCAGAAGTACAATCAAAAAGATAATAAATTGAATGTGGAATAATAAAAGCAAACCAAAACAATTTATGTCGAAGCCTCGGCCGATCTGGACCTCCGAAGTGCCGCGCACTTCCTCCTGTATCCACCCCATCACAGAACCTCATCTTCAGCATTTTGTCGTCAGTCGGAAAGCTCAGAATCGCTCTTGGAAGTTGTTTCTGAAGCTGAGGGGTCGAAGCCCCTTTTATAGGCTTCATAAGGGTGCCTATGATGATGGGGGTGCCCCTATGGACTTGGTCAAACTTTATCTCTGCGTCAAACTTGTCGCAGCTGATAAAACCTTTAACCAGGGCACCCTAGACCTCTCGGGTGCCTGAATGAAAGCTTATCTCTGCTTTGAACTCGAAACAGCAAATACAGCTTTCAACTTGGGCGCGTGTGTCATCCCGGGCGCCTGAATGGAAGCCTATTCTGCCTTCATCACGAGACTGCCATTTTGTTCATTGAGCCAGGCACCCCTATTGATGGGGGTGCCTGGCCTCTTAGTTTCCAGCCCAGTTTGCCTGCTTTGTCTTCCATTCTTGGCACCTACAAGATACATAAATACAAGGCAAACATACACACATTCTTAACCTTAAGGACTTGGTTTTGACATCGGATTTTCATGAAACCCTAGGTCAAACCGACACAAGTTCCCACCCCCGAGAACACGCCTTTCACCTACTCCATTTAGGAGACGGTTGCCACCTAGTCCTTTGGGTGGACTTTTGCTTAGCCTTCGATACTCTCGGATCTCAAGACGATCGACCCCTGACCCGTCTCTACTTCTGCCCTTAGTCATCGCTTAGCTAAGTTGCTCAATCCCTTGGACCAAGACTTCGTACCCAAACCCTCAGTCCAGGACTTCGGTGCCCAACCTTCGACCAGGTCTTCTTGCCCAATTCCTTGAGCCAAGTCTTTGGTGCCTAGTCCTCGACTAGGACTTCTTGCCCAGTCCTCGACCAGGACTTCGTGCCCACCTCCCGAGCAGGTCTTCGGTGCCTAGCCCTTTGCCAGGATTTAGTGCCCAATCCATGATCAGGACTTAGTGCCCAATTCTTCGAACCAAGACTTATTGCCTAGGTTTACTAGGACTTTGGTTCATTTTGTTACTCCTCTCTTAACTCCCCTTCCTTTGTTCAATGTATCACTGACTTAAGCTTATTATCAAACATTAAAATATTTAGAGGAGGGCATCACTGATGCAACTTGTACCAACAATCTCCCCCTTTTTGATATTTGACAATATCTTAAGTTAGATTGGTTGAAAGGGCTAAATTTTAACTCTTGGGATCAAATGAAAAAAAAATGATCTAGGTTTTGAAAATCCATTTTTGATCCTCTGGGGGAAAATAGGAAAAAATTTCTAACTTTCACTCTCCCCCCTTTTTGAAAAACATTTTGATTTTTTTTATCCTTTGGTAAGAGAAAAAAACTTATTTCTAACTTAAGGCGCATCTCTCCACCTTTGTCATACATAAAAAAAATAAAAATATTTGCACCAACAATGGAAACATTTTGTTCTTATGAATGTACTTAGTATATATTTTGAAAGTATAACATAAAACTTAACTTGCACCCAAAATATACTTGGAAAGGTATTGGAAAAATATTGTATATTTGCCGAAGGATACTTTGAATTTCAAAAATTTTTGTACTTAGAAAACTATTGACATAGAAAAATTTTTAATTAGAAAAAAATTTCGAAAACAATTTGCACTTATAAAAATATTTGAGCATTGGTGCCTTTTTGGAAACATTTTGCAAAATATTTTGAATATTTTGCAAGTACTTTTAGAAAAATATTAGAATTTTTGAAAAGTATAAGTACTTAGAGAAATATTAGAATTTTTGAAAAGTATAACTATTTAGAAAAATATTAGAGTTTAAAACATAATACTTGACTCGGTATCTTTTCCAGTCTGACACAATCCTAGGAAACCTTATTAACTACAAGGATATTTTCGTAAGTGTCATGGAAAATTCTCCAAATTCAAGTAAGTACTATTTCCAAATAGAATTTTGATAAGCCAGAAGAAATGATAGTACTTTGAAAATATATGCAAGTACATTTTGAAAAATGTATGAACTTTTAAAGACACAATATTTTACTTGACTTGGTTTATCTTCCAGTCTGACACAATCCTTGGAAACCTTGTTAGCTACAAGGGCATTTTCCTAAGTGTCCTGGAAAATTTTCCAAACTCAAGAAAAATATTATTTCAAATTGATTAAAATAAGATAAATTTTTGAAAATAATAATATTTTAAAGGGAAATTATTAAAATGATAGTATTTGAAAGGAAATTGCTCATGTTTTCAGAAAGATTTAAAATACCGTGCATGAAAACATATCATCTTAAAATATTCAATATTTCTTTTAATTTGACCTCCCCCTAAACTTGACCCAGTCCTAGGAAGCTTGTTGACCACAGGTAATCTTCCTCTAAGTCTTAAGGTTCGATTCAGATTAAAGGAATTATCTAATAATTTCAAAATAAATAATTTCAAAAGAAACTTGTCAGAAATTTTTTCTTTTGACTTAGACTCCCCCTAAATTTGACACATCCTAGGAGTCCTTGTAGATCATGAAGTGGACCTTCCTTTGTATCTTTAGGGTTTATTAAAGTCAAAGAAATTGGTAATTTTTGAAAATATAATTTTTTAAAGCATAAGCCTTTTTCGAAAACACAAGTGATAGTAGTTTAAAGCACAGTTTTCGAAAATACTAGTAATGTTTAAAGTACAGTTAAAAAAAAACATTTCAAAAAAATGAAAATACTCCCCCTGTACCCTACACCGTTTGACTCTATCTAAGTGCCTTAAGGACTTTAGTGTTGTCCTAAGAGGCTTGTGCCTAATTGCATGAGTCAAACAATTTTTTAAAAAGATATAATTTTTTGAAAACATATAATATATAATCAATCAGACAAGCATGAATTCCATAAAAATATTATTATGTTAAAGCACTATTTTGAAAATATATTTTTAGAAAAATATTCTAAGAATTTTGAAAACAATTTTGAAACATATTCATCAATTTATTAGTCCTTAACATCTCACCCATTCTAGATGTCTCAATACAGCAAGCATGGTTGCCTTATGGGTGCACTGTGAGATGCTTGAATCATGTTTCTTAATTCATTGTTAAATCTAAGGTTTAATTGAAGCTTGTGTTAGAATTAAATTTGACAAAGAGTAAATTGAATTTGAATTTCAAAAATTGGCTTCCAGGTCTTGGCGAGGCACAAGGGCTTCTTTGGCCATAGCCTTATTGGATCATCAACCCTTTCCTTGACAAAGCCTTTTAACGAAATTTTATTTTCAAAATTACTTTTTGAGAAATTCTGGTCTAACTAGTTTGGGTCATGGATCGGTAGCTTCGGCTAGTTCCACTAAAATGGTTTTCCTAACGTATTATCATCTCACCTCCACCCAATACTTTGTTGATCATGTAACACCCAATAATTTTCTGGTATTATTAGGGATTTTTTGAAATTTTTCTAGCATTTTTCGAAATTAAAATAAAAAGAAAAAAAGGGAGGTCGAGCGAGTTTTGATCCTGCGTCCACAGGCCAAAGCAAGGCCTTAAGGGAGTTGGGGTAACCAGCTGGGCAAGGGTATCAAGCACTGAAAAAGATGATGCGAATTAATATTATAGTTGATTTAGCCCGTTCATGAAGAGGTATTTAAACTTCCGCTTAAGTCACGTTAAGTCCCCGATTAGGTTTTGTGGCTGTGCGGAAAATAGAGGACGAGGAAGGCTGCGAAAACAGGGAGAAGGCCATAGTTTTCTTCCTTCTCCTTCTTCTTCCTCTTGAGTAAAGAACCTAGGGTTCCTCCCCTAGGGCCAAGGAGTGGAAGTTCTCGCAAGAAAGAGGAAAGGAGTCCTACGCTAGGGTTTTTACCTCTATTTAGTGAGTTTTCATCAAGAAAAGGGTAAGTAAATCACTCACCTGCAATAGAAGTAGTTTCGTATGTAGTTCTCGTTGTAGAAGCATGATTTTGTGATCTAAGTGCATGCTTTAAGAATATTGTTTTTGTAACACCCGTTTTTTTTCATAAGCGGCGTTACGTTAACATGCTTAGGGCATGTAACATCATACTACAGCGGAATAACTTTAACTTTACACTTACATGCCCCCTACTACCATTCTTAACATAATGTCATGGAAACTTGGCATATTGACTTCATACTTAAACATCTTATCTTATCATGCTTAACATCATATCATGAAGTCCCATGAGTCATTATTTGAGCATAGAGATATCAAAAGTAAAGTTCTAGCATAAATGGTAAACAGTAAACATATGATTTCCTGGGCCAAGTCACTATCACACACATTTGTTCTTGCCCTCCTGCTGCTTCCTCACTGTCCCCTTGCATGATCTGCGGTATAAGGAAAGAAGACTATAAGCACACAGGCTTAGTAAGACTCTTTCCTACTCACTAAAACCATTCGTCATTCATTCATAATCATATGAAACATAATCATCATTTAGTCTTAAACATGAAGCATAAACATAAACCTACTTAAACTTTACATGGCATAACCATAAACATATCTAAACATTCCTATCATGGCATAAAGCATAAACATAAGCATAACATAATTAAATATTTTTATCATGGCATAAAGCATAAACATAAGCATAGACATAATTAACATTCTTATCATGGCCTAAAGCATAAACATAAGCATAGACATAATTAACATTCTTATCATGGCCTAAAGCATAAACATAAGCATAGACATAATTAAACATTCCTTTCATGGCATAAAACATGGCATAAACATAACCATCATTAGACATTCTTAACATGGCATGGAATATGGTATAAACATAAACATAAGGTATAGACCGACCTATCTAGCAAATCATGGGCATATTTTCCATTATAGCATATGGGCATCTTCTTAACATAATCATGGCATAAATCATTTACCATCATACCCATTTCTTAACATGAATCATAAGCATAAGACATCATCATCATAGCATAATGCATAACATGAATGAATGCGTGGGTGGAATGCATATGTATATATATATATATATATATATATATATATATATATATATATATATATATATATATATATATATATATATAGATGCCTAACTTTTGAAAACATACTTTTAAATACTTAAACATAATCATCACATTGTTGGTGTCCCCGACTTGTACCACATACATGTTGGGACCGGGTGCATGTTGACAAGGATACGGGTTCGTAAAATTCTAAATTTTTACGTGCAGCGGAAGAATTAGCATAAAATAATTTCTCAAATTATTCTAACCACGTATCTAGCATGCAACCTTATGGTGTGTGGACATGATCATAAAATAAAACTTTGCGGAAAAGTAAACTAATTTACTAAGTACCTTGCGTAACTCGAAGTAAGGGACGAGATCCAACCGTAGCGTCCCTTGGAAGCTTCGCCTCTATTCGCGTCCACGCCGAGTTCTCTTCGGGATGACTTCGCAAAGTCACGAGTTTTGTGCCAACGAGAACTACTAGATTCTCTAAAGGCACAACTAGAAGATCAAAAAAGAAGAAAGGAAACTAACCACCAAGTTAACGGAATCAAAATTCCGGGAAGGAAGGAGATATAATCCGCTTCTTCTTCTTCTTGGTTGGCTTCTCCTCGGTGTTGTTGGCTCACGGCAACTAATGGAGAAGAAGGTGCGCCGGCCCTTGGAGGCAAGGGGCGCCGGCCCTAGGGGTTGCTAGGGGCGCCGGCCCTAGGGGTTGCTAGGGGCGCCGGCCCTAAGGGAATAGAGAAGAGAGGAAGAGAATAAGAGAGAGAGAGGGAGAGAGTTAATCTCTTGATTACTCTATTGATCAAGGAACTTAAGCCTAGCCTTGGTTCCTTTATATAGTAATCTCTCCCTTGCCAAGTCTCCTCTTAACGGAATTTTCATAACAAATTTATCCTATAAATTCTCTTATGAATTATTCCGTTTAAACCAGTTTTATTATAACTAACTTTATAATAAAACAAATACTTCTTCTCCTTTTATTATGGAATAAATTTTATAAGAAATTTATAAACTTTCTTATTATGGAAAAATCAATTCATAATTGATTTTATAAAATTAAAATAAACCATTTCATGGATCATTTTAATTTCCATAAAAGAATAAATTTCTATAAATTTATTTATATAAATTTCTTTACACAAATTTATTTATCCATAATTTATAAAACAAATCGCGCTAGATTTATTTTATTAATTAAACCAAATAAATTGGTTTCTTCCCCTTGATGTGGCCGGCCAAACCAAAGGGGTTTGGCACCCTCTTTGGTCGGCCAAACCAAGCCGAACCGATCGCGAATTAAACTCATTTAATTCGCCCAATAAGCCTTCAAAAGACTTAGCCATTTTTAGTTTCCGTTGCGCCTCTGATTAACTCAGATTCGACTTATTTCTCTTGATCGGAAAATCTAATTTTCAACTCGTTTTAAATCCCTCGGATTACTCGTAGTGCGTGTGACTAAATAGGCTTTCGATTTATGTTGGCCGTCTATAATTAACCAATTATAGAACGATCATGAGTGGCACCTAGTAGTACATCATGACCCCCAATTAATCGAAAGATCAACGGTTGACCTCAGAAGTAATTCTGAAACCCTTCAGCAGCTCTAATGAATCGTGCCTCATTCCCTTCACCATCTTATACCCACTTGGTTCAGGACATGGTCTGTTTGTGTCAGTCCCCACTAGACTGACTACGTCACACCTAGCCCAAGTAATGTCTTTCTCGTCCTTTGGATTTCTAATTACTCTCATGTATTTTAGAGACTCGCACTCTAAACATGATATGCTCTGGCCAGAGGCTTTGAGTAACAATCCGACGATAGGCCTGGGTATACATCTCCTCGCAAGGAGTGGTGAATCCTTTGTAGGCTGTTCAAACATCTTCGGGCACTTCGGCTTATACCCAATCATCCTGGGTCCACACCTCCTTGGAGATGCTTGCTTAAGATGTTAAAGTATAAGTCTCCATGACCAAGATGACTTGAACACCGCAAGTCAAAGGAACATCGCACTTAAGCCGCAGTAAGAACTTCATTGACATATCTATATAGATAACCATATGAAGTCTTACAGCTAGTCACTCCAATGAACTAGTTCCCTTAACTAGCATCCATGTTTATCTCCGGACATCCCAATGTCGCCAGCCAGTGAGAATCAGCTGATTAGAGAATAACCCATGCTAGTCTCAACAGAATTGATAGTGTCCGTATTTATCAATTCATCGACTAGGGATATTTTCAATACTTCACATTTGCACATTTAGAGATAATCACTAGTTGTGATCCCATCACAAATTCTCTTATGCTGTGAGTTGTATTGCGGACATTCAGTAGATGAGTTTAAGATCCCAATCAAATACACAAACATGTATACTCAAATAGTGAATTATCATTTATTAAAATAAATGTTTACAATCATAAGGCGATTGCCTTAGGACACTTCTCTCATATCACTAACAAACTCCCACTTGGCCTAATGCCAATCGCTACGGTATCCAATACCACAGGCTCTAACATGACCCTCAAACTTGTTTTGAGGTAAGGCCTTAGTTAAAGGATCCGCTAAATTCCTTTCAGTGGGAATTTTCTCAATTTGTATATCATTCCTACTTATAATCTCTCTGATCAGATGATAGCGGCGAAGCACGTGTTTGGATCGCTGATGAGACCTTGGTTCCTTTGCTTGTGCAATAGCTCCATTGTTGTCGCAGTAAACCGGCACTGCTTCATCAATGGTTGGAACCACGCCAAGTTCGGAGACGAACTTCTTGATCCAGACTGCTTCCTTTGCTGCTTCCGAAGCTGCGATATATTCCGCTTCCGTGGTGGAATCCGCTACGGTGTCTTGTTTGGAACTTTTCCAACTTACTGCGCCTCCATTCAAAGTAAATACGTATCCAGACTGAGATTTGGAATCATCCTTATCTGTCTGGAAACTGGCATCTGTATACCCACGTATTACCATATCTCCTTCTCCATATATTAGGAACACATCCTTAGTTCTTCTTAAGTACTTAAGGATTGTCTTAACAGCCGCCCAATGATCCATTCCTGGATCCGACTGGTATCTGCTTGTGACGCTCAAAGCATACGATACATCGGGCCTTGTACATAACATAGCATACATGATAGATCCTATCGCGGATGCATAAGGAATCTTATTCATGCAAATCCTCTCGTCTTCTGTGCGCGGACACATAGACTTTGAAAGGTTGATCCCTTGCCTGATGGGAAGGTAACCTTTCTTGGATTCCGACATGCTAAACCTTTTTAGCACTCGGTCTATATATGTAGACTGCGAAAGACCAAGCAACCGTTTTGATCTATCTCTATAGATTCTAATCCCAAGGATATAGGTTGCTTCTCCCAGGTCTTTCATGGAGAAAGTTTTGGATAACCAAATTTTAACTGTTTGTAAGACTGATATATCGTTTCTTATAAGTAAGATGTCATCGACATATAATATTAGGAATACGACTGCACTCCCACTAACCTTCTTGTACACACAAGGTTCGTCTGGATTTTGTGAGAAATCAAACTTTTTGATTGTCTCATCAAAACGGATGTTCCAGCTCCTGGATGCTTGCTTCAGTCCATATATGGATCGTCGAAGCTTGCATACTTTGGTATTATCAACCGATGTGAAACCTTCAGGTTGTATCATGTATACATCCTCAAGCAGGTTTCGTTAAGGAAAGCTGTTTTCACATCCATTTGCCATATCTCATAATCATAATGAGCTGCTATGGCTAGGAGCATCCGAATGGATTTAAGCATAGCTACTGGCGAATAGGTTTCGTCATAATCAATTCCTTGCTTCTGACGATATCCCTTTGCCACTAATCTAGCCTTAAAGGTAACAACATTACCTTCCATGTCGGTTTTCTTCTTGAAAACCCACTTGCACCCTATGGGCTTAATCCCTTCAGGTGGGTTAACCAAGTCCCATACTTGGTTTTCGTACATGGAATCCATTTCCGACTTCATGGCCTCAAGCCATTTGTCCCTTTCTGAACTTTTCAGAACATCTTCATAACTGATAGGTTCGTCATCGCTTATGAGTAACAGTCGTTCGATTCACTTACGAGAAATCCGTATCTCTCTGGAATATTGCGTGTCCTATCAGATCTACGAAGAGGTGGTGTAGTTTTAGGTTCAACTGATAGCTCATCATTATGAGGTTATTGGTTGTGGTCTAGACTAGGTGTCTCTGTAATGTCTATTGGAGTTTCTTGAACTTCATCAAGTTCAATGCCACTCCCACTGTTTTCTTGTAAAAGAAATTCTTTTTCCAGAAATACAGCATGCCTTGAAACAAACACCTTTTGTTCCAAGGGATGA
>JAGFNQ010006509.1:103181-122838 GCA_024364735.1 Boesenbergia rotunda
GAATCAGGCGCCCCCAGGAGCACTATAAAAGGGGCTCGACCCAAGGCTTAAAAAACACAACTTTCTAACGCTTCCAAGCTTTTCATTCAAGAGCTCTGCTCCGGCAAACTCCGATTTCAAGATTCCAGCGCCGACGACGACCCTCTGCTCCGATGTACGATCCACATCGGGCGTCGGTAACGAAAAGTGTAGTTCTTTTCATTTACTGTAATATTCTTGAACTGAAATTTGTAACCCTTTTGCGCGATTATAGAATTGCCCAAAGTAAACGGTCAAGGACCATGGGCCTTGGAGTAAGAGCTGACCGCGACTTCGAACCAAGTAAAATACTTGTGATTCTGTGTGATAGTTTTTGTTTCCGCAGCATTTACTCTTTCCTTAATTCGAAGAAAAAGTTTTAACGATATTCACCCTCCCTCTATCGTTTCTCTCGATCCAACAAGTGGTATCAGAGCGGGGTAGCTCAAATTTGGTGCAACCACCAATTTGGGAGTTTTTCAGATTTTACGAAAATTTTAATTTCTTTTTCTATCGAATTTTTCTCGTTAATCAAGGTTGGTGCAACACCACTCGATCGTTTCTTTTAAATATCTTATTCCCGCACTGCTAATCCAAGACCAAGTCTTGGGACAGTTTTTTTGTTATTATTTCAGAAAATCTAAATGGCCATGCAAGAGGGTTTCAGTACAGCCAGACCACCACTCTTCAGTGGAGAAGACTTCTCCTACTGGAAGAGTCGGATGGAAGTCTACCTGAAAACTCAGGTGGACATGTGGATAATAATCCAATCTGGTCTGGAAATCCTGAAAAATGCTGAAGGAGTGGCACAGCCTTACACAGAATGGGATGCCTCGCTGAAAAAGAAGATTGAGGCTGATGCAAAGGCGACCCAGAGACTCCAATGCGGACTAACCAAAGAAGAGCTGAACCGGGTGGGACCCTTCAACAGTGCGAGGGAACTCTGGAGTAAGTTGATCGAATTGCACGAAGGAACCTCCGACACCCGAATCAGCAAAAGGGACCTACTGCTGAACAAGTTATACACAATCAAAATGAACGACGGCGAGTCAGCAGCCCAGCTCCACGCCAGAATCCAGGAGCTGATGAACGGTCTACATACAATAGGTCACAAGGTAGAAAATCGTGACCTTATCAGGTATACCCTAAACGCCTTCCCGAGAAATACTTTGTGGGCATCTATGGTAGATGCGTACAAAGTTTCAAGGGAACTTTCCAAAATTAAATTAGACGAGTTATTTTCTGAACTTCAATTACATGAGCAGACTAACTGCACCTTAGCCGAGAAAGACATTGCTTTTGTTGCAGGCAAAACAAGAAAGGTGGTCAAGAAGAAACCTCAATCAGCACCTGAGTCTGACTTAGACTCAGAAGACAGTGAAGGGGATCGACCCAAGCTGGTTCGGCTAGCCCGGGACTACTACAAGGAACTGAAGCATCAGACCAACAGAAGAAAAGCCAGCCGAAAGAAGGAAGATCCAACCGAACCATCCAAGACCAAATCCAACATAACGTGCTACGAATGCAACAAGAAGGGACACTACAAATCGGAGTGCCCTAATCTGAAAGAAGCCAAGAAGACAAGAAGGAAGAAGACTCTTCAAGCCACGTGGGACGAGTCTTCCTCCGAAGAAGAAGAAGAGGCCCCACAATCGAACCTGCTCGCCTTGACTGCATTAGAAGAAATCGACACCGGATCAGAATCGAAACCGGACGACGGAAAGCTCACCATTTCGGAAGATGACAAAATAACTGTAAGTGGTTATTCTAAAGCTAAATTAGCAGAATTAATTGCTTACCTATCTAGTAACTTGGCGAAAGCCAAAATTTGAGTTGAGTCTCTCCGACAGGAAGTAAAACTCCTGAAAGAGGGAGCTGACTCTAGATCTTTGACTGAGAAGGTTCAAGAAGGAGCCTCTGCTCAAGCTGAAAAGCTTGAGAAAGAGAACTCCTCCTTGTAAACTCAAGTCAAGGATCTTAGAGCAGCTTCAGAATGATTCACTTCGGGTTCCAAGGGTCTTGACATGATCCTTGAAAAACAGAAGTCGGTTCTAAATCGATCCGGGTTAGGGTATCGAACCAAGGCTAGACAAAGGTCATATTATGCTGTATTGAACCAATCTAGGCCCAAAGTTCAGGCATGGGTATCCAAACTTTGCCTGAACAACCAAGCTGGACTAAACCAGTATTGGATCCCCAAGAACAAGATTCATATCTTGCCTAATCACTACCGTGGCTTTAGTCCAGGGGAAGCCAACTTAAAAACCATTTTTATGGTTAAATAAATTCTTTTTCTTATTGTAAAATTGCATGCTTGCTTGTTTATTTATTTTCTGCAATTTACCATGCTTAGACCTAGGACTGGTTAGACTAAGGACTAAACCGATTAACTGAAATTTGAACAACATAGTATTGGGTGGAGATAAGATGATAGTGTTGGTGCAAGTTGCATCAATGATGTTCTCCTTTATGTGTTTTAATGTTTGACAATGTACTTAAGTCAGTAAAATGTTGAACAGACAAAGGGGAGCGAAGGAGAAGTAACCTAAGCCTGAGAAAAGTCCTAGTTAAGCTAGGCATGGAAACCCTAAGACCTAGTGAAGGGCTGCTAAGGGCTGCCAGAACGAAAAAGACCTAGCGAAGGGCTGCTAGGCTCTGGCGAAGGGTTGCCAGAAAGAAAAGACCTAGCGAAGGGCTGCTAGGCACCTGACGAAGGGCTGTCAGGAAAATAAGTCCTAGCGAAGGGCTGCTAGGCACCTGACGAAGGGTTGTCAGGGGAACAAGTCCTAGCGAAGGGCTGCTGGGCACCTGACGAAGGGCTGTCAGGGAAACAAGACCTAGCGAAGGGCTGCTAGGCACCAAGCGAAGGGATGCTTGGTATCCAAGACCTAGCGAAGGGCGGCTAGGCAAAAGTCCACCCGAAGGACCGGGCGGCAACCGTCTCCTGAAAGGAGTAGGTGAAGGGCGCGTTCCCGGGGATGGGAACTTGTGCCGGTTCGACCTAGGGTTTCGTGCAAATCCGAAGTCCGAACCAAGTCCTTAAGGCTAACATCACATGTATCTATGCTTTGTGTTTGTGTATCTTGCAGGTATCAAGAACCGGAGACAAAGCAGGTAAACTAGACAAAAATTGGTGTTGCAGGCTTTAAGGGGGCGCCCCCAGCAAGGGGGGCGCCCCCAGGCAGTAGTAAAGAAGCAGGTTTCGTAAAGCAGGGTGACAGGTGTCAACCGGGGCGCCCGGAGCGTCCGGGGCGCCCGGATTAGCAGCTGTTTTGCTGTTTCGAAGCCAGAACACAGGATAAGCCTCCACGGGGGCGCCCGAAGCATCCGGGGCGCCCTGGTCAAAGGTCTTATCCCCTGCGACGAGGTAGGCGCAAGGATAAGCTTTGACCGAGTCTTCCGGGGCGCCCCCGTCGACCAGGGCGCCCCCAGGAGGGCTATAAAAGGGGCTTCGACCCCTCTTCTTCAAACACACTTCCTAACTTCGAATCTGTTCATTCCGACTGACGACAACGCGCTAAAGACGAGGTTCTGCGACCGGGAGACTCCAGGAGGAAGTGCGCGGCACTTCGGAGGTCCAGATCGGCCGAGCTTCACATCTTTGTTTGGTTTGCAATTAATTTACAACATTACTTTTCTATACTTCTGTTTGTAAAAATTGCACTGTAAGTCGGGTTTCTCCGCCTCCGGAAATTCCGGAAAGGAGACTACTAGTGGACTCAACGCCGAGTACATAGGCCTTGGACGTACTGACCCTGGGGGGTTGGGAACCAAGTAAATAAACCTGCTGTGTCCACTGTGTATTGCTTTTATTTTTATGTTTTCCGCTGCGCTACTAATATTCTGAGTCCAGTTTTACGAAAGTCTCACGAAAGTTTTCACGATCGATATTCACCCCCCCTCTATCGACGGCACCGGTCCTACAGATAGTACGTTAGCGAAGCCATTTTGGCGGAACTAGCTGAAGCTACCGATCCAAGACCCAAACTAGTTAGACCAAAATCTTTCAAGGAGTAACTTGAAGATGGATTTTCAATAAAAGGCTTTGTCAAGGAAAGAGTTGATGATCCAATAAGGCTACGGCCAAAGAAGGCCTAGTGCCTCGCCAAGACCTGGAAGCCGATTGTTGAAAACCAAATTCACTTTACTATTGTCAGATTTGAATCTAACACAGATTTCAATTAATTTTAGATTCAACCATTGTTTTCAAAAATAAATTTAAAAGCATAATTAATTGGTTTTTCAAAATTAATTTAACTTTTCAAAACTAATCATGGTTTTTCAAAATAAAATCTTTACCTCTATTAAAACCTATCTCACAAAAACCCATAAGTTAACATGATTGATAACTATATACCGGGTGAGATAGTTAGGACTCAACTCAAAATCTAGTTTCTGTAATGTTGTCAAATAAAAACATTGATTTTAGAGTTGAATTGACTTGATTGTTGGTTGGTCATTAGAGTCAAACCAGGTCAAAATAGTCAAACCTGGTCAAACAGTCAAACTGGTCAATAGTCAAACAATGGCCAGCTCGGGCGCCCGTGACCCCTCGGGCGCCCCCTCACTTTCTCTTCGACCAAGACAGCAAAAGCTGTCAACACTACCCAGCTAACCTGGGCGCCCGTGACCTATCGGGCGCCTATGCCTTTAAGTCAATTCGAGGCAGCAAAAGCTGCCACGCATGACAGCTGACTCCAGGCACCCGGGTCCTCACAGGCGCCCCCAAGGACAATGTTAAAACCGAAAAAACTGCATTTGGCAGCTTATGCCTGAACCAGGCGCCCGATTCCTCCCGGGCGCCCGGACAACCTCTATATAAAGCCACCGAAACCCCCTTTATTTGCCACCCCAAAACAAATTCTCATCCCTAACTCTTCTCCTCCCAAGGTGCTCGGAAGTCCCTCTCACACCCTCAAACATCCAACTTCGACCATGGCTCCTCGGTATCATTTTATGCATTTAAAATTAATTTCTTTATTATTATTTCGCTCCTTAAATGCATGTTTCTTATTATGTTAGAAAACACCGTACTATTCAACTTAACCCCGGGACCGAGCCTAGCCCTGACCCTAGGTTTCCGACCATAGAACTATTCAATAAGTTTGCTAGGACAACCTATAAACCTTTCAAGACAAGCTTCTTAAATAGGCAATTTTTCACTCAATCCTGTCCAGTAGCTATGGACGTCATCAATTTCTATTAACTTGACCGACTTATTTTCTGCACTCATCCTGTGAATACGACCCTATGTGCAGAATTTTACAATAACCTAGTTAGACAAGATGACCTTAGCTATATCACCATAGTACAAGGAATGCCTGATAAGTGTTATTTTATTGACCATTTCAGAGTCTTAAATCGATGTTTGACCCATATTTTACTTGCTTAATATTGAATTTAACCTAGGTTTCATGAATCTATTCTATTTTGGGTTTTATTGTAAATCTTGATATATTGGAAATATTTTGGCATTAAATTGTTGATCTACTTTTGTAGGCTTGGAAGGATCATGGACCTAGGTCATGTTGGGTCAAACTTGAGTCAGAAGTGGACCCGGATTGAGTGATTAAGCATCGACTAATATGGACCGTCCGATTTAAAAACGGTTAGATCTAGGACATCTGAGAACTTTGAGGCAATCCGAGCTGGGGTTAAGGTTAATCAAGCACTTGGATCAAGATCTAAAGATTTCATCCAAATCAGAGATTGTTCAACCGTTGGATCAAGCTCAGGAGGATCTAGACCGTCCATTCAAAGATCAGGTTGATCTGAGCCATCCGTTGCAAATCTGGAAGATCCGAGCTACTGAGAGGAAGATCCTGACCCTTGATCAACATCATCAAGTTTTGGTTCAGATCGGATGAAATCTAGTCGTTGGATGGAGTTAAGTGAATCTCGACCGTTCATTCCTAAACTATATTAACAGCTTCCTCTGCCTCAGATCAGTTGTCGCGTCTTCGCCGAGCTCAGTGCTGTCTTCGTTTTCTTCGAGCTTTCCACCATTTTTCTTCAAGTTTTCTTTATCTGAAGGCGTGACCACTTCAATTTCTGTCTTGGAACAAGATCTGGATCGTTGGGAAGGAGTTTCCGTAGAGATTTCAGCTCAAATTTGCGCCGGAACAGAGTTGGTTGAGGGTTTCGTCAATTCTGTGATCCGATCGCTTAGATCTCATCTGTGTGTCGATTTCATCCATCTGAGCTATCTGGAGGGTCCTCTGGAGTGCTCTGATCATCTCCAAACCATCATCGCAATCCAACACAGTGAGATCGAGGAGATCGGATGAGTTTTCCCAGCTGATTACAGTTTGTGAGCAGAATCGATATTGAGGCAGTTTTTCCATTGATCTGCGGAGCTGAGGGGTTCTTGGCTTGCTCTTGTGTGACGGCAAGAGGATCTTGAGCTAAGGAATGGATCGAAGTTTATTTTCTTAGTGAATTTCAATTTTCTGTCAGTAGTTTCAATTCCAGCTGCCATTTCATTTCTGTCTTCGTATCAACTGCTGTAATTTCCTTTTCTGAGTTGTTTCTGCCTTAAGTGGGTTACATTTCTGCAAGGTAATCAGCTAGGGAGTTTGTTTAGTGAACAATTGTTTTCATTGTCAGTTTAATTCAGGTTTCAATCCTTGCGAATCAGATTTGTATCTGCGTATCAGTTTTTCCCTGCTGCGTATCATTTTCTTTTCCTTGAGCACTTCTGAATTTTGTATCAAGTTAGTTTTAGTTTTCTTGTCTGAATTTCCATTGTAGCTTATTGCATCTCCAAAGGTTTAATTTCATTTCTGCAGTAGGACTTAGCTTGTGCGTTTCAGATCCCATTTCTGCAAGTTCGTTTTTGTTTCAGCAAGTAGTAGTTGATAGCTTCTGAATTTCGTGCCATGTAAACCTTAGCTCTTTTTAAGCTTTACTGCACTTAGATTAGCGATTCAAATTCAGCTTGCAATTGATAGTTTCAGCATTTGATCTGTTGTTACATTTCTGCACTCAACTTAGTAAGTTCTGCATTCTATTTCTGCTAGTTAACTCCATTTCTGCAATTCCCAATTATCATTTCTGAAGTTGTATCAGTGAAGCTTTGCATTGGAACTTTATTGCATTTGAAATCAGTTTACTTGTATGATTTTTTGCATCCAAATTTCTGCTGCATTTAATTTCTGCGTATAGGTTTGTTTCATGCATTCCATTTCTGAATTCAGTTTTTCTTTCCTGCCTTAATCAGTTTCGGTTTTCACATCTCCTCGTTCATCCTAGTAGACAACTTCATTGATAGTCTAGCCCTTTCAAGCTGAATTAACCAGCTAATAATTCTGCAAACAGTTTCAATTTTTGGCACATTAGCTTCTCCATTTTTGTCTCAAGTTGTTCGCTAGCACTTAGTATCAAGTGAAGTTTGGCACTGATTTTGTATCAGTTTTGTTGTAGATAGACTTGCATTTGGTTTGTTTGGAGTAATAATTCCTGAAGCAATTCTTTGCATTGGTATCAATCGAAATTGGTTTGATTTCGTATCAAATTTGTTTTCCAAATTAGGCTTAGTTGCATTTAAGCTACCAATTGTTTGAGTTCATTGGTTGAATTACTTGGGTTAAGTTTCATAGTTAAGTTTCTTTCTTTTCATTGTGTTTTTCATTTCTGATTGCAACCCAAACCCTGATTTTATTTGAAACCCAAAAATATCAACGACACATAAACTCGAGCTCGAATCAAACAACCTTAACTAGCCCTAGGAAAAATATGACCTGTGGCCCCTTTACTACATTTTATTCTTTGTTAGCAAAAAGGGTTTCCAGCTTTACACATATCTAAATTTGAGATCCACATTCGTGACAGCCTCTTTTGGGTCCATCAATGCCCTTGACTATCACGCCCTCGTTGTTTAACAGATTCCTTGGACTGTGATCCTCCCAGTCCACCTTCTACTGTTACTCTCCCAGAGATCCTCCCTTTGCTCCTCCCTACTCTCATATTGACCTGGACACCCTTTATTCATATTTCTATAGAAATGTCTGAAATCCTTTGGTTAGACGGTTTCAGTCAGTAGATCTCCAGGTCCAGGACTACGCTCTTTATAGAGTTATAGTCCGTTGCATTCTTCCCTTGACCACCAGGGATGTCGCGACCATGCGACCATTCCATACCTTCTTGCTGTACGTTTTGATCCATCACTTAGACATAGATATTGGACTTCACATATTCCACACCATTCTACATGCATCCAGTGTTACTACTCAGGGTAGGGTACGCACCCCTTACTGCCACATCATCACCTCTCTTCTTCACTATCACGGTCGCGATATTACCGATGGAGAGATGACCAAGATGACTGAATTTGACGAAATTGGGTATAGAAATTTTTCCCTAGCGGGCATAGAAGTCTTGGTTACCGGGGGTCTATCATGGAGACGTCAGAGAGTCGGAGCCCAGATCGATTCCGATGAGGAGGTAGAGGTTGACGTCGCAGATCTCGCTGCCGAGATTCGAGAGCACATGGACGAGCCCCCACCTCCGACGATCGACGAGAGAGTGACACTACTTCAGACAGAGATTCATAGCCTCCGAGAGGAAGAGGAAGCCCATTACATCGAGATAGTCGACGCGATTCGGGCAGAGCACGATGTAAACCGAGCCTACCATAACGAGCACATGGAAGCTATTCTAGCCGACCGCTAGGCGAGAGAGGCACATCACACTGAGTATATGGATGCCCTCCGAGCCGAACATGAGGCAAGTCAGGCCCGACATGACGAGATGATGTCTTGGTTCCAAAATTGGCAGCCCGGTCCATTCTTCCCTCCGGGCCCCTCCTCTTAGACTCCAGATGACTTCAGCTGCCTTATTGTATTATTGACTGATGTTTGACTCGTGTTTGACTGTGCTGGTCCTCGTTTCGACCAGTTGACTTCTATGCACTTATCATATCTAGTTGCTAGCTGTTTACTTGATGAATTATCTGTCTTTTATCAGTTACTAAGTTAGGGTTATACTTGATAGAATAGGACTGCTCTAATTATATTTTTTTAAAAAAACTATTTTATTTTCTGCAAAATCATTTTCTTTATTTATTTAAAATGATTTTTTCGACTTAGTTTTTTTCAAAACTTACCCCCTTCAAAACTAGGGCTTTTCGCAAATGGACTTAACCTAGGCTCTAACCCTAGAACTGTATGCACCTATAAATCTAGAAGCCAACATCTCACAAGCACCTTAGGGTGCTTTTGATTGATAACCTAGAATGGGTTAAGATGCTTAGGTCTATGCCTTGATTCAAGATACTTTAAGTCAATGCATCTGCAGTAGTTGGGGCAATAAATATCAATTAACAGTAATCAGGTTCAGTGTCAAGCTTAGAAAATCTAACTTGATCAGATCACTTAACTTGACTAACTCTAGCGAAAGCAACTGTTTATAATAGTTAGTAAGTAGCTAATTGGGTTAGACAGGAACCGAAAGAGAAAATTTGAATTGATTTGGTCCAGTTTATACTTAGAATTGGTTCAGTACAACACCTTACTATTACTCAGTGTTATTGCTATATTTTTCTATTTTTTTTTATATATGGCAAAGGGGGAGAGATTGGAAAGGAGAGAAAAGAAGGTTTTAAAATTTAATTTTTTTTCAAATTAAATTTTGTTTTCAAAACTTTTATTTTCTTTTTCAAAAAGTAAAGTAATTTAAAACTACTGAAAAATTTTCTAAGTGTTATAACTCTGCTTAAATTTTTTTTTTAAATATTCAAACTGCTAGAAAATTTTCTAAGTGTTATAGAATTCAAAGTTTTGCTTGAAGAATTTTTCTAAGTATTAACACTGCCTAAAAATTTTTCTAAAGTAAGTGTTTTGGAAATTATGTTAAGTAATTGCTCTCGAAATTATTTGAAGTACTTAACTCAAAAATTGCTTTCGAAAAATTATTTACTCTAAATCTTTGGTGGAAAATTTACTAAGTGTAAATTTCAAAATTCTTCTGAAAATTTTCTAAGTGCCCAAATCAAAATATTTTTTGGAAAATATTTTCTAACTTAAAAACCTTTTTTGAAAATTTTCTAAGTATTAAAAACCTGAAAAACTTTTCACCTTTAGACTTAGAAACGTTTTCAAAAACCCCACGAATTTTTGAAAAACTCAGGGGGAGATTTCTTCCAGGGGAGGAAATTAAATTTGGTATTTTACCTATTTTTCTGTATGTTTTACTTAACTTTTTGAACTGGGTTGTCATAAATCAAAAAGGGGGAGATTGTTGGTGCAGGCAACACCTAAGTCAAACCTGGGTTTTGAAAATGGCAAAGGGTTCAGAAGTTAGGATGTTATTGTGGTCTAATTTGTTTACTAAGTGTGCAGGAAGAAGCCCTAGGTACACCAGGCAAAGAAGTCCTGGTCGAGGACTGAGCAAGAAGTCCTGGCAAAGGGCTGGGCAAAGAAGACCTGGTCAAGGACTGGGCAAGAAGACCTGACCGAAAGTCGGGCAAAAGAAGTCCTGGTCGAGGACTGGGCATGAAGTCCTGGCAAGGGACTGGGCACCGAAGACCTGACCCTAAGTTGGGCACGAAGACCTGGTCAGGTGGATCGGGCAAAAGTCCAACCGGAGGAGCCGGTTGGCAAAAGGTAAACATTCCTGAGAGGAGTAGGTGAGGACGCATTCCTTGTCGAGGGAACAGTAGGCGTCGGTTCGACCTAGGGTTCCATTTGGGAGACCCGAAGTCAGAACCAAGACAACTACAACTGTAAATATTGACTAACATTCTTGCTTTGTTTGGTTTGGAACTAACTTTGGTTGCAGGGACCGAAGGAGTGTGTTTCTGCAGCTCAGAACGCCCCAAAGAAAGGGGTAGGAAACTGGGCTAGGTGCCCGGGAGGTCCCGGGCGCCCAAGGTCAAAGCCAAATCTGCAATTAAGCAAGAACGCTTCGAAATCACACTGGGCTAGGCGCCCGGGAGGTCCCGGGCGCCCAAGGTCAAAGCCAAAGAGGTAATCGAAGCAAAATCAACCACGAAGCCAGCGGACCAAGTCAAGCTAGGCGCCCAGGAGGTCCCGGGCACCCCAGTCAGCTCCAGAGGCCGATTCGAAGGGGATAAGCGCTGACCGAGCTGCGGATTGAGTTTTTCACAGATGAAGGCACGTGTCAGGCGCCCCCAGCGAATCAGGCGCCCCAAGGAGCACTATAAAAGGGGCTCGACCCCAAGGCTTAAAAACACACAACTTTCTAACGCTTCCAAGCTTTTCGTTCAAGCGCTCTGCTCCGGCAAACTCCGATTTCAAGATTCCAGCGCCGACGATGACCCTCTGAAGTACGATCCACATCGGGTGTTCGTAACGAAAAGTGTAGTTCTTTTCATTTACTGTAATATTCTTGCACTGAAATTTGTAACCCTTTTACGCGATTATAGAATTGCCCAAAGTAAACGGTTAAGGACAGTGGGCCTTGGAGTAGGAGCCGATCGCGACTCCGAACCAAGTAAAATACTTGTGTTTTTGTGTGATAGTTTTTGTTTCCGCTGCATTTACTCTTTCCTTAATCTGAAGAAAAAGTTTTAACGATATTCACCCCCTCTATTGTTTCTCTCGATCCAACTGTTCTAACTTTCCAAGATCACCGACATGCTTGATCCTCTTGCAGACTTTATCTCCGACCTCAAAGCTATGGGCAATCACGCGGTGATTGTATGCTTGTTGAATACACTGCCTGTAAGCCCGTAACCGAGCAGCTGCTTTGTCTCGAACCTCTGCCACCAGGTCCAAGTCGATCAACCACTCTTGATCATTGTCCTCTTTATTATAATGCTGCCACCGGGCGAACTCCTCGCCTACTTCCACCGGGATCACGGCCTCAGCTCCATACACAAGCTGAAAAGGGCTCTGTCATGTTCCTTCGCTTGGAGTGGTACGGTAGGACCACAGAATACTAGGGTGCTCTTCGACCCAACTACCTCCAACATAATCCAGTTTTATCATGAGCCCCCTGATGATCTCCCAATTAACGACATCAGCTTGGAAATTGCCCTAGGAGTATGAAACCGATGTGAAGGCTTGTTGAATACCCAATCCTTCGTACCATTCTTTTAGTTTGTGCCCTGTAAACTATCTTCCATTATCCAACACTACTTTGTGAGGGATACCGTACCTACAGACAATGTCCTTCCACAGGATCTTCATCACTGCGGCCTTTGTGATGTGTGCAATAGACTCAGCTTCCATCCATTTGGAAAAATAATCCACCAGAACCAGCAAAAACTTCTTTTGTTGGGGTCCGATTGGAAATGTACCCACAATGTCCATTCCTCACTGATCAAATGGACAAAACACTATGGAGACTCGCAACGGCTCAATCGGTCGGTGAGTTATATGCTGATGTCTTTGGTAGACCTCACATTTGGCTACAAACTTGAGGGCATCAGCCTGCAATGTTGGCCAAAAGTACCCTGCCAGGGTTTTTTATAATATAAGATATTAATGGTGATCATAAGTTTTATAAGGGTAGTAGATGTGGATGCGATCTAAAGTTTACTTTGCTTTGATAGGGGTGTGTCAGGCCTGTGCTATAGTGCAACACACAGGCGACACATGAAAACCCTAGTAGCAAGCTACTGTGATGAACCATCCCCCATATAAAAATTAATTTAATATCAAAGTGGACCAATAACCCACATATCAGATATTAAACTGATAAGAACAAATACTACACTTGATCTTAGCCAAAAGGCCGAGAAAGGTATGAGTTGCTTTACCGTTCTTTGTCCATTTTTATAATTGCTCTGTGTGTAATTCGTCTTGGTAACTTTAGATGTGGGACTATCATTTTTCTTACATCAAAATTATTTTTTAAATTATCTTTTTTAAATTTGATAAATTATTTTTTAAAATTTTAATTTTAGATTAAAATCTGAAATTTTCTTTTTAGAATATGTAATTATATATTTTTTGAATTTATATTTTAATTATAAATTTTTTATTTAGAAAATTTATATTCGGTTTAGGCGGGAATCCTAAGTTTCCTATGAATTTGCATGTAAAATTATGTTTTATAGATATTAATAGATAGATAAATAGATAGATATGTTTTAGGAATTAGCATTATAAATTTATAAAATTAAGTAAGGGTTGATTCTCACAAACTCATATGATATCTTTCTTTATTTCTCTAATTTACTTCTTTCTAATAATTAGGGTAATCATGGAACTTAAACACCTCAATTATAAAAAAATATATTAAAAATATTATAATATCATTTAATAAATGCTCCAATATCAAATACCTCACTATATTTTTTATCACAAGCTAATTTTAAAAGTATTTTATTGACTATTTTGTATAAATTTACATGGAGAAGTTTTTTTAATGATGAAGTGATAAATTACTCTTATTTATCACAAAAATAGTCATTTAGATTTATGAAAATAGAATTCACATAAAAGATTTTAAATGAAATTATTATCTGAACAAATTAGTTACCCAAAACGTACCGTGACGATTGAGATTGGTCGCTGCGATGGGTCGATGTCGGCTAACCGAATGGGTTCCAAAGCAAGGAGAGCGGTTATTGGACGAACGGTGAGCACGCCCCAGCCGCACACGTGTGCGGACAGAAAGCTTTGTGAAACTCGCCAGACGTCGATTTGTCGCCGCAGCCCTGTTTTGATGGAACTCGTTCTACCTGGAGGACCAGGAATCCCTGCCGCCCTCGTCCCGGTCTCCCGGATCACCTTTTCCCACCCATTCAAGGTGCCTTACTGCAAGATTTCTTATTTTTTGTTCATTGATTTTGTCTTTTGATCTTTTGGATTTGTGCTGTGGCCACGGAAATGAGTGATCTCCAGACTTTGTTAGAGGTGGATCAGTTTAAGGTTCTAATTTGCCACTGGAGTAATTGTGGTTCAGGCATTTTGGATTAATTTATCTGGAACGTAAAACTGTAAGTTTTTCTGGTTTTGGTGGTTTAAGAGGAGAAGACATGATCGATGGATTCCTTTTTTTTTTTTACTTCCTTTTGGATTAATTTTATATAATTAGGAGCGAGTAGTCGCTCAAGTGATCGATTTTTATGTTTTTTGTTCGGGATCGAAATTATTTAGGAAGACTCGGAAGAGGCAAGTTCCTGATATTTTGAGTTACAACGATTGATGTTTGTGCCTATGAATTCTGTCTTAACAATCAGGATATTAGAATGATTGAGAAAGACTATGATGAGGCAAGATTCTGGCATTTCTGTGCCTTTGGATTTTTCCTAAAGAATCAGGATTGATCCTGTGAACGAGCGAAGATCGATTTTCCTCCGGATGACTCGGTCTAACCAAGCCGACTCAATCTGCTGTAGTTTTGGAGGTCGGACCGAAGTTGGGCTCTCAATATGATGGAGTGGTTGCAAAATGGCAGCGAGCCCTCTTCAGAAGTTCAAGTGGGGTTTATATAGGGGGGAGGAAAGGTATTCCTACGTGCGAGCTGTCACATCTCATTAAGAGAGGATCGATCGACAGATTATGATAGTGACAGCCACCTTAATGTTGAGAGACTGTTACAGCCGCTTGACACCATATTGGAGCTGTCTCTTCTGTCCCTCTTTAATTACTGATGGCTTTGTCAGGCAATGGTTATGTCAGAAGGGGTTATCTTATGAATGTCTGATAAGAAAGGCTCATGTGATAGGGGAGGCTCGCAGTTGTCCGGATATCTCCCTGCAATCATAAATACCTGACCCCGATTAGTAGACTTCGAGGGGTTGACTTCGAACGACCTGTTCCGATCGTCCCGATCTTAGCCGATCGGCTCCGAGTACCCTGACCTTCGACGGCCTACCTCGAGGATCCCGGGTTCAGATGGCTGACCTTGGACGGCCGATCTTTGGGGATTTCGACCACGGAGGATCGACCTTGAGGGTCCCGACCTCAGGTGACCGGCCTCAAGGATCCCGACCTTGGAGGGCCGTCCCCAAGGGTCCCGACCTCAGATCGCCGACCCTGGGGCGATCTTTACCCGGGCCTACTTACTACTGATCTGAATCGGCAAATGAACCCGACCGAACCCTCGATTTTTCTAAAAATCATACACCCGGATCATAAGCCTCCCTCTCAAGTCTAGTCGAAGGAGGAGCGTGGTCCGACTGACTAGGCTCCCTGCTCGGTCGGCTTGCCTCTTTTCTGTCTTCCTGTGCGTCACCCCGTACGACCGATCTTTTCATTTAATGCCCTATCCTCCATTAAATTCTCATTAATGCGGGGGGCGCGTGTCGTTTCCCGACTGGACACCTCGAACAACGGAACGTCATCAGCGTGGCCTGGGGATCGTGTGAGTGATGCTTCGAGGTCTGGGGAATGACAGAGATCGGACGGCGAGGAGGCTACCCCGCCAATTCCTTTTTCTGGATCGGACGGCTTTCCTAGTTTTACCCCTAGTATAAATAGGTTTGTTCTTTCATTTCGCCTCTTTCTATCCCGACCTTCGTTTTTTTCTCCGCTTCTTGTCCGATCTCCGCCGTCCGACCTCCTCGATCCCGACAAACGGTGTCTCCGGTGAACTTCCTTCTTAGGTACTCTCTCTCTTTGCCGAACTCCGGTCGTGCCTTTTCTGATTTTGTTTTGATGGCCTCATCTTCCGCACCCCCGTCTGCACCTCCCGAGCCATGGTACTTGACCACCCGATCTTCCCTTACCCTAGGTTAGATAGAAACTTTACGTATAGATTACTCGATCCCTGAAGACCACTCGATAACTCAGCCCGACCGTCGAGGTCGGGCACACCAGCCCCCTTTAAGTCATTTCACCGTCTTTTCCGATCAGCTGTTAGCCGGTCTACGCTTTCCCCTACATCCCTTCTTCCGCGAGATCTGCCGTTATTTCCAGGTCTCTTTGTCTCAATTAGCCCCGAACTCGATCCGAATCTTGTGTGGCGCCGTGATCGTCTTTACCGCCCACAAAATCCCCTTAGAACCCCGAGTATTTCATTTCTTCTATTATCTTAAGAAACAAGAGCCCGGGAATTTCTATTTCCAGGCTCGTATTAACTCTGCCTTCCTGGAGAAGGTACCTTCCTCGAACAAAGGTTGAAAATCTCACTTCTTCTACATCCAGCCAACCCCCCGACCGAACTAGCCTACCGGGTGGAAAGAAAACCTTCCTGATCACCCACAGCTGCCCAAGAACCTTCGTTCAGAACCGGGCTACCGTTCTGCAGTTTCTAAGCTCGGGGGAGCCCGATACCACGCGGGCAAGCTACTGATCGAGGGGATGCTATATCTGTTCCGGTTGAGTCCCGTCCCGGCAGAGCTACCCGGCACCCTTGGTACGTTTCTACCTGGTTAGTGAGCTCGTTAGTGCTGACTAAAACTTTTTCTTTCGTGCATCCGAAGTTATGTATAGCGCTAGGATCGACGCGGTACTGGATCGGGAAGATGAAGCTATGAGGGCTCTGGCTGCCCAGCTAGCAGCCGCTCGTGCGGCACCGCCCGTTCCTGCTGCCGCCTCCAACCCCGAGCCGCCAGTAATTGCTGCCGGCGACCCCAGAGAGGATCTCCCGACTGAGGGGGCTGGGGCCACCACTCAGGCGGCAAGCGAAGAAACCTCCGCCCCATCGGAGGCAGAAGGAGAAGGAACAGACCCGGCCTCTTCCTCGGGTTTGGTCCGAAAACGCCGTTGGTTGGTTCATCGCGTGGACGTGTCCTCGTCTCCTGAACCAACCGTGGAAGGTCAAATTATCTCGCCTTCTGGCCCTGTTCAAGTTGCGGCCAGCCCTCAACCCTTGGCCCCCAGCTCAGCTCCGACCCCCGAGGTTCCCCGTTCTGCCCCTCGGGCTCTGGCCCCGACAGTACCTCGGCCGACGGCTCGGCCTCCTACCTCTGTAACACTTCCTTCCGGCGCCTCGACCTCAAGGTCTGCGCCGCGCCCTCCAACCACTCGACCGAGCTCTGCCCCTACAGACGCCGTGGAAGCCCTTCTATCCATGAGTTCCCCGCCGCGGTCCGCTGTAGACGTTCAAGTGCCTTCGGCTATTGCCCTAACCCCGACCGTCCAACCTCAGCCCCTGAACTTGCACGATAGCTTAGTCGCGGGCTGGGAGGAGGGATGGACCGCGTCCTTTGCTATGGACTCCATTACCTTGGCCGATCACTTCTTTGCGGGCATGACTCAGGTACCCTCTTCCCTTCTTTGGTTGTCTGTGTTCACGCTCCTGACCTTTACTCCACTACGCAGCAATGGGCCCTGAGTTACGCGGCGAGCCAGGCGTTGGTGGAGAACACCCGAGCGCGCCGGGAGGCTGAAAGACGAGTGAGAGACCTGGAAGCCCGAGTGGCGCAGGGCAACCTTCCTTCGGGCGACTCGGGCCTGGACCAGCTGCGCTCAGAGATAACCGCTTTGCGGTCTCATGTGTCAGAGTTGGAGACCCGTTCTGCGGAAGAGCAGCGGTTGGCCACTCAGTCAGCGGCGCAGACGGAGCGTCTGACTAACCGGGTAGCTCACTTGGAGGGCGAAAACAAGACCCTCAAGAGCCGGTATAACCGAGCTCATGTCGACCTGGCCAAGATGACCACCGATGCCAAGGAGTTCAAGCAGAAATTTAAGGAGTCGAACGCAGCTCACCACCAAACTCAGCTTGCGCTGCAGAACAAAGAGACAGAGCTAGCTGCCCAACAAGAGGCCTTCCGTAATTTGGAACTTCAGCTATTGGGCAAGGATGCGCAGCTGGCTATCCGAGAGACCACCATCTCGGGCCAGGAAGGTGCGATTGCCCGACTCGAGAAGGAACTGGAGGCTTATAAGTCAGGCGAGTCGGCTCGGATTGAAGCCGCCCGAGTAGCCTACATTCAGTCAGACTCCTTCCTGAATTTGATTTCTGAGCGGACTGGCGGCATGATTAAGTACGGAGCCATAGGCGCCATCCAGCAATTAACCGAGGCCGGCCATCTTCCCGAGGACCTTCCACCAGATGCAGTGACGTTGAGGCGTATTAAGGCCTCGATCCCTGAAGACGCCTTTCCCCCTTTTACCTAGGATCAACTTTCCTAAGCTCTCCTAGGTTGGCGGCCCCGACCTCCTTTTGCCCGAGCTAGGGCCCAGCCCGTCTCCTTTTTGTCTTTAATTTCTCAGATTTTTGTAATGATATTCGACCTCCTGACTTGGCCTTTAAGGCCTAATTTTGTAATGGCCTTAAGCCTTAGCTTATTTAGGCAAGCTTTTCTTTTCCTTCGTTTCGTCTAACTGCTTTTGCCATGCAAGGTTTTCGCTAAGTGTCGTTTGTTTGCTGCCCTCTCCCCTTTCACCTTCTACTGACACTGCGAATCGTATACTCACATTATACTGAGCATGGGTTGTTCGGGTCGCATAAATCATTATCGCAACGTAAACTTCCTCAGGTCGATTCGAAAAATCGGCTAAGTGCTGGGAGCTCGGCTTATCTAAGCCCCCGATCTCACAGTCGGGCCGTCGCCCGGAGCCCCGGCATATCGTTCGGCCGGGTGGGTATCTTGACTCAGCGCTTTACTTCGATCTCGCCGAATTATCCTTATCGACCAAGCCCTGTTGGCTTGTGTGCGCGGGCTTGACTATTTCAGCTTTATCAAGCTGATCTAACATCGTTTTCGTTTTTCAGAACCTGAGGAGCCATGCCCGGGATGTTCATTTCGAGTTTCCTTAGCTCCATTTTTTAGTTCAACTCGAAGATTTAGCTAAGTGTTAAGCGCTCGAGCGATTCGCGCTGCTATTCTTCCGATCCGGGCCTTTTTCCCCGACTCGGGGTCATAGTTCAGTTAGATCAGTATTTTGACTTAAAGATGGCATTTGGTCAGGAGCACAACCTGATCCCGTGATTTCGCCCGGTCAGGTCTCAGACCCTGGATCATCGATATGTATTGCCGCAAGATAATGAAGCATATTTGTCTTCGAGCAAGAGTCTGGACACCGCCCGACTTACCCTGATCGAACGTGGACCGCCACGCCCGACCGGGCCCGACCGAACGTGGAACGCCACGCTTGGTCGGCGCCGATTCGATGGGTGCGTGAGAGCAAGCTCACTTATAACTTGCCTGAGCAAGAGCCTGGACACCGTCCGACTTACCCTGATCGAACGTGGACCGCCACGCCCGACCGGGCCCGACCGAACGTGGAACGCCACGCTTGGTCGGCGCCGATCCGGTGGGTGCGTGAGAGCATGCTCACTTATAACTTGCCTTAGCAAGAGTCTGGACACCGTCCGACTTACCCTGACCGAACGTGGATCGCCACGCCCGACCGGGCCCGACCAAACGTGGAACGCCACGCTCGATCGGCGCCGATCCGGTGGGTGCGTGAGAGAAAGCTCACTTATAACTTGCCTGTAGCAAGAGCCTGGACACCGTCCGACTTACCCTGACCGAACGTGGATCGCCACGCCCGACCGGGCCCGACCGAACGTGGAACGCCACGCTCGGTCGGCGCCGATCCGGTGGGTGCGTGAGAGAAAGCTCACTTATAACTTGCCTTAGCAAGAGCCTGGACACCGTCCGACTTACCCTGACCGAACGTGGATCGCCACGCCCGACCGGGCCCGACCGAACGTGGAACGCCACGCTCGATCGGCGCCGATCCGGTGGGTGCGTGAGCGCGAGCTCACTTATAACTTGCTGTAGTTGTCTCCCTGGGAGAACTGGAGTTGGTTTTTATCATCGCTCTTTCTGATT
>JAGFNQ010006510.1:0-117778 GCA_024364735.1 Boesenbergia rotunda
TATTCCATAGAAGCCCTGACATTATAATAAAGAGGAGTTAGAAAACCTTTGAGCTTGAGACTTACTTCTGGTAACCCTTTGAGGCAAATCAGGAGGAGCTTTTGTTCTTTTATTCAAAGGAATTTTTAAGGAAGAAGGAAAAGATGAAGATCTTTGCAGTTGTCGCACTTCCTCTTGATCTGTTACATCTTCTTCCATAATAGATTTTGCAACCTCAGCTTCCATTGAGCCATAGAAATTGTCTTGAAAGAGTTCTACATCTTGAACAGCTGGTTCCGGATCCTCCACAATGTGCATTTCAGTAGCTATTTTTTCTGCATCAAATCTAACCTTCTGACTATTCTCTGGTCCTGGTAAATTAGAAATTATCACCTCAACTGATGTGCTTTTTGCTGAAATTAATCCTTCAGAGGGAGGAGTATCAACAGAATTTTGAACCACCGGCAAAACTGCACCTTTTCCTCCTGAACAGAATTCTGCACAATCTTTTCCTCATCCATCTTTCCTTTCAGTTCTTGAAACTCATTCAATTTCCCTTTTTCTTCCTCATCCACAGAATCCAGAGTTAGATACTTGTTATCATTAACAAGTAGGGTGTTTATTTTTTCTTTTTGTATCCAAGCATGTTTTCCATATCTTTGCTTCTCTCCTTTCCTTGTAAAATTTGTCGTATCATTAGTCTCCTTTCTAGCCTCCTTTCCCAACTTTTCCTCTTCATCTATAGCAACCATGTCATTCTTTTTCCAGATAGAAAGGGATTGATTTCCATTAACAAAATATTCTTCAACCGAGTGGCCCAAATGAAAATAGGAAGTACAATACTTAGGGCATTTCTCAAATAGAACTCTCTGCAACCTCTTTTCTTCTCCAATTCCAATCCAAAGTTCATTCACTCTAGGCTTGAGCAAGTCGATTTCAACACATGTCCTCGCCATATATAGCCTTGAGACATCTATAGTAGCTTCGTCTATCTTTATTGGTTTTCCTACAATTCGAGCGACAGAAAATATGCTCTTCTTGTTAAACATATGTATGGGAAAATCGGGAAGTTGAATCCATACCGGTGCTATCGAAGATTCTACATCATAAGAGAAATTACGTGAACATTTTAATATACGAAGAGGAACACCACCAATGTACCAAACTCCTCGTGCCCAGATTCTTGCCATATCCGCATTGGATGTTAGATGCAGAAAGATGTGTCCCGAGCACAACACTCGGATGTTGTAAGGTCTAGAAAGCCCTAGATTTTGGAAAGCTAGCGTGATAACTGAAAATATTGGACGTTTGCTCGAGAATTTTCCAATTAGAGAATACCGGTAAGGATCAGCCATAGATGTAACCTCTTCCGTAGTGTAGAAGATCCCAGGTTTATCATTATAGATCATCATCTCTTTGAAATCATCTCCGATTTCATCAAATGTCTTCTTAGATGTCCTTGGTGAAGATGGCCTCAGCGCCGCAGTATAGGAGATTGAGGTCTCAGCCCTTGCTCCTTGAGGATTCAGCATACTTTCCGAGTGTAGTCCTGCGTTTGATAGAGGAGGAAAGGCTGATAGATCCGGCGTCGGCTGTTTGCTGATGTCGGCGGCCATTGCCGCAGTGGGGAGTCGCGCGTGAGAAAACAATCGCCTTCAAAATCGCCTTGTAGCAGACCCGGTTCAAAATCGCTTCCAATTACCCGCTTCCCATTCATGTGTCCATACTTGTTCTTTAACATGCATTCATGTTCTATAACACATACAAGAAAATCATGGCATACTCGATCATGTTCACCAAACAAAATGCCTTATGCTTGAGATAAGGCATATCATAAACCATGAATTGCAAGAAAACATACATTGCAACAATAAACCTAATTATCCTAAACCATCCATGGCAAGAGTAAGTTATGTGTCAACCTAAACCATTCATGTGAATAATTTTTTTTCAAAACTTGTTTATTTATTTTGAAGCATGGTTATACTATCATTCGTTGCATGATAAGTTTCCTTATTGCCCAAATGAGATTTCATGAATCACTAGCCAAGGGTTCATCTTGTTATAAGAACTAAGACAATGAAGCTCAAAGCATTTAATTCGAATTTTCCATAGCCAACTATGTGAATGACAATTTTTTTCTTGGTCATGGGTTTGGAGCACCAAATATCAACCTCCCATGTTGATAGATGCTCCCCCTCAAAACAAGCTATATAATTCGAAATATGAAAGTTTTAGGTACCCAAATTTTGAGACCTAATGCATCAACAATGAGGGACTTAGGCACCCATGCCTTAGTCATTTTCTTTTTGGCTTTTTGAACCTTAGAGTTTTTTGATGATCCAAAATGTGTTCTAGACATTAGTGACATGATACTAGGTTCCTTAGGTCGGTAACCTATACCGGCCTTATTGTAAACCACCCTTTGGGAGTTTAGGATCATGTCTAGGGTTTTAGAGCTAGTTGAGAATTTCTCAAGATCACTCTTGAGTCTCTCAACTTCACTCTTTAGGGTCTTGTTTTCATTTTCAAGGGATTCATCATGAAAATCATTACTTACCTCATTCTTAGAGGTTTTCAACTTTTCTACTTCCAATTTTAATGATTTTACTTTGACCTTAGATTTCTTAAGCAGCCTAGTTAAACATGCTATTGTCCTATAGCATTTGTCTAACTCGGGAGAGATTACCTCTTCATCATCCGAAGATGATGAAGGCGCGGTTGAGGAGCTTGATTCGTTGTCACTCTCCTTGGATGACTCTTCTAAGGCCACTAGAGCCACATGATAGTAGGTCCTCTCCTCCTCCATTTTCTTCTTTTTGTCACCTGCCACTAAAGCCAACCATTTCTCCTTTGGGCTTTGGTTAGAGATCTCATGTAGTTCCATTTCACAAAATAGATCTTCTAACTTAACAAAGGAAGGATCCTTAGATACCTTGTAGGCATCCACCATGGATGACCACAAAGTATTCCTTGGAAAAGCTTTGAGCATATACCTCACTATGTCTCGGTTTTCTACCTTTTCACCGATGGAATGTAAGCCGTTGAGGATCTCTTTGAATCTTCCATGGAGTTCACATACCTTTTCGTTTTCTTCCATGGATAGATTTTGGAGTTGACTGTGAAGGAGGTCCTTCTTGTCTATTCTTGAGTCCTGGGTGCCCTCATGGAGTTCGATAAGCTTATTCCATAGGTCCTTTGCGCTTGAGAAGGGACCAACCTTGATTAGTTGGTCTTTGTTCATTCCACATTGCAAAGTCACCACCGCTTTGGCATTTGCTTCCCCCTTCCGGATTTGTTCAGCCGACCACTTGGAAAACTCAAGCTCCTTTCCTTTATTATCCTTTGGAAGGGAAAACCCCTCCTTGACAGCGAACCACAAACTCATGTTTGTCTTCAAGTAAAACTCCATTCTTGACTTCCAATATGAAAAATCAGTGTCGTCGAGGAATGGAGGTCGGTTTGTGCTCAACCCTTCTCTTCCAGCCATCTTGCTGTAAGCTCTCGGATGTTAAGCCTGTTGGGACCGGGTGCATGTTGGCATGGATACGAGTTCGTAATTAAAAAAAATAATTACGTGCAGCGGAAGAATTAGCATAAATAATTTCTCAAATTATTTTTAACCACGTATCTAGCATGCAACCTTATGATGTGTGGACATGATCATAAATTAAAATTTTGTAGAAAGTAAACTAATTTACTCAATACCTCGCGTAACTCGAAGTAAGGGACGAGATCCAACCATAGCGTCCCTTGGAAGCTCCGCCTCTATTCGCGTCCACGCCGAGTTCTCTTCGGGATGACTTCGCAAAGCCACGAGTTTTGTGCCGACGAGAACTACTAGATTCTCAAAAGGCACAACTAAAATATCAAGAGAGAAGAAAGGAAACTAACCACCAAGTAACGGAATCAAAATTCCGGGAAAAGAAAGAAGGAGTCGCGATCCGCTACTTCTTCTTCGGCACCTTCATGGCGGATGAAGCTCTTGGCCACCCTTGGGATGTGCACCGGCCCTAGGGGAGGAGAGAGAGCCGGCCCTAGAGAGAGAGGGGGGCCGGCCCTAGAGAGAGAGAGAGAGTTAGAGAGAGAGAGGGAGCTACTAATCTCTTGATTACTCAATTGAGGAATTCAAGCCTAGCCTTGGTTCCTTTATATAGTAGCCTCTCCCTTGCCATGTCTCCTCTTTAACGGAATTAACGGAATAAATTTTCATAAGAAATTTATCTTATAAATTTTCTTATTAATTATTCCGTTATGCCAAGTTTTATTATAACTAATTTTATAATAAAACAAATACATCTCTCCTTTTAATTATGGAATAAATTTTCATAAAATTTATTATATAAATTTTCTCATCATGGAAAAATCAATTCATAATTGATTTTATAGAATAAAAATAAACCATTTAAAGTTTATTTTAATCGCCATAAAAAGAATAAATTTATTATATAAATTTTTCTTTATCATGGAAAAATCAATTCATAATTGATTTTATAAAATAAACCAATCCATGGTTCATTTTAATTTCCATAAAAAGAATAAATTAATATATAAATTTTTCTTATCATGGAAAAATCAATTCATAATTGATTTTGTAAAAATAAACCATTTAAAGTTTATTTTAATTTCCATGAAAATAAATTTATTTATCCATAATTTTATAAAACAAATCGCGCTTGATTTATTTTATAATTTAAACCAAATTAATTGGTTTTCTCTCCTTGTGGTGGCCGGCCAAACCAAAGAGGGTGGGCACCCTCTTTGGCCGGCCACTCCAAGCCCTTCCCTCGCGAATTAAACTCATTTAATTCGACCAATAAGCCTTCAAAAGACTTAGCCATTTTAAGCTTCCGTTGCGTCTTTGATAAATTCAGATTCGACTTATTTCTCTTGATCAGAAAATCTAATTTTCAACTCATTTTAAATCCCTCGGATTACTCATAGTGCGTGTGACTAAATAGGCTTTCGATTTATGTTGGCCGTCTATAATTCATTAATTATAGAACGATCATGAGTGACACCTAGTAGTACATCATGATCCCCAATTAATCGAAAGATCAACGGTTGACCTCAGAAATTATTCTGAAACCCTTCAGCAGCTCTAATGAATCGTGCCTCATTCCCTTCACCATCTTATACCCACTTGGTTCAGGACATGGTCTGTGTGTGTCAGTCCCCACTAGGCTGACTGCGTCACACCTAGCCCAAGTAGTGTCTTTCTCGTCCTTTGGATTTCTAATTACTCTCATGTATTTAAGAGACTCATACTCTAAACATGACATGCTCTGGCCAGAGGCTTTGAGTAACAATCCGACGATAGGCCTGGGTATACATCTCCTCGCAAGGAGTGGTGAATCCTTTATAGGCTGTTCAAACATCTTCGGGCACTTCGGCTTGTACCCAACCATCCTGGGTCCACACCTCCTTGGAGATGCTTGCTTAAGATGTTAAAGTATAAGTCTCCATGACCAAGATGACTTGAACACCGCAAGTCAAAGGAACATTGCACTTAAGCTGCGGTAAGAACTTCACTGACCTGTCTATGTATAGACTACCATGTGAAGTTTTACAGTCAGTCACTCCAATGAACTAGTTCCCTTAACTAGCATCCATGTTTATCTCCGGACATCCTAATGTCACCAGCCAGTGAGAATCAGCTGATTAGAGAATAACCCATGCTAGTCTCAACAGAATTGATAGTGTCCGTTTTTATCAATTCATCGACTAGGGATATTTTCAATACTTCACAATTGCACATGTAGAGATAATCACTAGTTGTGATCCCATCACAAATTCTCTTATGCTGTGAATTATATTGCGGACATTCAGTAGATGAGTTTAAGATCCCAATCAAATACACAAATATGTATACTCAAATAGTGAATTTTCATTTATTAAAATAAATATTTACAATCATAAGGCGATTGCCTTAGGACACTTCTCTCATATCACTAACAAACTCCCACTTGGCCTAATGCCAATCGCTACGGTATCCAATACCACAGGCTCTAACTGTTGGATCGAGAAAACCGATAGAGGGGGGGGGGTGAATATCGGTAAACTTTCGGATTTTCGTAAAGAGCACGTACGCAGCGGAAATAAAATAAAATAATCACAGTACAAAGACACAGTCGATTTACTTGGTTCGGAGCCTGTGTCGACTCCTACTCCAAGGCCCACGGTCGTTGACCGTTTACTTTGGACAATTCTATATACGCGCAGAACAGTTTACAATAATTTATTACAAGTAAGTGCACTAATAAAAAATTCGATCTTCGTTACCGACGTCCGGAGTGGATTGACTCTTTCGGGCCAGCGGGGCGTCGTCGGCTCGAGTTGGAGTGTTTCCGGAGCAAGGCACGAGCGTAGAAGATCGTTGGGGCATTGAGAGAACTGTTGTTCTGAAGCATTGGTCGAAGACCCTTTATATAGGGCCTGGGGGTGCCCGGGACGTCGGGGGCGCCCCCCACGTGGCCTCTGATCCGCAGAGCTCTCGGTCAGCGTCTATCCTCTGGATCTGCTTTGACCGGGGCGCCCGGAGCGCTCGGGGCGCCCGCATTGACCGGGTCAAAGTCCTATCTCCTTGGCTTTGAGGGGTTCGGGTTCGATGTTGCGCATGGGGGCGCCCGCAGCGCAGGGGGTGCCCGGGAGCAGCGGGGGTGCCCGGGAGCAGCGGGGGTGCCCGAGAGCACGGGGGCGCCCGACCCAGCATGTATTCGAACTTTTTTTTTCTTTACTTGTTTTCTATGGCCCTTGGGGGTGCCCGGGACACTCCGGGCGCCCTACTCAGCTACTACCTCATTCCTTTGAGGCTATCTGAGCTGCATACACTCCTTCCTTTGGTCCTGCATCCAGGGTTAGTCCAAAACACAATAAAGCAATAAAGTATTTGTTTATACAGCCTTAGCTGTCTTGGTTCTGACTTTGGTCTCCAAAATGGAGCCCTAGGTCGAACTGACGCCTACTGTTCCCTCGACGGGGAACGCGTCCTCACCTACACCTCTCGGGAGAATTTACCTGATGCCAACCGTTCCTCTGGATGGACTTTTTGCCTGACGGTCCTTTGTCAGGTCTTGTAAACTGGCAGTCCTTCGCCAGTTGCCTAGCAGTCCTTCGCTAGGGCTTCAGTCCCAGGCTGTCCTTCGCCTGGAGCCTAGCAGTCCTTCGCTAGGGCTTGATACTGGCAGTCCTTCGCCAGTTGCATAGTAATCCTTTGCTAGGGCTTTCTTTCCTGGCATTCCTTTGCCAGTGCCTAGCAGTCCTTCGCTAGGGCTTTTCCTGCACACTAGATTAACTTGTTAGAAAACAAGAAAGACTTAACTTTTGACCTATGTTGCCATTATCAAAACACGGGTTTGACTTAAGTGCATTCTGCACCAACAATCTCCCCTTTTTTGATTTATGGCAACCCTGGTTCAAAAAGTTAAGTTTAAGCAAAACATGAAAAAGTTTTAACTTTTGTTCCCTCCCCCTGGAAGGCACCTCCCCCTAGATTTTTCAAAAATTCGTGGGGTTAAAAAAAACTTTATTTGTACTTGAAAACTTTTTGAAAATGTTAGCTTAAGTAAGAATTTCAGTTTTAATACAGTTTTGAAAAACTTACGCTTTAGAGTACCAAAAAACGTTTTGACAAGCTTAAGTAAGAAACTTTTGAAAGGCTAGAGTACTTAGCAAAATTTTGAAAGTTTGAATAAAAATTTTGAGGCTGGAGTACTTAGCAAAAAATTTTGAAGGCTTGAGTAAGAAAAAAATTTTGAAGCTAGAGTACTTAGCAAAATTTTGAAAGCTTGAGAAAAGAATTTTGAAGCTAGAGTACTTAGCAATATTTTGAAAGCTTGAGTAAAAAGAAAGCTTGAGTAAAAAATCTTAGCAACATTTTGAAAGCTTTAAGAAAATTTGAAACTAGAGTACTTAGGCAAAATTTTGAAAGCTTGAGTAAAAAAAATCTTAGCAACATTTTAAAAGCTTTAAGAAATTTTGAAACTAGAGTACTTAGGCAAAATTTTGAAAGCTTGAGTAAAAAAAATCTTAGCAACATTTTGAAAGCTTTAAGAAATTTTGAAACTAGAGTACTTAGGCAAAATTTTGAAAGCTTTAAGAACTTTTGAAACTGGAGTACTTAGGCAAAATTTTGAAAGCTTTAAGAACTTAAGTACTTCTTCAAAAAGTTTAAGCTTAAGAACTTAAGTACTTCTTCAAAAAGCTTAAGCTTTTGAATAAAGGATAAGTATATTTTTGAACCTTTTTGAATAATGAAGAAATTTTGAAAAAGTAAAAGTAATTAGGAAAAAGTAAAAGTAATTTTTCTCTTTCCTTTCCTATCTCTCCCCCTTTGCCATATATCAAAACAAGATAAATATGATTGCATAAAGGAAATAAATAAGAATTTGCTGTACTGAACCAATTCATCATTAGATTTACACTAAATCAATCAATTTTCTCTGTAGGGACCTGTCTAACCCAATTAGCTACTTACTAACTGTTATAAACAGTAGTTTTTGCTAGGGTTAGTCAAGTTAAGTGTTTCTGTTCAAGTTAGATTTTCTAAACTTGACACTTAACTCGATTGCTGTTTAAGTTGTATTTAGTGCCCCAATTACTGCAGATGCACTGACTTAAAGCATCTTGAATTAAGGCAAAGACCTAAGCATCTCAACCCTTTCTAGATTATCAATCAAAAGTACCCTAAGGTGCTTGTGAGATGCTGGCTTCTAAGTCTATAGGTGCATGCAGTTCTAGGGTTAGGGCCTAGGCTAAGTCCATTTTCGAAAAAGCCCTAATTTTTTAAAGGGGGTAGTTTTGCAATAAAACTAAGTAAAAAGTGAAAACTGATTTTGAAATTAAGTAAAACAGTTTTTCAAAATCTATTTTTAGAAAACTGATTTTTGAAATCAAGTAGAGCAGTAAAAAATTTGAGATACTCTATTCTACAGAGCACAATCCTAACTGCCTTCTTAGTGAGCTGAACTCAGACTCAGGTAAGGGCTTTGTGAATATATCAGCTAGGTTGGATTTAGAGTCAATATACTTGAGTACTATTTCACCCCTGGTTACATGGTCTCTTACAAAATGATGTTTGACTTCTATATGTTTGGTTCTGGAGTGTTGGATTGGGTTCTTAGTTAAATTAATTGAACTTATATTGTCAATAAATACTTGAGTTTGGGTGTAGTTGAGCTGGAAGTCCTTAAGTGTGTGCATCATCCATAAAAGTTGAGCCACACACTCTCCTAATGCCACATACTCAGCTTCAGTTGTGGATAGAGCTACACAGTGTTGTTTTCTGCTGCACCAACTAACTAGACTCTGACCTAACAGTTGGCAGCTTCCACTTGTGCTCTTTCTATCTAACTTACAGCCAGCATAGTCAGAATCTGAGTATCCAGTTAAAGCAAAAGTTGAGGTCCTAGGATACCAAATCCCTACATTTAGGGTGCCCTTTACATATCTCAGTATTCTTTTTAGGGCTGCTAAGTGCGTTTCCTTAGCACAGGTTTGGTATCTAGCACACATCCCTACAGCAAAGAGAATATCAGGTCTACTGGCTGTAAGGTACAGTAGGCTACCTATCATACTCCTATAGAGTTTAAGGTCTACTGGTTTACCATCAGGGTCACTATCTATTTTTATATTAGTGGCCATGGGGGTACTTATGCTTTTAGAGTTATCCATTTTAAATTTCTTTATTAACTCTTTAGCATATTTGAATTGATGAACATAGTTACCATCCCTAGTTTGTTTGATTTGTAGTCCTAGGAAAAATGTAAGCTCACCAACTAAGCTCATTTCAAATTCATCTTCCATTATCTTGACAAATTCTTTTAGAAAGTTGGTGTTGGTGGATCCAAAAATTATGTCATCTACGTAAATTTGGGCAATAAATATATCTTTTCCTAGGGTTTTAATAAATAATGTTGAGTCAATTTGGCCTTGTTTAAATTCTTTAGAAGTTAAATAGGTTGATAATCGTTCATACCAGGCCCTAGGTGCTTGTTTTAGCCCATATAATGCTTTGGTTAGTTTGTAAACATGGTTAGGTTTATCTAAGTCCTCAAACCCTGGGGGTTGTCCTACATAAACTTCTTCTTTAATGAATCCATTTAAGAAGGCTGACTTTACATCCATTTGATATAACTTAAATCCTTTATGGGATGCAAAGGCTAACAACATTCTAATGGACTCAAGTCTAGCTACTGGGGCATATGTTTCATCGTAGTCTAATCCCTCTACTTGGCTGAAACCCTTTGCTACTAAGCGGGCTTTATTTCTGACTATTTCTCCTTGATCATTCAGCTTATTCCTAAAGACCCACTTAGTGTCAATGATGGATTTGCCCTCAGGTTTAGGTACTAATTCCCAGACTTGGTTTCTCTCGAATTGAGCTAGTTCTTCTTGCATCGCTATGATCCAATCAGGATCAGGTAGGGCTTCTTCTATAGTTTTGGGTTCAATTTTTGATATCATAGCTATTTGGCTAAGGTTCCTATAGGAGGACCTAGTCCTGACTCCTAGAGTTGGATCACCCATAATTTGATCGGTTGGGTGACTAAGTCTAGGTTTCTTTGTTCTTCTAGTGCTTGGTTCAGCCTCAGGTCCAGCTGGTCGGTTTGATTCACTATTTGATTCGACTCTTTGGGCTGGTTCATTTGTTGGTTCGATTCTTGGTTCAGTTAATTCATTCATTGGTTTAATAGTTAGTTCGTGTAAGGGTTCAATTAATGGTTCAATAATTTGTTCATTATTTTCTTGGTCAGAGTTTGATGAAATTGGTCTGGATTATTAGATGTTGAATTGATTTCTTCATCGAAAATTAAGTTTGTTGTTTCTTCAATTTTCTTAGTTTGTTTGTTGTAAGCTCTATATGCTCTACTTGTGGTTGAATATCCTAGGAAAATACCTGGGTTTGACTTGGATTGAAATTTTCCTAAATAGTCTTTGGTGTTTAGGATATGGACTTTGCACCCAAAGACCCTTAGGTAATGTAGGTTTGGGAGTCTATGGTAGTACAGTTCATAGGGGGTTTTGTTGTGTCGTTTGTTAATCAAAACCCTATTTTGGATATAACAGGCTGTACTAGTTGGTTCTGCCCAAAATTGGTTTGCTAGTTTAAATTCGTTGAGCATAGCCCTAGCGGCTTCTTGTAATGTTCTATTCCTTCGCTCGACTATCCCATTTTGTTGGGGGGTTCTAGGACATGAAAATTCATGTAAATACCCATTTACCTTACAGAATTCCTCAAACCGTTGATTCTCAAACTCTCCCCCGTGATCACTCCTAAGTCTTTTTATTTTAGTGTCGTTTTGATTTTCAATTAGTTTACAGAATTCAATAAATAGGTTTAGGGTTTCATCTTTAGTTTTTAGGAACCTAACCCAGGTAAACCTAGAGTAATCATCAACTATTACTAAGCAGTATCGGTTCCCGCTTAGTGACTTGGCTCCATGTGAATCAAATAGGTCAAGGTGCAGGAGCTCAAGTGTGGTTTGAGTTAAATCAGACTGGATTAGTTTGTGATTGGATTTGGTTTGTTTACCTTGATTACATGATTCACATATTAGGTTTTCATTATTTTTGATTTTGGGGATACCTTTGATTAAGCCAAGTTGGGTAATTTTTGAGATAGTTCTCAAATTGGTATGACCTAATCTCCTATGCCAGAGGTTTGTTTGTTCTAATTGTGTTAACATACATTTGGGTATAAGGGGAAGATTTATAGTGTATACATTGTTTTTCCTAGTGCCCTTAAGTATGATTTCTGAGTCTTGTTCATTTCTAATCAGGCAGTTAGAATTGTTGAAAGTAACTATATAACCAGAATCACATAACTGACTTATGCTAAGCAAGTTAAAATTAAAGTTTTCTACCAATAGAAATTTCTTAATAATGAAATCAGATTTAAGCTCAATATTACCTGACCCAAGTACCTTGAGTGTAGCATTATTGCCAAATGCCACTGAGCCTAGGTTTTTGCGTTTGAGCTTGGTGAACTTCAATTTATCTCCAGTCATGTGTCTGGAGCAACCGCTATCCAACATCCATTGGTCCAAATCTTTATGTTCCTACGCATAAAGAATTTTCTTGATTTGGATCCAATTAGAATCAGGAATAGCTTAAATTGAGTTTCACTGCCTAGTCTGTCTCACCCAAATCTAGGGTTTTCAATCACGTTAACCTTATAGGTTTTGTGAGACAGGTTTTGATAGTTAAAATTATTTTGAAATTTTTTATTAATTTTAAAAACAATTATATTTTAAAAAATGTTTAAATCTACAAATAACTGAAATTTTGTGTTAGATTCGAATTTGACAAAAAAAATTTGAATTTGAATTTCAGAAATTGGCTTCCAGGTCTTGGCGAGGCACTAGGCCTTCTTTGGCCGTAGCCTTATGGGATCATCCACCCTTTCCTTGACAAAGCCTTTTAATGAAATTTCATTTTCAAAAATTCTTTGAAAAATTTCTGGTCTAACTAGTTTGGGTCTTGGATCGGTAGCTTCGGCTAGTTCCGCCAAATTGGCTTCCCTAACGTACTATCATCTCACCTCCACCCAATACTATGTTATCAAATTTCAGCTAAGTTTGTTTAGTCCTTAAGCTAGCCTAAGTCTAAGCATGGTATATTGCAGAAATTAAATAACCAATCAATCAAGCAATTTAAATCAAGAATAACAAGTTTATCTAATAATGAAAATAGTTTTCAGTTTGGCTCCCCCTGGACTAAAGCCACGGTGATGGTTGGGCAAGTTGTGAATCTTGTCCTTGGGGATTCAATACTGATTTGATCCAGTCGGTTTGTTCAGGTATAGTTTAGGTACCCATGCCTGAATTTTACCTCTGGACTGATTCAGTACAGTAAAGTATGATCTTTGCCGAGATTTGGTTCTATAGCCCAATCCGGATCGATTTAGAACTGATTTCTATTTTCCAAGGATCATGTCAAGACTTTTGGAACCAGATATAAATCGTTCTAATGCTGATCTAAGATCCTTAACCTGAGTTTTCAGGGAGGAGTTTTCCTTTTCAAGTTTTTCAACTTGAGTAGGAGTTCCTTCCTGAACCTTCTCGGTTAAGGGTTTAGAGTCAGCTCCCTCTTTCAGGAGTTTTACTTCCTGTCGAAGGGATTCGACTCGGAGTTTGGCTTTGGCCAAATCTCGAGAAAGAAATGAAATTAACTCACTTAATTGCAATCTATTAAAACCAGTTACCTTAATATCTCCGTCTTCTGTGAAGGTCAGCTCGCCGTCCTCTTGTTCTGTTTCTGACTCAGTCTCAACTTTATCTGAGGCGGTCAGAGCTAGGAGGTTGGACTGGGGTGCCTCTTCTTCTTCTTCTGAGGACGATTCGTCCCAGGTTGCTTGCAGTGCCTTCTTTCTTCTCGTCCTTTTTGTCTCCTTTAGGTTAGGGCACTCTGACTTGTAGTGACTCTTTTTCTTGCACTCGTAGCAGGTCACATTAGGCTTGTTTGCGGGTTCAGCTGGTTCGTCCTTTCTTCGGCCGGTTTTCCGTTTGTTGGTTCGGTTCTTCAGCTCCTTGTAGTAGCTTCGAGCGAGCCGGACCAGCTTAGTTTGTTCTCCTTCTTCGTCTTCTGAGTCTGAGTCAGAGTTAGACTCGGGTTCAGGTTCAGGCTTCTTCTTCGTTGTCCTTCCAGTTTTACCTGCAACGAAAGCAATGCCTTTCTCGACCATATTGGTGTTAGTTTGTTCGTGGAGTTCTAGTTCGGAAAACAATTCATCTAATTTTATTTTAGAAAGATCCCTAGATACCTTGTATGCATCTACCATAGATGCCCACAAGGTATTTCTAGGGAAGGCGTTTAGAGCATACCTTATTAGGTCACGGTTTTCAACCTTGTGACCTATTATGTGAAGACCGTTCATTACCTCTTGGATTCGTGCGTGGAGCTGGGCTGCTGTTTCGTTGTCGGCGATCTTGATGGTGTAGAGTTTGTTCAGTAGCAGATCCCTCTTACTGATCCGAGTATCTGAAGTCCCTTCGTGTAGCTCGATCAGTTTTGTCCATAGCTCCTTTGCACTGTTGAAAGGGCCCACGCGGTTCAGCTCCTCTTTCGTCAATCCGCATTGAAGAGTCTGGGTAGCTTTTGCGTCGGCTTCTATCTTTCGCTTTAGGGCGCTGTCCCATTCAGAGTAGCTCTGAGGAAGTCCTTCGGCATTTCGGGGGATCTCCAGACCGGACTGGATAATGATCCACATGTCCACCTGAGTTTTCAGGTGGACCTCCATACGACTTTTCCAGTAAGAAAAGTCTTCTCCACTGAAGAGTGGAGGTCTGGCGGTGCTAAAACCTTCTTGCATAGCCATTTAATCTGAAAAAGAAACTTAAAGGATTTTCCAAGACTAGGTCTTGGATTAGTAGTGCTGGATAAATTAAATAACGAGGGGTGTTGCACCAACCTCGCTTAACAAAAAAAAACGAACGAAATATTTAGCGAGAAATTCGTAAAGAAAAAAATAGAAAATAAAACTCCGAAAAAAAATTTCAAACTGGTGGTTGTACCAGGTTTGAACTTCCCCGCTCTGATACCACTTATTGGATCGAGAAAACCGATAGAGGGGGGTGAATATCGGTAAACTTTCGGATTTTCGTAAAGAGCACGTACGCAGCGGAAATAAAATAAAATAATCACAGCACAAAGACACAGTCGATTTACTTGGTTCGGAGCCTGTGTCGACTCCTACTCCAAGGCCCACGGTCGTTGACCGTTTACTTTGGGCAATTCTATATACGCGCAGAACAGTTTACAATAATTTATTACAAGTAAGTGCACTAATAAAAAATTCGATCTTCGTTACCGACGTCCGGAGTGGATTGACTCTTTCGGGGTAGCGGGACGTCGTCGGCTCGAGTTGGAGTGTTTCCGGAGCAAGGCACGAGCGTAAAAGATCGTTGGGGCGTTGAGAGAACTGCTGTTCTGAAGCCTTGGTCGAAGGCCCTTTATATAGGGCTTGGGGGCGCCCCCCACGTGGCCTCTAATCCGCAGAGCTCTCGGTCAGCGTCTATCCTCTGGATCCGCTTTGACCGGGGCGCCCGGAGCGCTCGGGGCGCCCGCATTGACAGGGTCAAAGTCCTATCTCCTTGGCTTCGAGGGGTTCGGGTTCGATGTTGTGCATGGGGGCGCCCGTAGCGCAGGGGGTGCCCGGGAGCAGCGGGGGCGCCCGGGAGCACGGGGGCGCTCGGCCCAACATGTATTCGAACTCCTTTTTTCTTTACTTGTTTTGTATGGCCCTTGGGGGCGCCCGGGACACTCCGGGTGCCCTACTCAGCTACTACCTCATTCCTTTGTGGCTATCTGAGCTGCATACACTTCTTCCTTTGGTCCTGCATCCAGGGTTAGTCCAAAACACAATAAAGCAATAAAGTATTTGTTTATACAGCCTTAGCTGTCTTGGTTCTGACTTTGGTCTCCAAAATGGAGCCCTAGGTCGAACCGACGCCTACTGTTCCCTCGACGGGGAACGCGTCCTCACCTACACCTCTCGGGAGAATTTACCTGATGCCAACCGTTCCTCTGGTTGGACTTTTGCCTGACAGTCCTTTGTCAGGTCTTGTAAACTGGCAGTCCTTCGCCAGTTGCCTAGCAGTCCTTCGCTAGGGCTTCAGTCCCAGGCTGTCCTTCGCCTGGAGCCTAGCAGTCCTTCGCTAGGGCTTGATACTGGCAGTCCTTCGCCAGTTGCCTAGTAATCCTTTGCTAGGGCTTTCTTTCCTGGCATTCCTTTGCCAGTGCCTAGCAGTCCTTCGCTAGGGCTTTTCCTGCACACTAGATTAACTTGTTAGAAAACAAGAAAGACTTAACTTTTGACCTATGTTGCCATTATCAAAACACGGGTTTGACTTAGGTGCATTCTGTACCAACACTAACATGACCCTCAAACTTGTTCTGAGGCAAGGCCTTAGTTAAAGGATCCGCTAAATTCCTTTCAGTGGGAATTTTCTCAATTTGTTTATCATTCCTACTTATAATCTCTCTGATCAGATGATAGCGGCGAAACACGTGTTTGGATCGCTGATGAGACCTTGGTTCCTTTGCTTGTGCAATAGCTCCATTGTTGTCGCAGTAAACCGGCACTGCTTCATCAATGGTTGGAACCACACCAAGTTCGGAGATAAACTTCTTGATCCAGACTGCTTCCTTTGCTGCTTCCGAAGCTGCGATATATTCCGCTTCCGTGGTAGAATCCGCTACGGTGTCTTGTTTGGAACTCTTTCAACTTATTGCGCCTCCATTCAAAGTAAATACGTATCTAGATTGAGATTTAGAGTCATCCTTATCTGTCTGGAAACTGGCATCTGTATACCCACGTATTACCATATCTCTTTCTCCATATATTAGGAACACATCCTTAGTTCTTCTTAAGTACTTAAGGATCGTCTTGACAGCCGCCCAATGATCCATTCCTGGATCCGACTGGTATCTGCTTGTGACGCTCAGAGCATACGATACATCGGGCCTAGTACATAACATAGCATACATGATAGATCCTATCGCGGATGCATAAGGAATCTTATTCATGCAAATCCTCTCATCTTCTGTGCGCGGACACATAGACTTTGAAAGGTTGATCCCATGCCTGATGGGAAGGTAACCTTTCTTGGATTCCGACATGCTAAACCTTTTTAGCACTCGGTCTATATATGTAGACTGCGAAAGACCAAGCAACCGTTTTGATCTATCTCTATAGATTCTAATCCCAAGGATATAGGTTGCTTCTCCCAGGTCTTTCATGGAGAAAGTTTTGGACAACCAAATTTTAACTATCTGTAAAACTGATATATCGTTTCCTATAAGTAATATGTCATCGACATATAACACTAGGAATACGACTGCACTCCCACTAACCTTCTTATACACACAAGGTTCGTCTGGATTTTGTGAGAAATCAAACTCTTTGATTGTCTCATCAAAACGGATGTTCCAGCTCCTGGATGCTTGCTTCAGTCCATATATGGATCGTCGAAGCTTGCATACTTTGGTTTTATCAACCGATGTGAAATCTTCAGGTTGTATCATGTATACATCCTCAAGCAGGTTTCCATTAAGGAAAGCTGTTTTCACATCCATTTGTCATATCTCATAATCATAATGAGCTGCTATGGCTAGGAGCATCCGAATGGATTTAAGCATAGCTACTGGCGAATAGGTTTCGTCATAATCAATTCCTTGTTTCTGACGATATCCTTTTGCCACTAATCTAGCCTTAAAGGTAACAACATTACCTTCCATGTCGGTTTTCTTCTTGAAAACCCACTTGCACCCTATGGGCTTAATCCCTTCAGGTGGGTTAACCAAGTCCCATACTTGATTTTCGTACATGGAATCCATTTCCGACTTCAAGGCTTCAAGCCATTTTTCCCTTTCTGAATTTTTCAGAACATCTTCATAACTGATAGGTTCGTCATCGCTTATGAGTAACACGTCGTTCGATTCACTTATGAGAAATCCGTATCTCTCTGGAATATTGCGTGTCCTATCAGACCTACGAAGAGGTGGTGTAGTTTTAGGTTCAACTGATAGCTCATCATTATGAGTTATTGGTTGTGGGTCTAGACTAGGTGTCTCTGTAATATCTATTGGAGTTTCTTGAACTTCATCAAGTTCAATGCCACTCCCACTGTTTTCTTGTAAAAGAAACTCTTTTTCCAGAAATACAGCATGCCTTGAAACAAACACCTTTTGTTCTAAGGGATGATAGAATTGGTAACCATTCGTTTCCTTAGGGTATCCAATAAATAGACATTTATCAGACTTAGCATCCAATTTGTCTGATACAGTCCGCTTCACATAAGCAGGACAACCCCATATCTTAAGGTGAGTTAAGTGAGGTTTCTTACTATTCCACGTCTCATATGGAGTAGTTGAGACTACCTTGGTCGGGACTCTGTTTAGCAAGTAAACAGCTGTCTTAAGTGCATAGCCCCAAAAGGATTTTGGATGAGTTGCATGATTCATCATCGACCTAACCATGTCCATCAAGGTTCGGTTGCGCCTCTCAGATAGACCATTATGCTGTGGTGTATACGGCGGAGTCCATTGAGATAATATCCCATTGTCCCTAAGATAATCTTGAAACTCTTGACTTAAGTATTCACCACCCCGATCGGATCGAAGTATTTTAATACTTTTGCCAAGCTGTTTCTCTACTTCATTTCTGAACTCTTTGAATTTCTCAAAAGCTTCAGATTTGTGATTCATCAAGAACACATACCCGAATCGTGAGTGATCATCGATAAAGGTGATGAAGTAGCTATAGCCTCCTTGTGCTAGAGTTGACATTGGTCCACATACATCAGTATGTATTAGACCAAACAATTCTCCCACTGGATTACCTTTTCCGGAAAAGGGTAATTTGGTCATCTTGCCTTTTAAGCATGATTCGCATGTATCAAATGAACCAGGTTCAAATGATTCTAAAATTCCACATCGGTGTAATTCGGTCATGCGTTTCTTACTTACATGGCCAAGAAGACAATGCCAAGTGTAGGAGTCTATTCGATTATCTATTCGAGCACGTTTATTGCTAACTTCGATATTGAAAACGTCACTGGATAAATCTAACGTGTAGATGCCATTGCACAAAGTTCCATTCCCATAAAGAATGTCATTTAAAGTTATGTAACAACAATTGTTACTAAAAGTTAAATGATAACCCTTTTCAATCAAACATGAAATAGACACAATGTTCTTTATTAACGAAGGAACAAAATAACAATTATCCAATTCTAAGACACGTCCTGTAGGGAGCTTTAGCAAATATGTTCCGATGGCAACAGCAGCAATCTTTGCTCCGTTTCCAACTCGCAAATTCGCTTCTCCCTTGACGAGTCTTCTTCTATTCCTTAGCCCCTGTATGTCATTACATATATGTGAGCTACACCCAGTATCAAGTACCCAGGTGTTTGAGGAAATAGAGTGACATTCAATAACGAAGATACTTGAAGAGGATGGGGCATCGGATGCCTTCTCTTTCAAGGACTCAAGATAAACCTTGCAGTTTCTTCGCCAGTGACCCTCCTTGCCATAGTGATGGCAAGTGCCTTTTAGGGTATTTTCAGCCTTTTTGGCCTTTTTCTTCTTTCCCTTATTCTGTGTTGGTGCAGAAATGCACCTAAGTCAAACCTGTATTTTGATAATGGCAACATAGGTCAAAAGTTAAGTCTTTCTTGTTTTCTAACAAGTTAATCAAGTGTGCAGGAAAAGCCCTAGCGAAGGACTGCTAGGCACTGGCGAAGGACTGCCAGCATCAAGCCCTAGCGAAGGACTGCTAGGCACTGGCGAAGGACTGCCAGCACCAAAAGCCCTAGCGAAGGACTGCTAGGCAACTGGCGAAGGACTGCCACTTCACAAGACCTGACAAAGGACCGTCAGGCAAAAGTCCAACCAAAGGAGCGGTTGGCATCAGGTAAACTCTCCCAAGAGGAGTAGGTGAGGACGCGTTCCCCGTCGAGGGAACAGTAGGCGTCGGTTCGACCTAGGGCTCCATTTTGGAGACCAAAGTCAGAACCAAGACAGCTAAGGCTGTATAAAAACATAAATTAATTGTGTTATTGTGTTTTGGACTAACCCTGAATGCAGGACCGAAGGAACGTGTGTCTGCAACTCAGAGAGCCTCAAAGGAGTGAGGCAGCAGCTGAGTAAGGCGCCCTGAGTGTCCAGGGCCCCCTCAAGGTGAACCAAAACCAAGCGAAGCAAAAGACAGCTTAGGCTGCTTAATGGGCAAGGCGCCTTCAGCAGCGAAGGCGCCTTCAGCAGCGAAGGCGCCTTCAGCAGCGAAGGCGCCCTCGTCAGCGAAGGCGCCTTCAGCAGCCAAGGCGCCTCCAGCTCATCACTGCGAAGCCTCAGCTTCATCCACAGCGAGATCTCTGCGCGGAAGAAGTCAGCGAAGGCGCCCTCTACGACCAAGGCGCCCTCACGGTCAAACATTATCCCTGTTCGAGCGGGATAAAGTTTGATTGAGCGATCTGCGGATCGCTTGACACGTGGCAGGGCGCCCCCGACGTCCAGGGCGCCCCTGGGTGCTATAAATAGCACCCAACGCCCAAGCCTTCAGTATCGACTTAAAACCAACGCTTCCATACTCTTCTGTGCTCACACCCTGCTCCGGAAACTGCCCAACTCGAGCCGACGACGTCCTGCTGCTCCGGAAAGTCAACCTACAACCGGACGTCGGTAAAAGAAGAGTTTCATTTTCTTATTTACAGTTTATGTTGCTATACTTGTAATCTCTTTTTGTAAACTGAATTTGCGCTCATATAGAATTGCCCAAAGTAAACGATCAACGATCGTGGGCCTTGGAGTAGGAGTCGACACAGGCTCCGAACCAAGTAAAAACCACTGTGTCCTTTGTGTTGGTTTTTGTTTTTGTTTAATTCCACTGCGTACGTACTCTGTAATAAAATCCGAAAGTTTTCCGATATTCACCCCCCCTCTATCGGGCTCCTCGATCCAACAAGTGGTATCAGAGTGGGGTTATTCAAACTTGGTGCAACCACCAGTTTGAAAATTTCTTTTCAGATTTTCGAATTCTTTTTAATATTCTTTTCTTTGTCGTTCGATTTTCTTGTTAATCGAGGTTGGTGTAACACCCCTCGATATTTTAATTTCTTAATCCCGCACTGCTAATCCAAGACCAAGTCTTGGGATAATTTTTTTGTAAAGTTTTCTATTACAGAACAAATGTCTATGCAAGAGGGATTCAGCACCGCTAGACCTCCACTCTTCAATGGAGAAGACTTTTCCTACTGGAAAAGTCGCATGGAGGTCCACCTGAAAACTCAGGTGGACACGTGGATCATTATCCAGTCCGGTCTGGAGATCCCCCGAAATGCGGAAGGACTTCCACAAAACTACTCGGAGTGGGACAACACTCTAAAGCGCAAGATAGAAGCCGACGCAAAAGCAACGCAAACCCTACAATGCGGGCTGACAAAGGAAGAGCTGAACCGAGTGGGCCCCTTCAACAGTGCAAAAGAGCTATGGACGAAACTGATCGAGCTGCACGAAGGGACTTCAGACACCAGGATCAGCAAAAGGGATCTGCTACTGAACAAGATCTACACCATCAAAATGGCCGACAACGAAACAGCAGCCCAGCTCCACGCACGAATCCAAGAGGTTATGAACGGTCTTCATGCAATAGGTCATAAGGTCGAAAACCGTGACCTAATAAGGTATGCTCTAAACGCATTCCCAAGAAATACCTTGTGGGCATCTATGGTAGATGCATACAAGGTATCCAGGGATCATTCCAAAATAAAACTAGATGAATTATTTTCTGAACTAGAACTGCACGAACAGACTAACACCAATTCGGTCGAAAAAGGTATCGCTTTCATTGCAGGTAAAAATCCAAAGACAACGAAGAAGAAAACTGAACCTGAACCCGAGTCTGACTCAGACTCAGAAGATGAAGAAGGAGAACAAACTAAGCTGGTCCGGCTCGCTCGAAACTACTACAAGGAGCTGAAGAACCGAACCAACAAAAGGAAAACCGGCCGAAGAAAGGACGAACCAACTGAACCTGCGAACAAGCCTAATGTGACCTGCTACGAGTGCAAGAAAAAAGGCCACTACAAAACAGAGTGTCCAAATCTGAAAGAGTCCAAGAAGACGGAAAGAAAGAAGGCACTGCAAGCAACCTGGGATGAGTCTTCCTCAGAAGAAGAAGAAGAGGCACCCCAGTCCAATCTCCTAGCTCTAACCGCATTAGAAAAAGTCGAGTCAGAATTAGAACAAGAGGACGGCGAGCTGACCTTCACAGAAGGCGGAGAAATAAAGGTAACTGGTTTTAATAAATTGCAATTAAGTGAGTTGATTTCTTTTCTTTCTCGAGACTTGGCTAAAGCCAAACTCCGAGTCGAATTCCTCCGACAGGAAGTAAAACTCCTGAAAAAGGAAGCTGACTCTAAACCCTCAACCGAGAAGGTTCAGGAAGGAACTTCTACTCAAGTTGAAAAACTTGAAAAGGAGAATTCCTCCCTGAAAACTCAGGTTAAGGAATTTAGAACAGCTTTAGAGCGATTTACATCTGGTTCCAAGGGACTTGACATGATCCTTGGAAAACAGAAATCAGTTCTAAATCGATCCGGACTTGGCTACCGAACCAAATCCCGACAAAGATCATATTTGTCTGTACTGAATAAGTCCAGAGGAAAAATTCAAGCATGGGTACCTAAACTGTGCCTGAACAAACCGACTGGATCAAATCAGTATTGGATCCCCAAGGACAAGATTCACATCTTGCCTAACCATCACCGTGGCTTTAGTCCAGGGGGAGCCAAACTGAAAACTATTTTCATTATTAGATAAACTTGTTATTATTGATTTAAATTGCTTGATTGTTTGCCTGTTTATTTAATTTCTGCAAATCACCATGCTTAGACTTAGGCTAGTTTAAGGACCAAAACTAACTTAACTGAAACTTGAAAACATAGTATTGGATGGAGGTGAGATGATAGTACGTTGGGGAAACCAATTCTAATAAGATCAAGTTTACTTGGTCTCTTTAGACTGGTGAAACCAGCCGAAGCTACCGATCCAAAATCCAAACTAGTTAGACCAGAAATTTTTCAAAGAGTAATTTAAAAATGAAATTTCATTAAAAGGCTTTGTCAAGGAAAGGGTGGATGATCCCATAAGGCTTCGGCCAAAGAAGGCCTAGTGCCTCGCCAAGACCTGGAAGCCAATTTTTGAAATTCAAATTCAAATTAATTTTTGTCAAATTCGAATCTAACATAAAATTTCAGCTAAGTATAGATTTAAAACATCTTTTCAAAAATTTCAAAATTACTTAAGTTTTCAAAATTTAAATTGTTTTCAAAATTTTTTTTAAAAATAAACTATCAAAAACTGTCTCACAAAACCTATAAGGTTAACGTGAATGAAAACCCTAGATTTGGGTGAGACGGTAAAATTAAGACTAAATTATGATTTCTTTAATATCTGTTTTGCATTAAAATTCTAACCATGGTCAACATAGTCAAACCACGGTCAAATCAGGTCAAATTTGGTCAAATGCACTCCCTTAGGGCTAAGGCTAGTCCTTAGGGCGCCCTAATCCGTGTGGGCGCCCCAAGGCTGGTCAAAAAGCCCCTCTGCCACTGCACGCTGACCAAGGCGCCCTGTAGCGTCAGGGCGCCTCCCTATACCCGAGGATGGTCAAAAGATGCCAAAAGGTAGCTGTAGCCTGGTTTAGGGCGCCCTTGTCATGCAGGGCGCCCTCCCACAGACTTTCAACGGCAGAAAGCTGCACAAACAGAACTACAGACCTGGTGGAGGCGCCCTTGTCCTGAAAGGCGCCCTTACCAGTGTCCTTCAGTGGTCAAAAAGGCAGCTAAAGCCTGGTCAAGGCGCCCTCGCCTGTCAGGGCGCCCTCCCGAGTAAGGGCGCCCGAGACAGCCTATAAAAGGGGCTCCCTTCCCCTTCCTATCTTCACACCCAATACACTTCTCCTCCTACACTTTCTACCTTCCAACCCTCTCAAGCTCTCAAGCTATCAAGCTCTCATCTTCAAGAATGCCTCCCCGAGCAAACCGGTATTTTTTGTTATGTTAATTTCCTTTCAATTTTTCATTAACTAGCAAATTTCTTTAAAGTATACATTCTTTCTCTTAGAAGACGTCGACTTAATCAGGCAAAACCCGGTACTCAACCTAGTCCTGATCCTAGGTTTCCCAATTTAGAGTTGTGTAATAAGTTCTCTCGTACCACCTATAAACCCATTAAGACAAGCTACTTGAATAGACTATTTTTTACTCAATCCTGTCCCCTAGCTATGAACGTCATAAACCACTACCAACTGGACAATCTTGTATTCTGCACTCACCCAATCAACACTTCCTTATGTGCAGAATTTTACAATAATATCATTAGACAGGATAATCTTGTATTCTCCACCATGGTTCAAGGTATTCCCCTAACTATCACACCAACTTTACTCAACCGATTTCTAGGACTACGACCCTCGCAGTCCACCTTCTGTTGTTACCCTTCTAGGGAACCTCCCTTTGATGCTCCCTATTCTGAGATTACCTTAGATACATTGCACTCATATTTCTTTAGGCAACCCGTAGCCAGACGATTTCAATCTGTCGAATTAGAATTGCAGGACTACGCCCTATATAGGGTCATAGTCCGATGTATCCTACCATTATCTACCAGGGACGTCACCACTATGCGTCCATTTCACGCCTTTCTACTGTATGCCATGATTCACCAGCTTGACATCGATATAGGACTTCATATTTTTCAGACTATCCTACACGCCTCCAGTGTTACCACACAAGGGCAAGTACGCACACCTTACTGCCACATTATCACATCCATATTACATCACCACGGCAGAAACATTACCGAGGGAGAGATGGCCGCCTTGACTGACTACGATGAAATAGGCTATAGAAACTTTGCCCTAGCTGGTATAGAGGTGTCTGGTACCGGGGTATTGTCCTGGAGACGTCGGAGAGCAGCTCCCCAGATTGATTCGGACGAGGAAGTCGAGTACGACGTCGCAGACATAGCAGCAGAAGCCCGAGCTCATATAGACGAGCCTGCTCCACCGACACTTTACGAGAGAGTGACCCGTATGGAGACATAGATACAGAGTCTCCGAGAGGAGGTCGAGGCTTATCATATAGAGCAGATGGACTCTCGCCGAGCTGATAGAGAGATAGCTGATGCACGATTCTTAGAGATGATGGCACGATTTGATTCATGGCAGCCGGGTCCATCTGATCATCCCGGTCCTTCGTCTTAGATTTACTTCGCATTGTACTCGTAACTATCTGACTTCCCCTACTCAGTAGGGTTGACTTGTGTTTGACTGGTTGACTGTATTTGAACCCTGATTACCTGCTTTATTTTCTGTTGATTTAATTATGAATAGTTAGAATTGTGTTCTGTAGAATAGGTTAAAAGGTTTCTTAAAATTGATTTCAAAATAGAATTTGAAAAATTGCTTTACTCAATTTCAAAATCAGTTTTCATTTTTTTTCTTTCAACTTAGTGTTATTTTTATTTAAAAACTACCCCCTTTTAAAATTAGGGCTTTTTCGAAAATGGACCTAGCCTAGGCCCTAACTGTAGAACTGCATGCACCTATAGACTTAGAAGCCAGCATCTCACAAGCATCTTAGGGTACTTTTGATTGATAACCTAGAAAGGGTTGAGATGCTTAGGTCTTTGCCTTAATTCAAGATGCTTTAAGTCAGTGCATCTACAGTAATTGGGACACTAAATACAACTTATACAGCAATCAAGTTAAGTGTCAAGCTTAGAAAATCTAACTTGTACAGAAACACTTAACTTGACTAACCCTAGCAAAAACTACTGTTTATAACAGTTAGTAAGTAGCTAATTGGGTTAGACAGGTCCCTACAGAGATAATTGACTGATTTAGTGCAATTGATTGATTTAAGTGTAAATCTAACTGATTCAGTACAGCAAATTATTTATTTTCTTTACTCATGCTATATTTATTTATTTTGATATATGGCAAAGGGGGAGATAGAGAAAGGAAAGAAAAAATTAATTATTTTGTTTCTAGATTTTTCCTTTATTCAAAAAGGTTCAAAATTTTGAGCTTTTTTAAGAAGTACTTAAGTTCTTAAAGTTTTCAAAATCCTGCTAAGTACTCTAGCTTAGATTTTTTTGATTTCAAAATTTTGCTAAGTACCTTCAAAACTCTTTACTCAAGCCTTCAAAATTCTGTTAAGTACTCTAGCTTAGATTTTTTTTTTTTAAAAAAAGCCTTCAAAATTTTGCAAAATACTCTAGCCTTTCAAAAGGTTCCTTTATTTTGAAAAACTTAAGACTTTAAATTTTTTTTTTTCAAATTATGCTCTACTATGTATTTTTAAGTTACTTCTAAGCAACTAAAACTTAAGTTTTCAAAATACAAGTAAGGTTTTTTTTCCCCCCACGAACTTTTGAAAAATCTAGGGGGAGATTCACTCCAGGGGGAGGGAACAAAGAACAAAACTTTATCATGTTTTGCTTAAACTTAACTTTTTGAACTAGGGTTGCTATAAATCAAAAAGGGGGAGATTGTTGGTGCAGAAATGCACCTAAGTCAAACCTGTGTTTTGATAATGGCAACATAGGTCAAAAGTTAAGTCTTTCTTGTTTTCTAACAAGTTAATCAAGTGTGCAGGAAAAGTCCTAGCGAAGGACTGCTAGGCACTGGCGAAGGACTGCCAGCATCAAGCCCTAGCGAAGGATTGCTAGGCACTGGCGAAGGACTGCCAGCACCAAAAGCCCTAGCGAAGGACTGCTAGGCAACTGGCGAAGGACTGCCAGTTCACAAGACCTGACAAAGGACCGTCAGGCAAAAGTCCAACCAAAGGAGCGGTTGGCATCAGGTAAACTCTCCCGAGAGGAGTATGTGAGGACGCGTTCCCCGTCGAGGGAACAGTAGGCGTCGGTTCGACCTAGGGCTCCATTTTGGAGACCAAAGTCAGAACCAAGACAGCTAAGGCTGTATAAAATCATAAATTAATTGTGTTATTGTGTTTTGGACTAACCCTGAATGCAGGACCGAAGGAACGTGTGTCTGCAACTCAGAGAGCCTCAAAGGAGTGAGGCAGCAGCTGAGTAAGGCGCCCTGAGTGTCCAGGGCGCCCTCAAGGTGAACCAAAACCAAGCGAAGCAAAAGACAGCTTAGGCTGCTTAATGGGCAAGGCGCCTTCAGCAGCGAAGGCGCCCTCGTCAGCGAAGGCGCCTTCAGCAGCCAAGGCGCCTTCAGCAGCCAAGGCGCCTTCAGCAGCCAAGGCGCCTCCAGCTCATCACTGCGAAGCCTCAGCTTCATCCACAGCGAGATCTCTGCGCGGAAGAAGTCAGCGAAGGCGCCCTCTACGACCAAGGCGCCCTCACGGTCAAACATTATCCCTGTTCGAGCGGGATAAAGTTTGACTGAGCGATCTGCGGATCGCTTGACACGTGGCAGGGCGCCCCCGACGTCCAGGGCGCCCCTGGGTGCTATAAATAGCACCCAACGCCCAAGCCTTCAGTATCGACTTAAAACCAACGCTTCCATACTCTTCTGTGCTCACACCCTGCTTCGGAAACTGCCCAACTCGAGCCGACGACGTCCCGCTGCTACGGAAAGTCAACCTACAACCGGACGTCGGTAAAAGAAGAGTTTCATTTTCTTATTTACAGTTTATGTTGCTATACTTGTAATCTCTTTTTGTAAACAGAATTTGCGCTCATATAGAATTGCCCAAAGTAAACGATTAACGATCGTGGGCCTTGGAGTAGGAGTCGACACAGGCTCCGAACCAAGTAAAAACCATTGTGTCCTTTGTGTTGGTTTTTGTTTTTGTTTAATTTCGCTGCGTACGTACTCTTTAATAAAATCCGAAAGGTTTTCGATATTCACCCCCCCTCTATCGGGCTCCTCGATCCAACATTCTGTTCTTTGGCCTTCTTCTTAGAACCTTTCTTCGAGGAACCAACTAACAGTACCATCTTTTGATCCTGCTTCACAGAAGGCTCTACAGTCTTCAGCAGGTTGAGCAACTCAGGAAACTGGTCTGGAGTTGCATTTTTAGGAGGACGGTTGGGAAGTTGATCTTAAAGGACATAAGCAAGCTTTTCTGCCTTGAGGACTATCCTCAGGTTTCGAAGCCAGTCCATGAAGCTTGGCCCAGTCAGTTTATTGGTGTCCAAAATGGAACACAAATTCAGAGAAGACATGATCGAGTGATTATCCTAGAAATACAAATTGAGCTTATGTGAGAAGAATGATTAAAGAATGTATCAACATACATAAAATCCAATTTATTTTTCAAATTGAATAACCCTTTTTATCAATTCGGGAGATCGTAGGAGCATCTCCAAATAGGTTGATATCCAACCATAGATAAGAACCACCATGGCTGTGGCCATCAAGTTGTTCTTAGCTATGAAGGTAGGTAATTATACCGATTACATATCACATATATGTAACTATCACTTTATGCTATCAACTAATTGAATGTTTGCATAAATCATTGGGTTGTTAACTCATTAACAAGTATGCAACATTATACATAGCACCCAACTGCACCTCTCTTTACATCGACCTTGGCTGTGGCACAACAAATCGATGCTCCAAGCTTAAGGCTGACCCATTAATCGAGAAATAGTTTTAATATGGTTGGAGCTCATTCAACCGTTTAGTCAGGCTTGGATGTGTCCAACAACCAAAACTAAGGATTGACCTCTGACTCCAACTATATTATTCATAAACTAATTCCATGGTTTGAACATGTTGAGGTTCAAGCCGGGCATGGATGTGTCCATCAACCCAAACGAGAAACAAAACTCCGATTCTAACCATATTAATGGAAGGTATTGGCCTTAATATTTTGTAAGGGGTTTTGGGTCTCATCCTTTCTTTTCTAAGCACATTCATGACATATAATTATGTCATGACTAACGATTTCCTTAATAAAGTATGTATGTGACTTAATTTATCAAGTCTCATTAATTGAATTAGGAACTGGATTTCCTAATTCTAATTTCATACTTTATTAAAGGAATTGTTTTGGGAAACAATTTCCTAAATTGTCATAATCAATTTCGGAAATAATATGTTTTAAGACTTTGATTTCTCTAAATCAAATCTTATTAAATTAAGAGACAATTCCCTTAATTCAACTACATATTATTTTCATGAAAATCTTATTTAAGAAAACTCTATAGGAAACCATTTTCCTAATTAATTTTTGAGACAACAATATGTAAGAGCATCACCTCTTAAATCATATTTTATTCATGGATTTAATTAATTACAACAAATCGTTTTCTAAGGGTGGCTCCCCGAGGCTCAGATACCCAAAGAAAAGTAATTTGTCGTAAATCCAATTTGGTCCGCTTCGGAAGCGTAACCAAATTAAACATGACAATTTCATTTAAAATTGGGAAATTAAATTACAACAACTAACTTTAAATTGGACGGCTCCCCGAGGCTCAATCCAAAATAAAGAATTTTATTGTCAATTTAAAAACCAATCCAAATTTAATTGTCAATTAATTGCCCATAAATTTGTCTAGACTTTCTTGATAGAAAGTGCCCAAAATTGCGAGATTTCATAATAAGTTTTCAGAATAATTGTAAGTTTTTGGTACAAAGAAAACTTACATATTTCCAAAATTGGAAAATTTCTAAAATAGAAAATTTTCCAAAATTGGAAAGTTTCTAAAGATGGGAAGTTTTCACAATTATTATAAAATTTCAGAAACTAAAAAATTACAAAAGTTTGCGAAATTTCATGAGGATTTCCAAACATTGAAATTCCTAAATCTAAAATTTATTATAATTGAAAAGTTTCCATAATTGAAAAAATTTCCAAAATTGAGATCATGACAAAGTTTTCCACAAAACAATTATATGATTATGTCGAACACTAACCGGCTCTGATACCACTGTTGGGACCGGGTGCATGTTGGCATGGATACGGGTTCGTAATTAAAAAAAATAATTACGTGCAGCGGAAGAATTAGCATAAATAATTTTTAAATTATTTTTAACCACGTATCTAGCATGCAACCTTATGATGTGTGGACATGATCATAAATTAAAATTTTGCAGAAAGTAAACTAATTTACTCAATACCTCGCGTAACTCGAAGTAAGGGACGAGATCCAACCGTAGCGTCCCTTGGATGCTCCGCCTCTATTCGCGTCCACGCCGAGTTCTCTTCGGGATGACTTCGCAAAGCCACGAGTTTTGTGCCGACGAGAACTTCTAGATTCTCCAAAGGCACAACTAGAATATCAAGAGAGAAGAAAGGAAACTAACCACCAAGTAACGGAATCAAAATTCCGGGAAAGGAAAGAAGGAGTCGCGATCCACTTCTTCTTCTTCGGCACCTTCTTGGCGGATGAAGCTCTCGGCCACCCTTGGGACGTGCGCCGGCCCTAGGGGAGGAGAGAGAGCCAGCCCTAGAGAGAGAGAGGGGGGCCGACCCTAGAGGGAGAGAGAGAGAGTTAGAGAGAGAGAGGGAGCTACTAATCTCTTGATTACTCAATTGAGGAATTCAAGCCTAGCCTTGGTTCCTTTATATAGTAGCCTCTCCCTTGCCATGTCTCCCCTTTAACGGAATTAACGGAATAAATTTTCATAAGAAATTTATCTTATAAATTTTCTTATTAATTATTCCGTTATGCCAAGTTTTATTATAACTAATTTTATAATAAAACAAATACATCTCTCCTTTTAATTATGGAATAAATTTTCATAAAATTTATTATATAAATTTTCTCATCATGGAAAAATCAATTCATAATTGATTTTATAGAATAAAAATAAATCATTTAAAGTTTATTTTAATCTCCATAAAAAGAATAAATTTATTATATAAATTTTTCTTTATCATGGAAAAATCAATTCATAATTGATTTTATAAAATAAACCAATCCATGGTTCATTTTAATTTCCATAAAAAGAATAAATTAATATATAAATTTTTCTTATCATGGAAAAATCAATTCATAATTGATTTTATAAAAATAAACCATTTAAAGTTTATTTTAATTTCCATGAAAACAAATTTATTTATTCATAATTTTATAAAACAAATCGCGCTTGATTTATTTTATAATTTAAACCAAATTAATTGGTTTTCTCTCCTTGTGGTGGCCGGCCAAACCAAAGAGGGTGGGCACCCTCTTTGGCCGGCCACTCCAAGCCATTCCCTCGCGTATTAAACTTATTTAATTCTCCCAATAAGCCTTCAAAAGACTTAGCCATTTTAAGCTTCCGTTGCGTCTCTGATAAATTCAGATTCGACTTATTTCTCTTGATCAGAAAATTTAATTTTCAACTCGTTTTAAATCCCTCGGATTACTCGTAGTGCGTGTGACTAAATAGGCTTTCGATTTATGTTGACCGTCTATAATTCATTAATTATAGAACGATCATGAGTGGCACCTAGTAGTACATCATGATCCCCAATTAATCGAAAGATCAACGGTTGACCTCAGAAATTATTCTGAAACCCTTCAGCAGCTCTAATGAATCGTGCCTCATTCCCTTCACCATCTTATACCCACTTGGTTCAGGACATGGTTTGTGTGTGTCAGTCCCCACTAGGCTGACTACGTCACACCTAGCCCAAGTAGTGTCTTTCTCGTCCTTTGGATTTCTAATTACTCTCATGTATTTAAGAGACTCATACTCTAAACATGACATGCTCTGGCCAGAGGCTTTGAGTAACAATCCGACGATAGGCCTGGGTATACATCTCCTCGCAAGGAGTGGTGAATCCTTTGTAGACTGTTCAAACATCTTCGGGCACTTCGGCTTGTACCCAACCATCCTGGGTCCACACCTCCTTGGAGATGCTTGCTTAAGATGTTAAAGTATAAGTCTCCATGACCAAGATGACTTGAACACCGCAAGTCAAAGGAACATCGCACTTAAGCTGCGGTAAGAACTTCACTGACCTGTCTATGTATAGACTACCATGTGAAGTTTTACAGTCAGTCACTCCAATGAACTAGTTCCCTTAACTAGCATCCATGTTTATCTCCGGACATCCCAATGTCACCAGCCAGTGAGAATCAGCTGATTAGAGAATAACCCATGCTAGTCTCAACAGAATTGATAGTGTTCATTTTTATCAATTCATCGACTAGGGATATTTTCAATACTTCACAATTGCACATGTAGAGATAATCACTAGTTGTGATCCCATCACAAATTCTCTTATGCTGTGAATTGTATTGCGGACATTCAGTAGATGAGTTTAAGATCCCAATCAAATACACAAATATGTATACTCAAATAGTAAATTTTCATTTATTAAAATAAATGTTTACAATCATAAGGCGATTGCCTTAGGACACTTCTCTCATATCACTAACAAAGCCATGAACAGAGCCCCAAGCTCTAATACCACTTGTAGGAACTTGGATGGCTAGAGAGGGGGGGGGGGTGAATATAACCAGACACAAATCTTCTTTCGCTTTTACACTTCTCTGCACTTATGTTAGCCGCAGCGGAAGTAATACAAGTATAACAGCAGAAACAGAAATGCAGTAACTGAAATCCAAACCACACAGTCGCTAACAAGGATCATTTACAAGGTTCGGGGATAACTTGCCCCTACTCCTTAGCGTGCCCGTAAGGTGGGCGATCCCTTGATCGTCGGCAGATCATGTCCCGGTGAACACCGGATATCAAGCGCCTCCTTCTCGGTGGAGAAACCTCTCCACAAGATGTCACACAGATGGATACAAGATAAGCTCACGAGACACTCGAGAAGGGAAGCTCACAAGAATGTGATAAGAACGCTTAAGCTCAAAGCAACAGAGAGCACACAAGCACCACAACCCAGCAAAACTTCCCAAGTTTCTGTCTGTTCCTATTTGCAGTCCTCTGCATCAGCTTCAACTTAAGCTCTGCTCACCATTGCAAGCTTCATCAGCATCCACTGAGCTAGCCTAAACCCACTGACCTCCCTGAGCACTCAGTCCACCGAAGACCTCCTCTTCAGCTGAGCCTCCGTTAGTCGCCAGCTGCGCCAGTTGCCCGTTGAAACCCGAGAAGGAGAAACAGCCAAACCTGCCCAAAGGAAAGTCTTCCATTGACCCTCCTTGAGTGTTTGAATCACCTGCTATTACCTGCACACTCCAACAAATGCTTAGCAATGCATATCAAAACATATCAGTAGTATATCAGAGAATCGACAGAGAAAACAGGTTCAATCAGAGCTCTGATAGTGTTTTTGAATTAAAGTTTTCAGCTACTGATCGACCACAGGACCGATCAGGATGATCCCAGACCGATCAGGCTCCAGCCTGATCGGTCCCCGTGTGAAACCTGGAATCGCAAGCTTGTATGATCGGTCGCCTTGACCGGTCACCAGATCGGTCACCAAACCGATCCAGAAATCTACTTGCCACAATCCCGCAGGAAATACACGACTGATCGGTCACTAGACCGATCAAGATGTAGCCTGATCGGTCTGCAGACCGATCAGGGCACTCCCTGACCGATCAGGCTCTCGTCTGATAGGTCAGGGTGAGAAACCTCGCGATAGTTGATTGTTCAGGCTGATCGATCAAGGTTTCTCCCTGATCGGTCACCAGACCGATCAGTAGTTGAACAGTAGGTTTGCCAAAGTTACTGGAAGCTCCCTGATTGGTCACCAGACCGATCAGACATCGCTAGATCGGTCACCAGACCGATCCACGAGGGAACTCCATGCCAACTTCCCTGATCGGTCACCAGACCGATCCGGGCTAGGCCAAACCCACTCTAAGTCAAGAGAACTGGCTCCCAGCCTCCCCTGACTCGTGCTCAGTCCCTCGGACCAAGACTCCGTACCCAGTTTCACTCACCGGGACTTCAACCTAGCTTCCCAAGCTAGGACCTGGCTTCACTCACCAGGATTTCATCACCTAGCCCTCCAAGCTAGGACTTTTCACCCAACCCTCCAAGTTAGGACTTTTCACCTAGCCCTCCAAGCTAGGACTTTTCACCTAGCCCTCCAAACTAGGACTTTTCACCTAACCCTCCAAGTTGGGACTTTTCACCTAACCCTCCAAGTTGGGACTTTTCACCTAACCCTCCAAGTTGGGACTTTTCACCTAACCCTCCAAGTTAGGACTTTTCACCAAGCCCTCCAAGCTAGGACTTTTCACCCAACCCTCCAAGTTAGAACTTTTCACCTAGCCCTCCAAGCTAAGACTTTTCACCTAGCCCTCAAAGCTAGGACTTTTCACCTAACCCTCCAAGTTGGGACTTTTCACCTAACCCTCCAAGTTAGGACTTTTCACCTAGCCCTCCAAGCTAGGACTTTTCACCTAGCCCTCTAAGCTAGGACTTTTCACCCAACCCTCCAAGCTAGGATTTCGTGCCACTTTTCACCTAGCCCTCCAAGCTAGGATTTCGTGCCCAGTCCGCGACTAGGACTTAATCCCCATGCGTTTAACCAGACTTAAATCAAAACTTAAATCGGTGTCAACACCAAAATAACAATCAGGGTCAAACTGCATCAACAGGACTGCTAGGCATCGAAACCCTAAGACCTGGCGAAGGGCTGCTGGGCACCTAGCGAAGGGCTGCTAGGAGTCTAAGACCTGGCAAAGGACTGCTAAGCACCGGGCGAAGGACTGCTTGGTACCGAAGCCCTGGCAAAGGACTGCTAGGCACCTGGCGAAAGACTGCTAGGCAAAAGTCCAACCGGAGGAGCCGGTTGGCAAAAGGTAAACTCTTCTTAGAGGAGTAGGTGAGGATGCGTTCCCCGTCGACGGAACAATAGGCGTCGGTTTGACCTAGGGTTCCATTTGGGAGACCCAAAGTCAGAACCAAGACAACTACGGCTGTAAAAACTTATGTATATTCTTGCCTTGTTTATTGTGGAACTAACCTTGGATGCAGGGACCAAAGGAACGTGTTTCTGCAGCTTAGAACGCCCCAAAGGAGAGGGGCAGCAGCTGGGCTAGGCGCCCGGGAGGTCCCGGGCGCCCAAGGTCAAAGCCACACGAGCAGTTGAGCAAAGATTACTTCGGAAGCTCACTGGGCCAGGCGCCCTCAAGCTCCCGGGCGCCCCCAGTGTCCCGGGCGCCCTGGATGCCTCGGGCGCCCTGGGTCCAAGCCAACCAAGTGATCGAAGCAAGTTCAGCCGAGAAGCCAGCAGACCAAGTCAACCGGGGCACCCCCAGTGTCCCGGGCGCCCCCGTCAGCTCCGAGCTCGATTTTGGAGGGATAAGCTCTGACCGAGCTTCGGATGAGAGTTCTCAGATCCGAAGGCACGTGTCAGGCAGCCCCAGCGTCCCGGGCGCCCCCAGGAGCAGTATAAAAGGGGCTCGACCCCTAAGGCTTCAGCATCAATTTTTCCAACGCCTCTACGCTCTTCGACTCAAGCGCTCTGCTCCGAAAACCTCCCATCTCGAGATTCAAGCGCCGCCGCCGCCGCCCCTCTGCTCCGAAGTTTGATCCACAATGGGAGTTGGTAACGAAGAGTCTATTTTTATTTACTGCACTACAACTGTAACATTTTTCTGTAAACATTTGCACACATATAGAATTGCCCGCAGTAAACGATCAAGAACCGTGGGCCTTGGAGTAGGAGCCAACCGCGACTCCGAACCAAGTAAAAGTGCTTGAGTTCTTGTGCTGTGTTTTTAATTTTCGCTGCGTATTCTCTTAAAGTCTTATCCGAAACATTTTCACGATATTCACCCCCCTCTATCGTGTCTTCTTGATCCAACAAGTGGTATCAGAGCGGGGAAGCTCAAATTTGGTGCAACCACCAATTTGAGAGTTTTTCGTATTTTTCTTCGAATTTTTTTTAACCAAACCTTTATCGTTAATCGAGGTTGGTGCAACACCACTCGATATTTTTTTATCTTCTTTCCACACTGCTAATCCAAGACCAAGTCTTGGGATATTTTTTTCGTTATCTTTATTTCAGAATAATTCCTAAATGGCCATGCAAGAGGGCTTCAGTACCACCAGACCACCACTCTTCAGTGGGGAGGATTTCTCCTACTGGAAGAGTCGGATGGAAGTCCACCTAAAAACTCAGGTGGGCATGTGGATAATCATCCAGTCTGGTCTGGAGATTCCAAAAAATGCTGAAGGAGTGCCACAATCTTACACCGAATGAGATACTGCTCTGAAAAGAAAAATCGAAGTTGATGCTAAAGCAACCCAGACACTTCAATGCGGCCTGACCAAGGAAGAGCTGAACCGGGCGGGACCATTTAACAGTGCAAAGGAACTCTGGGGTAAGTTAATTGAGTTGCACGAAGGAACCTCCGACACCCGAATCAGCTAGAGGGACCTTCTCCTAAACAAGCTGTACACAATCAAGATGAATGACGGTGAAACAGCAGCTCAGCTCCACGCCAGAATCCAGGAGCTAATGAACGGTCTACACACAATCGGTCACAAGGTAGAGAACCGTGACCTGATCAGGTACACTCTTAACGCTTTCCCAAGAAACACTTTGTGGGCATCTATGGTAGATGCATACAAAGTTTCAAGGGATTTGTCTAAAATTAAATTAGATGAGTTGTTTTCTGAGCTTGAATTACATGAGCAGACTAACTACACACTGGCCGAGAAAGGCATTGCTTTTGTTGCAGGTAAAACTGGAAAGATGACCAAGAAGAAGCCCCAACCTGCACCTGAATCTGACTCAGATTCAGACTCATAAAACAGCGAAGGAAATCGACCCAAACTGGTTCGGCTAGCCCGGGACTACTACAAAGAACTGAAAAACCAGACCAATAGAAGGAAAGACAACCGAAGAAAGGAAGAACCAGCTGATCCTTCAAACGAAAAGACCAAACCAAACGTGACTTGTTACGAATGCAAAAAGAAGGGTCACTACAAGACGGAGTGTCCTAATCTAAAGGAGACGAAGAAGACAAGAAGGAAGAAAGCCCTTCAAGCAACGTGGGACGAGTCTTCATCTGAAGAAGAAAAAGAAGAGGCCCCACAGTCGAACCTGCTCACCCTGACTGCTTCAGAAGAAATCGAGAACGAGTCAGAATCGGAGGCGGATGATGGAAACCTCACATTTTCAGAGGACGACCAAATCACTGTAAGTGGGTTTTCTAAAAGTCAATTATCCAAATTAATTACGAATCTATCTCGAGACTTGGCGAAAGCCAAAATCCGAGTCGAGTCCCTCCGACAAGAAGTAAAACTCCTAAAAGAGGAAGCTGACTCTAGATCCTTAACTGAGAAACTTCAAGAAGGAACCTCAACTCAAGTTGAAAAACTTGAGAAAGAGAACTCCTCCTTGAAAACTCAAGTCAAGGACCTTAGAGCAGCCTTAGAACGATTCACTTCTGGTTCCAAGGGTATTGATATGATCCTTGGAAAACAAAAGTCGGTTCTAAATCGATTCGGGTTAGGCTATCGAACCAAAGCGAGACAAAGGTCATACTATGTTGTTCTGAATCAGTCTAGACCTAAAGTTCAGGCATGGGTACCCAAACTGTGCCTGAGCAAACAAACTGGATCAAATTAGTATTGGATCCCCAAGGACAAGATTCACATCTTGCCGAACCATTATCGTGGCTTTAGTCCAGGGGGAGCCAAATTAAAAATAATTTTCATAGTTAGATGAATTCCTTTTCTTGTTTTAAATTGCATGTTTGCTTGTCTATTTATTTTCTGCAATTTACCATGCTTAGACCTAGGACTGGTTAGACTAAGGACTAAACCAATTAACTGAAATTTGAGCAACATAGTATTGGGTGGCGGTGAGATAATAGTACGTTAGGGAAGTCTTTTCTAATAAGGTCAAGTATACACTACTTGGTCTTTTTAGACTGGTGAAACTAGCCGAAGCTACCGATCCAAGACCCAAACTAGTTAGACCAGAATTTTTCAAAAAATAATTTTGAAAATGAAATTTTATTAAAAGACTTTGTCAAGGAAAGGGTTGATGATCCAATAAGGCTACGGCCAAAGAAGGCCTAGTGCCTCGCCAAGACCTAGAAGCCAATTTTTGAAATTTAAATTCAAATTATTCTTTGTCAAATTCGAATCTAACACAAATTTTCAGTTAATTGTAGATTCAAACACTCTTTTTCAAAATAAATTCAAAACCAATTGTTTTCAAAAGTAATTTAACTTTTTCAAAATAAATCATGATTTTTTAAAATAAATATGTCTACAAAAACCTGTCTCACAAAAACCCAAAAGACAAACATGATTGACAACTCTAGAACGGGTGAGATGGCAAAATTTAACTTAACCAAAATTCATTTGATCCCTGTACTGTTGTTTTGTACAAACATTAAATCCTGTAGTTTAGAACGGAGTTGACCTAATTATTGCTTGATTAATCCATTTAATACTAGTCAAACCATGGTCAAAATAGTTAAACCATGGTCAAAATTGTTAAACCATGGTCAAACTGGTCAACAATACATCAAAAATTGTCAATTCCTAAATAGCTGGGCGCCCGTGACCCCTCGAGCACCCCCCCTTCTCTATCACTTCAATGAAGACAGAAAGTTGTCTAAGTCAGCGCCCGGGTCCTCACGGGCGCCCTCAAGGCTCGGTCAAAACACCAAAAGCTGCATGTGGCAGTGTTTGATCTGACCCCGGGCGCCCCCGGCCATCACGGGCGCCCCCCATCCAGCACACGTAATGGCAGAAGACTGCTAAAAGCAGCAACCATCTGACCCGGGCGCCCGAGCTAAAACCTCTATATAAACCCCCTCATTTTGCCACACCCAAAACACTTCTCTTCTCTAACTCTTCTCCTTCCAAGGCGACCGAACGACCCTCTCGTGCCCACGACCACTCCACCACAACAATAAAAGAGGTCTCGGGTACCAGGGTTTTATCATGGAGACGTCAGCAAGCCAGACCCCAGATCGACTCTTATGAGGAGATAGAGGTCGATGTCGCAGATCTGGCGGCCGAGATTAGAGAGCAGATAGACGAGCCTCCACCTCCGACGACTGCCGAGACGATAGCTCTACTTCGGACAGAGGTACACAGTCTGAGGGAGGAAGTAGAAGCTAATCACGCAGAGTATATGGATGCCCGCAGAGTCGATCGAGAGACTAGCGACGCACGGTATCATGAGATGATGTCGCTATTTCGATCCTGGCAGCCCAGCTCATCTTATCATCCCGGTCCTTCCTTCTAGTTCAGATTGGCATTGTACTATTTGTTGGATTGAGAGAACCGATAGAGGGGGGGGGGTGAATATCGGAAATCGTTCTTTTTCGGAAAGTTAAGAGCAAGTGCACAGCGGAAATTAAAACACCAACACAAAGACGCAGTCGTTTTTACTTGGTTCGGAGCCTGTGTCGACTCCTACTCTAAGGCCCACGGTCGTTGACCGTTTACTTTGGGCAATTCTATATTAGGCGCAAAATAGTTTACAGAAGATTACAAATTAAGTACAGTAAATTTTTAAATAGCTCTTTTTATCGACGTCCGGAGTAGATTGACTATTTCGGGGCAGCAGGACATCGTCGGCTCGAGTTGGAGGGATTCCGGAGCAAGGCGCGAGAGCAGAAGAGCTTTGAGGCGTTGAGAGAATTGATTGCCTTGAAGCCTTGGTCGAAGGCCCTTTATATAGGGCCTGGGGCGCCCGGGATGTTGGGGGCGCCCCCACGTGGCCTTTGATCCGCCAAAGTCTCGGTCGCGTTTGATCCTCTGGATCCGCTATGACCGGGGCGCCCGGAGCGCTCGAGGCGCCCGAATTGACCGGGTCAAAGTTCTATCTCCTTGGCTTCGAGGAGTTCTGGTTCGAGGGTTGCGCATGGGGGCGCCCGGGACGCAGGTGGCGCCTGGGAGCAGCGGGGGCGCCCGGGAGTGCGGGGGCGCCCGCAGGTTGTACTGTCGAAGCGCACTTCTTGTTTGTGTGTTTTGTGTTCACCTTGGGGCCGCCCGTGTCCCGGGCGCCCTGGTCAGCTGTTGCCTCACTCCTTTGAGGCTCTCTGAGCTGCAGACACTCGTTCCTTCGGTCCTGCATCCAGGGTTAGTCCAAAAACACAACAAGACATTAATTGGTTAGTTTATACAGCCTTAGCTGTCTTGGTTCTGACTTTGGTCTCCAAAATGGAGCCCTAGGTCGATCCGACGCCTACTGTTCCCTCGACGGGGAACGCGTCCTCACCTACTCCTCTCGGGAGAATTTACCTGATGCCAACCGTTCCTCTGGTTGGACTTTTGCCTGACGGTCCTTTGTCAGGTCTTGGATGCCGAGCTGCCCTTCGCTCGGTGCCTAGCATTCCTTCGCTAGGGCTTTAGTCCCAGACTGTCCTTCGTCTGGCGCCTAGCAGTCCTTCGCTAGGGCTTTGACCCTGGCGATCCTTCGCCAGTGCCTAGCAGTCCTTCGCTAGGTCTTTTTACCCTGGCATTCCTTCGCCAGTGCCTAGCAGTCCTTTGCTAGGGCTTTTCCTGCACACTAGAGTAACTTGTTAGAAAACAAGTAAGACTTAACTTTTGAGCTATGTTGCCATTATCAAAACACAGGTTTGACTTAGGTGCATTCTGCACCAACAATCTCCCCCTTTTTGATTTATGGCAACCCTAGTTCAAAAAGTTAAGTTTAAGCAAACATTAAGAAGGTTTTAACTTTTGTTCCCTCCCCCTGGAAGGAATCTCCCCCTAGATTTTTCAAAAATTCGTTGGGAAAAAAAACTTTACTTGTACTTTGAATACTTAAGTTTTAGGTACTTAGAAATCTTTCAATAACTTAAGTTAGGAGTACATAGGAGAGTTTTTGAAGCATGATTAAAGTACTTAAAAAGTTTGAAGCTTTAGGTTTTAAGGTACTCAGAAGCTAGCTTAAGTACTTAGTAGGATTTAAAAGGCTTAAGTACTTAGTAGGCTTTGAAACACTTTAGTATATCTGGAAAACTTAAGTATAAAGTACATTTGGAAAACTTTAAGTACTTAATAACAAAAAAAAACCTAAGTTCTTTGTAACATTGTACTTATACAGTTTTGACAAACTTAAGCTTTAAAGTACTTATAAAAATTTTGACAAGCTTAAGTAATAAAATTTTTAGAGTACTTAGCAAAAATTTTGAAAGCTTGAGTAAAGATTTTGAAAGCTTTAAGAACAACTTAAGTAAGAACATTTTGAAAGGCTTAGAATACTTAGCAAAATTTTGAAAGCTTAAGTAAAAATTTTGAAAGCTTTAAGAACAGCTTAAGTAAGAACATTTTGAAAGGCTTAGAATACTTAACAAAATTTTGAAACTTAAGTAAAGATTTTGAAAGCTTTAAGAACAGCTTAAGTAAGAACATTTTGAAAGGCTTAGAATACTTAGCAAAATTTTGAAAGCTTAAGTAAGAAAATGCTGAACACTTTTTGAAAACTTTTTGAATAACGAAAATTAATTTTACTCTCTCCTTTCCTATCTCTCCCCCTTTGTCATATATCAAAACAGATAAGTATAGCAAAAATAAGATTGCATAAAAGAAATAATTAAGATTTTGCTGTACTGAACCAATTAATAATTAGACTTAAACTAAATCAGTCAATTTTCTTTGTAGGGACCTGTCTAACCCAATTAGCTACTTACTAACTGTTAGAAACAGTAGTTTTTGCTAGGGTTAGTCAAGTTAAGTGTTTATATTCAAGTTAGATTTTCTAAACTTGACACTCAACTTGATTGCTGTGTAAGTTGTATTTAGTGCCCCAATTACTGCAGATGCACTGACTTAAAGCATCTTGAATTAAGGCAAAGACCTAAGCATCTCAACCCTTTCTAGGTTATCAATCAAAAGTACCCTAAGGTGCTTGTGAGATGCTGGCTTCTAAGTCTATAGGTGCATGCAGTTCTAGGGTTAGGGCCTAGGCTAAGTCCATTTTCGAAAAAGCCCTAATTTTTAAAGGGGTAGTTTTGAAATAAAAATAAAACTAAGTAAAAAAATGAAAACTGATTTTGAAATAAAAAAATAGTTTTTCAAATTCTATTAATTTTTTTTTAAAATCAAGTAGAGCAAGAAAAATTAGTCTATTCTACAGAACACAATTCTAACAAAAAAAACAAGTACTTATAAACTGGTCAACAGATAATAAAGCAGGTACTCAAGGTTCAACACAGTCAAATAGTCAACCCTACTGAGTAGGGACAGTCAAATAAGTACAATGCTAAGTGAATCTAAGACGAAGGACCGGGATGATCAGACGGGCCAGGCTGCCATGCATCAAATCGTGCCATCATCTCAATGAATCGTGCATCAGCCACTTCTCGATCGGCTCGACGAGCTTCCATCTGCTCTAGGTGGTAGGCTTCGACCTCCTCTCGGAGACTCTGAACCTTTGTCTGTAAATGTGTCACTCTCTGGTAGAGTGTCGGTGGAGCTGGCTCATCGATGTGTGCTCGGGCTGCTGCAGCGATGTCTCCAACGTCGACTTCAACTTCCTCGTCTGAGTCGATTGGTGCTCCGGCCTGCTGTCGTCTCCAACTAAGAACCCCGGTGGCCGACACCTCTAGACCCGCTAACGAAAAGTTCCTAAATGTAGCGACCCGCCCTTCTCCACCCTTGACGGATCGTTACTTTATCTACTTCTTGACTCTAATGCACGACTAAGAATGCGGAACTTCTTTTTTTTTTTAATTCATCTAGGGATGATATTCTAACTCTAATAGTCATGCATGATACAATGGCATACTTCCTTTCTCTAGAACTTCACTGCAATGGTACCAGTCGACTGCCATCTAACCAGTCGACTGGTATCGGCCACAGAAAGTTTCTGGGCACGGCACTAGTCGACTGGCCTCTTGGCAGTCGACTGATGCATCGAATAGAAGCTGCCGTTCGATAGGGCAGTCGACTGATACTGAACCAGTCGACTGGCACGCCTGAAAATCTGAAATTCAGATTCGAAACCTTGTCTCAATGGTCCACCAAACTTATAGTTTTAAGCCATACAAAGACACAACACCATTTCTATACTCTATAGTAGTTTCCTAAACATTTTAGCCAATCAAAACAACTTCATAAACTCGAAATTAGAACTTTTGTGGAAGAAATTAAGTTATAAAAATCTATATGAACTTTAAACTAGAGTTTTGTACCAAACTTAACTCCTATGCATTCATAATACCATAACACATGTTCTACACCTTACTAAAGCATTTTGGAATGTAATGCAACTTTTCTAGGCATATTTATAGCAATAAAAACTTGATTCAAAGGGAAACTCACAATATCTTGGCACATGCACCAAATAGCTCCATCAAGTATCAATATTCAAAACTACTCACACTTATACTCATCCAATGCAATCATAAGAATATGTATGCTAAATAAAATGACATGGAATCTTTACTCATGGTTTTAGGATATGCAAAATATCTAAAACGCAAATACTTGGATAAATGCTATATGATCTAACTTAAACTAAGACTTTATAATAAATGCACTTTAAGTCCTTCATTCATCTTGTCCCAAGGACCTCTCCAAGGTCAGCCACCACACACACGTCACTCAGCACCGCCTTGTCGCCTTCCTTCAGAATTGCTTGCCTTTACCTTTACCTGCAGCAAGAGGAAATGCAACTAATAAGCAAAAAGCTTAGTAAGTACTATCTAGCTCACAAAATCTCGAAAATGTGCAAACATGCTTTTTAAACAATGTGAAATCACATGAGATACTTTTATGCTTAAAAGAAAACTAAACCATGTATACTCAAGCATTAATAAGTCTCAACTTACTTGTTCTTGGCTTAACTTGAACTTTAGCAATTCTTTAACTTTAAATCTTCCTTTAACTTTTAGAAAACTTCTTTAAACTTTAGAAAACTTTGCTAAAGCATATACTTGAAAATAATAACTCACTTGGATCCACTTAAGACGTAAGTACCATCTTATGCGCGTTCCCTAAAAGGTTGGGGTAGCGAGCCACCAATCCTAATAGAGCAAAACTTGGTCTACCAGGGCCAAGACCTTGGAATTGGACACCTAGATTTCTTTAACGACGCCCTTGGACGCCGGGTACTGGCCTTAGAAAATAAAATACTTACTTTTTCTTATCTTGAATGCCTTGGCATTTTAACGAGCACCTTGTGTGCCCAAATCCCTAAGTCTTGACTTTTGGGGATTTCTTAAGGCCTTGGCCTTTTCTTTTCTTATCTTTATCTTCTCTTTTCTTTTCTCATAACATTTCTTAGACCCTAACCTCATATAGGGTACTTAATTAAACTTATACAAGCATGGATTAAACTAGAGTTACATGCAAAATCATAAACTCAAGGAAAATTACACTTTTAACTTTCTAACGGGAAAAACTTGCGGAAAAACCACCTCTTACTGCAGGTGAGCAGTACTTACATTGATATCCTGGACTTACAACCAAAATTGACGTCTAGGGCTCGGGAGAAACTTGAGATCTCGATGAACCGTTCGCGCCTACGCGTTCCTCTCGTCGAGACGAACGAAACGCTCCGCCCTCCTTGCTTCTTCCTTGGCCGGCGCCCCCTTAAAAGAGGAGAGGGGGGTCTTGGTGGCGTGCGCACAAGAGAGGGAGAGGGCGGCGTGTGTGCGTGCGGCTTGGGCGAGGGAGAGGAGAGAAATAAAAATTCCTCTCTTTAATTACCTATTTATACTTAGGGTATTTAAGTCCAACTTATAACTTAAGTTAATATCTCTCTATTTTCTTTCAGCACACCCCTGCTGGGACTCCTGGTTAACCCGACCAACTTAAGTCGTTGATCCCACGGGAGGTCTCGGGTTCAAAACTCATCCAGGCAACTTTTTGCCGAAAATTCTATTTCTTTTAATAAAATACTAAACGGACTCGAAAAATTCCATAAAAATATTCTAAAAATTCCTAAAAATATTTAGAATATTTCTAAAACATTTTTAAATAGTCCTAAGGACTTTAAGGACTTAAAGTGGAAATTTTAGGGCGTTATAATCCCCATACCTTATGAAAAGTTCGTCCTCGAACTTAGAATAATTCTGGATATCTTTCTCTCATGCTGTCCTCACGTTCCCAAGTAGCCTCCTCATGCTTTTGATTCTGCCAGATGACCTTCACTAGTGGCACTTCTTTGTTTCTTAATCTTTTAACTGCTTTGTCCACTATCTGTGTCGGTCTGCTCTCATAGCTAAGATCTTCTTGGATCTGTACTGACTGAGGCTGAATCACTTGATTGGGATCGTGAATACACTTCTTTTGCATGGAGACATGAAATGTACTGTGGATAGCTGACATATCCTCTGGCAAGTCCAGCTCATAGGCTACCTTCCCAACTCTCTTTATAATCTTGTAGGTCCTATGTAGCGAGGACTCAGCTTGCCCTTTTTGCCAAATCTCATCACTCCCTTCATAGGGGCGACCTTGAGAAATACCGAATCTCCAACTTGGAATTCAAGTGGCCTACGGCGTGTGTCAGCATAACTTTTCTGTCTACTCTGGGCAGTCTCAATCCTCTGGCGGATCATCTGGATAGCCTGAGTGGTCTCATCTATAAGCTCAGTCTGGCTGCCTAGTCCTGACTCCATCTCTTTCTTCTCACCAGCTTCTTGCCAGCATATGGGTGATCTGCATTTCCTTCCATATAATGCTTCATAAGGTGCCATCCTGATGGTGGCCTGATAGCTATTGTTGTAGGCAAACTCAGCTAAGCACAGAAATTTGCACCAACTGCCTTTAAAGTCCAACGCACAAGCCCTGAGCATGTCTTCTAAAATCTAATTTACTCTCTCTGTTTGTCCATCTGTCTGGGGATGGAAAGCTGTGCTGAACTGAAGTCTAGTGCCTAGGGCGTCCTGAACACACCTCCAAAAATGGGAGATGAACCGCCCGTCTCTGTCAAAAATGATAGACTTCGGAACTCCATGAAGCCTGATCACTTCCTTCACATATAACTGCGCCAAATGCTCTACTGAGTGCGACACCTTGATGGCTAGAAAGTGGGCAGACTTGGTCAATCTGTCCACTATCACCCAAATTGCATCGTGTCCATGGGTGGTTCTTGGAAGACCTGTGATAAAGTCCATGGATATTTCTTCCCACTTCCACTCTGGAATGGGAAGTGGCTGCAGAACTCCTCCTGGTCTCTGGTGCTCTGCCTTGACTCTCTGGCAGGTCAAGCAGGTACTGATATATCTGGCCACGTCTCGCTTGAGTCCAGACCACCAGAACCTTTTCTTTAAATCTTGGTACATCTTGGTAGAACCAGGATGCATAAAGTATGGGGTACTGTGGGCTTCTTCTAAAATATTCTTTCTTAGTTCCTCATCATTGGGGACGCAAAGGCGGTCTCCAAGATAGAGGATGCCGCTGTCTGATACTCGAAACTCTGAATTTCCTGCCTTTTGGATCTCCTGCTTGATCTTCTGGATCTCTGGGTCTTGACTTTGCTTTCTTTGTATATCCACAAGCAGGGTTGACTCTAGAGTCAATGCAGAAAGTTGCCCAATTATTACCTCGACTCCAAAATCCTTTATTTCTTTCTAAAGTGGTAGAGACAGTGATGATAGGGACATCAGTGCCGCACAGGATTTTCTGCTCAGTGCATCTGCCACTTTATTAGCTTTACCTGGGTGGTAGAGGATTTCACAGTCGTAATCTTTGACCAACTCTAGCCACTTGCGCTGCCTCATATTCAGATCCTTCTGAGTGAAGAATTACTTCAAACTCTGATGGTCTGTGAAGATTCTGCACTGCACTCCGTACAGGTAGTGTCTCCAGAGCTTCAGTGCAAAATTTCCACTTTAAGTCCTTAAAGTCCTTAGGACTATTTAAAAATGTTTTAGAAATATTCTAAATATTTTTAGGAATTTTTAGAATATTTTTATGGAATTTTCCGAGTCCGTTTAGTATTTTATTAAAAGAAATAGAATTTTCGGCAAAAAGTTGCCTGGATGAGTTTTGAACCCGAGACCTCCCGTGGGATCAACGACTTAAGTTGGTCGGGTTAACCAGGAGCCCCAGCAGGGGTGTGCTGAAAGAAAATAGAGAGATATTAACTTAAGTTATAAGTTAAAGGGATTTTTATGTATCATTGACTTAAGTATATTGTCAAACATTAAAATACTTAGAGGAGGACATCACTGATGCAACTTGCACCAACACTCGTCGCCTTTTCCGCGGTCGAACGGTCAAGCAAATTACAAGGCCAATTTTGGTAATTGGCTAAGTTGTAATTTGGATCGTTCAATACGACACGAGACGATCGATGGGAGACGAGTCTCCACTCGGATTAATTTTTAATCCGTAGACATGGAGAGGTCTCTCAGATCGACCAGGAATTCACTAAGGAAACCAGCCAAGTCATACCCAACACTTCCCCATCGGAAGACACATAATCGGAAATAATTTTCTTAGTGTCGTGTAATGGTAAACACTTAGATACAAATAATAGTATCCTCTCCATCGGAGTCACTGCTATTATTTGTAGGGCCGAAGAGAACTATTAATTTTACTTGTCAGAAAGTTAGGATGACAAGATAGTAAAATTAATGGGTAAAACCTCCTCTCACAAATGTAGAATTCGTATACGTCCACACCATCGTGGCATACGATATTCTCGGTGTTTTGAGGTGTTGGTTGATTTTGAAAATTTATTATTTTGAGGAGTCAATTTATTTTCAAAATCTAAAGTGTGGGATTGTTGTGATTCTCAGGTGTTTTAAAATGGATCTAGACCCACTTGACTTGATTCAAAGAGAAAATCAAATAAATGCCCCTAATAATAATATGGATTGGGAATTAAATCTGAACTTTATCTCTACTGCCGAGGAGCCCAAATGTGATCTTGTCGAGTTCTATGCTAAAAAACCTAGCGAGATTAATGATGAAGAGGAGTTTGAATATTTTAGGAAATAGTTAGAAGCAGATGAGACGACTCAGAGTCATCAAAAGCAGGTTTCTTCCATTACCAGTGATAAAACATCCAAACTCGATGAACTCTTCGGGCATCATGATCGGGCCGCTAGGCAAGAAGTCACGAAGAATTTGACAACGACCATCATGGTTGAGGGCATGCCCATGAGGGAACATGTTCTCAAAATGATGGCTTGGCTGAAAGAGATGGAAATCCTTGGTGCACAGATCGATGGGGAAACTCAGGTCGATCTCATCCTCCAATCTCTACCAAAGAGTTTTGAGAAGTTTTAACTAATCTACAATATGTACAAACTGAAGGATCGTCTAAGGCGTGCAGAGGAGGGGTGAATGCACTTTTTCGTCATGAATCTCTACAGAATTGTTAGCGCAGCGGAAATAATATGCAAATGAAAAAGATTACAATGCTAACACTTATTGTTTACTTGGTATCCACCCAAATGGGTGACTAGTCCAAGGATCCACGCCGCGAGCATCACTTTCACTATGGAAAATTCTCCTTGAGGTGGAGAAACCTTTACAGTCGATCTTCCTCTTACAGAATAGAGAAATATGAGAGAGGAAGTATGAAAAGCTCTTCAGATGAGCAGCACTTCGACGTTGTACGGAACCGTACCGTGTACGTGCAAAATGGTGCTCCTTTTATAGGTGAAAAGGACAGACTCGCAGTCTGTCCAGCCCCGCACCAGTCGACTGCCCCAGGGGAAGTCGACTGTGTTGGGAATGAGATGGCTATAGAGGGGGGGGGGGTGAATATAGATAGACACAATTTCTAAGCTGTTTTTGAATCTTCTCTGCACTTAAGTTAGTAGCAGCGGAAACAAAACAAATGCAGAGAAGCAAACTTAACAAAACTGTAGAAACAGAGAATACAAACCAAGGATCGCTAACAAGGATCGTTTACAAGGTTCGGGGATAACTTGCCCCTACTCCTTGGCGTGCCCGTGAGGTGGGCGATCCCTTGATCGTCGGCAGATCAAGCCCCGGTGAACTCCGGATAGTAGCAGCCTCCTTCTCGGTGGAGAAACCTCTCCACAAGCTGTCTCACAGATGGATACAATCTTAAGCTCACGAAACACTCGAGAAGACAAGCTCACAAAGATGTACAAGAAAGCTCAAGCACAAAGCAACAGAGCACGAACACAGCCCAGCCAAACTTCTCCCAGTTTTCTGTCTTGTTCGCCTCTACTTCCAGCTTCGCCACTTAAGCTCCTGCTCCACGTCGCCAGCTCCATCAGCACCACTGACTCACACCCTGACCCACTGACCTCTCTGAGCACTCAGCCCACTGGACACTCCTCCAGCTGAGCCGCCGTCAGTTGCCAGCCGCGCCTTCGTCAGTTGCCAGATGCGCCAGACGCCGTTGAGACCTGAAAACACAATAGATCCAAACATGCTCCAAGGAAAGCCTCCCATTGACCCTCCTTGAGTGTTTGAATAACCTGCTATCACCTACACACTCCAACAGAGGCATAGCAATGCATATCAAAAAGAAATCAACAAGTAGCAGAGAATCGGCAGTGAAAACAGACTTCTGACAGCATATTTGTGTTGGATCGTGAAAACCGATAGAGGGGGGGGGTGAATATCGGAAATCGTTCTTTTTCGGAAAACCAAGAGTAAGTGCACAGAGGAAATAAAAATAAGAGACACAGCACAAAGACACAGTGGTTTTTACTTGGTTCGGAGCCTGTGTCGACTCCTACTCCAAGGTCCACAGTCGTTGACCGTTTACTTTGGGCAATACTATATTCGCGCAAATAGGTTACACAATTTAATTACAAAATGAGTGCAATAAAATATAATAAATTAAGTACGCTCTTCTTTACCGACGTCCGGAGTAGGTCGACTCTTTCGGGGAAGCGGGACGTCGTCGGCTCGAGGTGAAGCGTTTCTGGAGCAAGGCACGAGCGTAGAAGAGCTTTGAGGCATTGAGAGAATTGGTGTTGGAAGCCTGGGGTCGAGGGCCCTTTATATAGGGCTAGGGGGCGCCCGGGACGTCGGGGGCGCCCCCCACGTGGCCTTTGATCCGCACAGATCTCGGTCAGCGTCTATCCTCTGGATCCGCTTTGACCGGGGTGCCCGAAGCGCTCGGGGTGCCTGCATTGACCTGGTCAAAGTTCTATCTTCTTGGCTTCGATGGCTTCTTAGTTCGAAGTAAGCGCATGGGGGTGCCCGCAGCGCAGGGGGCGCCCGGGAGCACGGGGGCGCCCCGCCCAGCAGCTTTTCGAACCCTTCTTCTTTTGATGTGTTTTGTATGTACCTTGGGGGCGCTCGGGACACTCCGGGCGCCCTACTCAGCCTTTGCCTCTCTCCTTTGAGGCTTTCTGAGCTGCAGACACACGTTCCTTCGGTCCTGCATCCAGGGTTAGTCCAAAACACAATGCAATAAAATATTTATTTGTTCATACAGCCTTAGCTGTCTTAGTTCTGACTTTGGTCTCCAAAATGGAGTCCTAGGTCGAACCGACGCCTACTGTTCCCTCGACGGGGAACGCGTCCTCACCTACTCCTCTCGGGAGAATTTACTTGATGCCAACCGTTCCTTTGGTTGGACTTTTGCCTGACGGTCCTTTGTCAGGTCTTGTAAACTGGCAGTCCTTCGCCAGTTGCCTAGCAGTCCTTCGCTAGGGCTTCGTTGCTGGCAGTCCTTCGCCAGTGCCTAGCAGTCCTTCGCTAGGGCTTGATGCTGGCAGTCCTTCGCCAGTTGCCTAGCAGTCCTTCGCCAGGGCTTGGATACTGGCAGTCCTAACATTGTTAGATCACAAACAAACTTAACTTTGAATCCTTTGCCAATATCAAAACAAGGTTCGATATGGTGCTTCCTGCACCAACAATCTCCCCCTTTTTGATTTATGGCAACACAATTCAAAGTTAAGTATAAACATATAACAGTTAAGAAATGATGGAGTATGAACAGTATAAGTGTAGATAAAAAAAAAATTATACTCCCCCTAAATCCCTGAATACTTGTGTTATAACCCTTAACTTTGACCTTTAACCCTTAACTTTGACCTTTGCTCCCCCTTTGACATATATCAAAAAAAACATACATGGGCGAACAAGGTATCTAATAAATTTAAGTAAGAGAGTTTAAAAAATATAGTTTTCAAGAAAAAACTTTAAGTAATGAGAAATTTCTTTGGAACATATTTTGTGCATTAAAACCCATTTTTACTTGGAAAAATCTTTAAATAGACAAGTTTTTGCTGAAACATAGAATTTTTGCTTAGAAACATTTGTTTACTAAGAATGATTTTGCTTAGAAAAAATTTCAAAATAAATGCACTTAGTGCTTTTAGAGGTTTTGAAAGTACTTTGAAGATACTTAGACCAATTTTAAAGCACTTAAAAATACTTAGTAAAAACAAGATAATATTTAAAATTTTCTCTCTCCTAGCCATATATCAATAAGGAACTTTTTGAAAGAAGATTTAAAAAAGATTTAGGTATCAGAGCCTTTGAAAACATAAAAATACTTAGCATAATTCTTGAAAGTATAGCACAAAACTATAACTGCATCAACAAAACTCCACTTAAAAAATATTTTATATTTGTAGGCAAGTCTTTTAGAAACTTCATGCACTTAGAACACTATTGCCTTTACAAGTATTAGTACTTTTCAAAATATTATACTTTGAAAAATAGAAGTACTTTTTGAAGATTATGAGTACTTTTAAACATAATATTTTGAGAAAAATTTAATGTTATTTTGAAAACATAATACTTTGCTTGACTAGATTTCTTTTCCAGTCTGACACAATCCTAGGAATCCTTGTTAACTACAAGGACATTTTCCTAAGTGTCCTGAAAATTCTCAAGATTCAAGCAAATATTACATCTAAAGGTATTTCAAAAATGATTTACTAAACCATATTTTTAAAGGCAAATTACTTGTATTTTCAAAAGAATTTTTGAAAACCTAATGTATTAAAACATATTATTTTGAAATGTTCAATAATTCATTTAATTTAACCTCCCCCTAAATTTGATATAGTCCTCGGAAGCTTGTTGACCACAAGTATTCTTCCTCTAAGTCTTTAGGGTTTAGTTCGGATCAAAGGAATTTATCTAACAATTTCAAAACAAATAATTACCAAAAAAAAATTTCAAAAATTCTTCTTTTGACTCAAACTCCCCCTAAATTTGACACATCCTAGGAGTCCTTATAGATCATGAAGTGGACCTTCCTCTGTGTCTTTAGGGTTTATTAAAATCAAAAGGATAACTTTGGATAACTTTCAAGGAGATACGTTTTTGAAAATAGTTTTCGAAAAAATATTTTGAAATGATAATTTTCAAACAGATAGTAGTATACGAAGGTTTTTGAATCACTTTTTGAAAACCTTATCGACATGATAATAAGATTTAGAGCATAAGGTTTTTGAGAAGCAATTTAATTTTTTGAAAAGTATTAAAAAAACAACTCCCCCTGTATCTGACACAGTCTGTGTTTTATCTAAGTTCCTTAAGGGACTTCAGTGTTGACCAGGTTTGACTATGAGGACTAGGGTTGACTATTTTGACCAAGTTAATGACTAAATCAGACCAAGCCCTAGATTCTCTTTAAAGTAAGTCTATTGTGATATTTAACATGAAATTCAATATTTTGAAAAAAAACTGTTAGAGTTGAAAAAGTAGGGTACAGTAAACAGAGTAAAAAAATGGAGATAATTTTGAATACCTTTTGAAACCATTTTTTTTATTTGAAAGGATAGTGATTCATGCTTTTAGGTCCTAGATGTCTCACCCAGTTCTACATGATCAAACATGTTAACCTTATGAGTTTTGTGAGACAAATTTAAATAGAAGTAAGGATTTTACTTTGAAGAGTCATGATTAATTTTGAAAAATTGAATCAACTTTGAAAACCATTTTAATGAATTTTAACTTTATTTTGGAAAAAGTAGTTGAGTCTAAGATCAATTGAAATTTGTGTTAGATTTGAATTTGACAAGAAGTAACTTGAATTTGAATTTCAAAAATTGTCTTCCAGGTCTTGGCGAGGCACTAGGCCTTCTTTGGCCGTAGCCTTATGGGATCATCCACCCTTTCCTAGACAAAGCCTTTTAGTGAAATTTTATCTTCAAAATTACTTTTTGGTAAATTCTGGTCTAACTAGTTTGGGTCTTGGATCGGTAGCTTCGGCTAGTTTCACCAGTCTAAAGAGATCAAGTAAACTTGATCTTATTAGAATTGGCTTCCCTAACGTACTATCATCTCACCGCCACCCAATACTATGTTGTTCAAATTTCAGTTAAACCTTTAGTCCTTAAACTAAACAATCCTAATTTTAAGCAAAAAAAAAACATAAAAAGAAACATACAATTAAAGCAAACAATTATCTAAGTAAGATCACCATTGGAGTAATACTCCGGATTTTCAAAATTAGCAAGACTATGAATTAAATTTTCTAACATATTAAATTTATATGAATTAATTACGTTGTTTGAGATAAATAATGGTTTTTTAAATTCTGTAAATTTACCTTTTGATTCCCGGTTGGGAATCTCCCCCTTGATACTTGCCGTCTTTCCTTTTTGTGTCTTTAGCATCTTGTAGTGATCACGAGCTGATCGGACCGGTTTGGTTCGACCTCTTTCTTTGTCATCAAATTCTGAGTCTGAGTTGGACTCAGGTACAGGTTGAATCTTCTTCTTTGGTGGTTCTCTTGGAGTTTTCCCTGCAATAAAAACTATACCTTCCTCGACCATTATAGTATCAGTTTGATTATTTAATTCTAATTTTGAAAAGAATTTAAAATCAATTACCATCTCAGTTAATTCGTTTTCTAAGTCTGGCTTGGATTCGGGTTCAGACTCTGACTCGGCTGTTTGTGCTTGGACCGAGAGTGCAAGACTGCTTACTTGATCTTCTTCTTCATTTGATTCGTCCGATGATTCGAATATCTCTCCTTCAAAGACCTCAATATTCGAGCTCTCTTCGTGTAGGTTGATTATCTTCTCCCACATCTCTTTAGCACATCCAAATGAACCGACTAGCTTGAGTTGTTCGTTGGTTAGACCACACTGAAGAATTGCAGTTGCCCTTGCATCTGTCTCAATTTGGTTGAGCGTTGGTTCATCCAGTTTGTCCCACGCAATTGATTGTCCATCTTCTGTAGGAAGGGAGAACCCTGTTTGAATGATCATCCATATGTCCATATGGGCCTTCAGATGGAACTCCATTTGACTTTTCCAATAAGTGAAGTTCTCGCCGGAGAATAGCGGTGGACGGCACTATTCCACTCTTAGTTGGTCATTTAATTTAAACCTCGTATATAAGAGAAACAACAGAGATATGCCAAGACTTGGTCTTGGGATTAGTAGTGCGGGAGAAGGGAAAAAAAAAGCCCAAAATAAATATTGCACGAATTTCGAGGCAGAATAATAATAATAAAAACAATTTTTGACAAATTTTTGAAAATATTAATTTTTGTCAATTCAGATTAATGATGAAAAATTAAAAATTTAATGTTAAATAGAATTTGCTCGAATTAAGATAGCACGAATTTCGAGGAAAATATTAAAATAATAATAAAAAAAATTATGATAAATTTTCAAAAATTGTTCGTTTTATCAATTCTAACTTATGGTGAAAAAAAGAAAATTAAAAATTAAAAAAGGCGTAAGAATTTTTTAAATCCACCCACAGATATTATTTATTTGAAAATAAAGGGCAAACGAGATTAAGTGGTGTTGCACCAACCTCAATCAAAGAAAAAGATTAAAAAAAATTAAAACTATTTTGTAAAATCCGAAAATACTCTCAAATTGGTGGTTGCACCAAATTTGAGCTTCCCCGCTCTGATACCACTTGTTGGATCGTGAAAACCGATAGAGGGGGGTGAATATCGGAAATCGTTCTTTTTCGGAAAATCAAGAGTAAGTGCACAGCGGAAATAAAAATAAGAGACACAGCACAAAGACACAGTGGTTTTTACTTGGTTCGGAGCCTGTGTCGACTCCTACTCCAAGGCTCACGGTCGTTGACCGTTTACTTTGGGCAATTCTATATTCGCGCAAATAGGTTACACAATTTAATTACAAAATGAGTGCAATAAAATATAATAAATTAAGTACGCTCTTCTTTACCGACGTCCGGAGTAGGTCGACTCTTTCGGGGCAGCGGGACGTCGTCGGCTCGAGGTGAAGCGTTTCTGGAGCAAGGCACGAGCATAGAAGAGCTTTGAGGCGTTGAGAGAATTGGTGTTGGAAGCCTGGGGTCGAGGGCCCTTTATATAGGGCTAGGGGGCGCCCGGGACGTCGGGGGCGCCCCCCACGTGGCCTTTGATCCGCACAGATCTCGGTCAGCGTCTATCCTCTGGATCCGCTTTAACCGGGGCGCCCGAAGCGCTCGGGGTGCCTGCATTGACCGGGTCAAAGTTCTATCTTCTTGGCTTCGATGGCTTCTTAGTTCGAAGTAAGCGCATGGGGGTGCCCGCAGCGCAGGGGGCGCCCCGCCCAGCAGCTTTTCGAACCCTTCTTCTTTTGATGTGTTTTGTATGTACCTTGGGGGCGCTCGGGACACTCCAGGCGCCCTACTCAGCCTTTGCCTCTCTCCTTTGAGGCTATCTGAGCTGCAGACACACGTTCCTTCGGTCCTGCATCCAAGGTTAGTCCAAAACACAATGCAATAAAATATTTATTTGTTCATACAGCCTTAGCTGTCTTAGTTCTGACTTTGGTCTCCAAAATGGAGTCCTAGGTCGAACCGACGCCTACTGTTCCCTCGACGGGGAACGCGTCCTCACCTACTCCTCTCGGGAGAATTTACCTGATGCCAACCGTTCCTTTGGTTGGACTTTTGCCTGACGGTCCTTTGTCAGGTCTTGTAAACTGGCAGTCCTTCGCCAGTTGCCTAGCAGTCCTTCGCTAGGGCTTCGTTGCTGGCAGTCCTTCGCCAGTGCCTAGCAATCCTTCGCTAGGGCTTGATGCTGGCAGTCCTTCGCCAGTTGCCTAGCAGTCCTTCGCCAGGGCTTGGATACTGGCAGTCCTTCGCTAGTTGCCTAGCAGTCCTTCGCTAGGGCTTGGATACTGGCAGTCCTTCGCTAGTTGCCTAGCAGTCCTTCGCCAGGGCTTGGATACTGGCAGTCCTTCGCCAGGTGCCTAGCAGTCCTTCGCTAGGGCTTTGTCTCTGCACACTTGAGTAACATTGTTAGATCACAAACAAACTTAACTTTGAATCCTTTGCCAATATCAAAACAAGGTTCGATATGGTGCTTCCTGCACCAACAATTTGAATTAAAGTGATCGGTTACCGGACCGATCCAGGGCGTGTGGGTCGGTCACCAGACCGATCCACTGCTTCGCTGGAATTCCCAGCTCTCGCGGCTATACACGCCTGATCGGTCACCCGACCGATCAGAGTGAAGCCTGATCGGTCACCCAAACCGATCAGGACAGATGAACAGTGATTTTTTAATCAGATCCAAAGTCCCTGATCGGTCACCGGACCGATCCAGGACTTTGATCAGCAAGGGAACTCACTCACCGTTTGCTCCTTGATCGGTCACCAGACCGATCAGGAGTGAGACAGCAAGGAAGCAGCCTGCTCCCTGATCGGTCACCGGTCCGATCAGGAGCCACACAGTAGATTTCCAATCTCACTGTGCGCTCCCTAATCGGTCACCAGTCCGATCAGACATAGCTGGATCGGTCACCAGACCGATCCACTAAGGAGCAGCGTGCCAATGTCCCTGATCGGTCACCAGACCGATCCAGTGACTCAACCCTAGCCCTCCAAGCTAGGAATTCATCCACCTTAACCCTCCAAGCTAAGGATTTTTCCATCTAACTCTCCAAGTTGGGAATTTGCACCTAACCCTCCAAGTTAGGACTTTTCACCTAGCCCTCCAAGCTAGGACTTTTCACCTAGCCCTCCAAGCTAGGACTTTTCACCCAACTCTTCCGAGTTAGAACATCATCCAACCTAGCCCTCCAAGCTAGGCACCTGACCCTCCAAGCCAGGACTTTTTCACCTAATTCTCCAGGATGGGAATTTGCACCTAACCCTCCAAGTTAGGACTTTTCACCTAGCCCTCCAAGCTAGGACTTTTCACCCAACCATTCCGAATTAGGACTTTTCCAACACCTGGCTTCACTCACCAGGACCCGGCTTCACTCACCGGGATTTTCATCACCTGGCTTCACTCACCAGGACCCGGCTTCACTCACCGGGATTTCCATCACCTGGCTTCACTCACCAGGACCCAGCTTCACTCACCGAGATTTCAATCACCTGGCTTCACTCACCAGGACCCGGCTTCACTCACCGGGATTTCAACCTAGCTTCACAAGCTAGGACCTGGCTTCACTCACCAGGATTTCATGCCCAGTCCCCGACCAGGACTTTAGCCTAAATTCGCTCAACCAAACTTAAATCATTGTCAAACACCAAAACAACAACCGGGCTAGACTGCATCAACAGACTGGCCTAGCATTAATTGCTAGCCAACGGCTAGTTTTCAGGGTATACCAGTCGACTGCCCAAATGCCAGTCGACTGGTCCGAGGCCGCAAACTTTCTGTGGGTTTTAGCAGTCGACTGCCCCAAGGCCAGTCGACTGCCCTGCCTCACAACTCAGCTCCAGCCACTCCGGACCTTCTCATTCGCGTGTGCCTTCAGGTCTACTCCCTTGGCTCACCCCTTGAAGTCCTCTTCCTCTGGCTATCGTCCCTCGGATGCGCATGCAAGCCTTCCCTTGGCTTGCCTCCATGCCACCCTTCACGTGTGCCCTTGAAGTCCACTTCCCGGCTTGCCCTTGGAGCTCTCCTCCCTTGGCTCTCGTCCCTCGGATATGTCCACCATGCGTGATTCTCCAAGTCTTCCAAACTCAATCACACACATCAAATACAACATAACACTAACTTTAAACATAATCAACCACACACATCAAAACCATGATCTTCCAATAATTTAAGGGTCGATTGCCTCAACAATCTCCCTCTTTTTGATGTGTGGCAATATGTTTAAGTTAGAGATAAATAACAGCCACAATAACAATAGCAAAAGATAGCAATTGAAAAAGCATGAGACATAGTAACCCTAAGAGGTAACCTCCCCCTTAACCTATGTCTTTTCTCCATTTTCAATTCCAATCATAATCTAGGTTAAGTTCCACTTAACACTCAATAGACTTTAAAAAATGTAAGACATATCAGAACCTAAGAGGTAACCTCCCCCTTAATCCATGTCTTCTCCCCATTTTTAATCATTCAAGGTTTAAGTGAGAAGAAAAACCTTAAACCATCCATTCTAAGTTAAAATTCTAACTTAAACCACCCATTCTCCCCCTTTGACACCATCAAAATGATTGCCTCAAGCAACCCAAACCTAGGGCATCAAATGAGAGAATTTTTGATTTCTGAAAATTCTCATAGCAGCTGAAATCAGCCGTGTCAGTCGACTGCCCATGGGGCAGTCGACTGATACGCCATCAGTATGAATTTTCAGCTTTTCTGCCGAATTTCAGAAACTCCCAGAAAATTTCAGAAAATTTCAAAAATTGTAAAATTTTGCATACATGTTTAAAATTATATACTCTATCAGGGAAAAATATTAGTCCATATAAAATTTCAAACATGCATGACTTTTGATAAAAATTCAAAAGTATTGAAAACCACTACATTTTGTATCAAACGTTGAATCCAATTTTGCAATTCTATGACTTTTAAAGGCATGACAAAGTATATAAAGCATAAAATGATTTTCAAAGGTTTAAAATATCCAACTATGATCTTTGGGCAAAGTGTCCATTGATTAAACACTTGTCTTCCCCATAATTAGTCTAGTTTTCATAATTTGATACTTTTAGTGGTCCAACTATGTGCCACAAGCACAAGTGAGCCAAATGTATCATCATAATGGATCAAGCACCCTTTTTCAAAGCTAATAACTCAAAGTTCATCCTAGACTTCCACAAAACACATTCCACGGCTTCTTCTTAAGGATGTAAACTCTGATTCGGGAAGAGGCTTGGTAAAGATGTCGGCTAGGTTCGACTTGGATTCAACATAGTGTAGTTCTATGTCTCCCCTTGCCACATGATCTCTAATGAAGTGATGTTTCACTTCAATGTGTTTTGTCCTAGAATGGTGAACCGGATTTTTAGTTAAGTTGATTGTACTTACATTATCACACAAGACTTTGACCTTGGTGTAATGTAACTCATAATCCTCTAAGGTGTGCATGATCCAAAGGAGTTGGGAAACACACCCACCTATTGCCACATATTCCGCCTTCGTTGTTGATAGGGCAACGCATGGTTGTTTCCTACTACTCCAACTAACTAAGGAAGACCCAAGAAATTAACACCCTCCACTTGTACTCTTCCTATCTAGCTTACAACCAGCATAGTCTGAGTCGGTGTATCCAATTAGATCAACACTAGGGGTTCTAGGATACCAAAGTCCGACATTGAGGGTACCTTTCACATACCTTAAGATCCTCTTGACTACAATCAAATGGGACTCTTTGGCGCAAGATTGGTACCTTGCACACATACCTACCGCAAAGAGTATGTCGGGTCTACTAGCAGTTAGGTATAGGAGGCTACCAATCATGCTCCTATATTGTTTAGAGTCTACCATTTTCCCTTCAATGTCACTATCCATTTTCATATTGGTCCCTATGGGTGTAGATGCTACCTTAGCATTTTCTAAACCAAATTTCTTTAACATCTCCTTAGCATATTTTATTTGAAAGACATGTGTCCCTTCATTTGTTTGCTTAACTTGAAGACCTAAAAAGAAGGTTAACTCTCCTACAAGACTCATCTCAAATTCATCTTCCATACATATGATGAATTCTTGGAGGAAGTCATTATTTGTTGACCCAAAAATGATATCGTCTACATAGACTTGGGCAACAAATATGTCTTTGTCCTTAGATTTTAGGAATAATGTGTTAGTGATATGAGAGAAGTGTCCTAAGGCAATCGCCTTATGATTGTAAATATTTATTTAATAAATGAAAATTCACTATTTGAGTATACATATTTGTGTATTTGATTGGGATCTTAAACTCATCTACTGAATGTCCGCAATACAATTCACAACATAAGAGAATTTGTGATGGGATCACAACTAGTGATTATCTCTACATGTGCAATTGTGAAGTATTGAAAATATCCATAGTCGATGAATTGATAAAAACGGACACTATCAATTCTGTTGAGACTAGCATGGGTTATTCTCTAATCAGCTGATTCTCACTAGCTGGTGACATTGGGATGTCCGGAGATAAACATGGATGCTAGTTAAGGGAACTAGTTCATTGGAGTGACTAGCTGTAAAACTTCACATGGTAGTCTATACATAGACAGGTCAGTGAAGTTCTTACCGCAGCTTAAGTGCGATGTTCCTTTGACTTGCGGTGTTCAAGTCATCTTGGTCATGGAGACTTATACTTTAACATCTTAAGAAAGCATCTCCAAAGGAGGTGTGGACCCAGGATGGTTGGGTATAAGCCGAAGTGCCCGAAGATGTTTGAACAGCCTACAAAGGATTCACCACTCCTTGCGAGGAGATGTATACCAAGGCCTATCGTCGGATTGTTACTCAAAGCCTCTGGCCAGAGCATGTCATGTTTAGAGTATGAGTCTCTTTAATACATGAGAGTAATTAGAAATCCAAAGGACGAGAAAGACACTACTTGGGCTAGGTGTGACATAGTCAGCCTAGTGGGGACTGACACACACAGACCATGTCCTGAACCAAGTGGGTATAAGATGGTGTAGGGAATGGGGCACGATTCATTAGAGCTGCTGAAGGGTTTCAGAATTACTTCTGAGGTCAACTGTTGATCTTTTGATTAATTGGGGGTCATGATGTACTACTAGGTGTCACTCATGATCGTTCTATAATTAGTTGATTATAGACGGCCAACATAAATCGAAAGCCTATTTAGTCACACGCACTACGAGTAATCCTAGGGATTTAAAATGAGTTGAAAATTAGATTTTCCGATCAAGAGAAATAAGTCGAATCTGAGTTAATCAGAGGCGCAACGGAAGCTTAAAATGACTATGTCTTTTGAAGGCTTATCGGGCGAATTAAATGAGTTTAATTCGCGATGGGATCGGCTCGGTTTGGCCGGCCAAAGAGGGTGCCAACCCTCTTTGGTTTGGCCGGCCACAACAAAGGGGAGAAACCAATTAATTTGGTTTAATTAATAAAATAAATCTAGCGTGATTTGTTTTATAAATTATGGATAAATAAATTTATTTTCATGGAAATTAAAATAAACTTTAAATGGTTTATTTTTATTTTATAAAATCAATTATGAATTGATTTTTCCATGATAAGAAAAATTTATATAATAAATTTATTCTTTTTATGGAAATTAAAATGAACCATGGATTGGTTTATTTTATAAAATCAACTATGAATTGATTTTTCCATGATAAAGAAAAATTTATATAATAAATTTATTCTTTTTATGGAGATTAAAATAAACTTTAAATGGTTTATTTTTATTCTATAAAATCAATTATGAATTGATTTTTCCATGATGAGAAAATTTATATAATAAATTTTATGAAAATTTATTCCATAATTAAAATGAGAGATGTATTTGTTTTATTATAAAATTAGTTATAATAAAACTTGGCATAATGGAATAATTAATAAGAAAATTTATAAGATAAATTTCTTATAAAAATTTATTCCATTAATTCCGTTAAAGGGGAGACATGGCAAGGGAGATGCTACTATATAAAGGAACCAAGGCTAGGCTTGAATTCCTCAATTGAGTTATCAAGAGATTAGTAGTTCCCTCTCTCTCTCTAACTCTCTCTCTCTCTCTAGGGCCGGCCCCCCTCTCTCTCTAGGGCCGGCTCTCTCTCCTCCCCTAGGGTCGGCGCACATCCCAAGGGTGGCCGAGAGCTTCATCCGCCAAGAAGGTGCCGAAGAAGAAGAAACGGATCGCGACTCCTTATTTCCTTTCCCGGAATTTTTGATTCCGTTACTTGGTGGTTAGTTTCCATCTTTCTCTCTTGTTTTTCTAGTTGTGCCTTTGGAGAATCTAGTAGTTCTCGTCGGCACAAAACTCGTGGCTTTGCGAAGTCATCCCGAAGAGAACTCGGCGTGGACGCGAATAGAGGCGGAGCTTCCAAGGGACGCTACGGTTGGATCTCGTCCCTTACTTCGAGTTACGCGAGGTACTTAGTAAATTAGTTTACTTTTTTGCAAAATTTTAATTGATGATCATGTCCACACATCATAAGGTCGCATGCTAGATACGTGGTTAAAATAATTTGAGAAATTATTTATGCTAATTCTTCCGCTGCACGTAAATATTTTAAAATTTATGAACCCGTATCCTTGTCAACATGCACCCGGTCCCAACATAATGTAGGGTCAATTGTTCCTCTCCTAAACCCCTTAGACACTAGAAATGAGGAAAGCCTTTCATACCAAGCCCGGGGAGCTTGTTTCAATCCATATAAGGTTTTTCTTAATTTGAACACGTGTCTTGGATAGTTAGGGTCTTCAAACCCTGGGGGTTGTTCTACATATACCTCTTCCTTAATGATCCCATTAAGGAATGCCGACTTCACATCCATTTGGTGGAGTGTGAAACCCATGTGAGCGGCATATGCTAGTAGAATTCTAATTGATTCTAACCTAGCTACGGGGACATAAGTCTCATCATAATCTAGTCCCTCAACTTGGTTAAACCCCCTAGCTACTAATCTAGCCTTGTTCCTAGTGATTTTACCTTGGTTATCTAGTTTGTTCCTAATGACCCATCTAGTGGTTACAATAGTACAATCATTTGGCCTAGGAACTAACTCCCAAACTTCACTTCTCTCAAATTGATTTAGCTCTTCTTGCATGGCTAAGACCCAATCAACATCTCCCAATGCTTCATCAATGGTCTTGGGTTCTAATTGGGAGATTAGAGCTATTTGACTAGTTTGATCCCTAAAATAGGACTAGTTTGATCCCTAAAATAGGACATAGTCCTTACTCCTTGAGTTACATCACCCACTATTTGGTCAATAGGGTGATCATGGTGATGTCTCAAGGGCCTAGAGGTTGTTGGTTCATTTACTCCTTCTTCCTCATCCTGTAGGGTACTTCTTACTCCCCCTTGATCATTGCCCTCCAAATGTAGGTCTTGGATTCTTTGGGCAAGGGATTGGACTTCCTCTATATCCTTATCAATTGAAGCCTTTCTAGGGTAGGTACTAGTTGTTTCATCAAACTTAACATTTAAGGACTCTTCAATCACTTTTGTCCTCTTATTGTAAACTCTATAGCCTCTACTAGTCAAGGAGTACCCTACTAGAATTCCTTCATCGGCTTTTGACTCAAACTTCCTTAGGTCGTCTTTGGTATTCAAGATGTAGACTTTACATCCAAAGACCCTAAAATAGTGGACTTGAGGTACCCTTCCATTCCACAACTCAAAGGGTGTTTTCCCTAGAAACCTATGTACCAACACCCGGTTTTGAATATAACAAGCGGTATTAACCGCTTCGGCCCAAAAATAGCTAGGAAGGGAATATGCATTAAGCATAGTCCTAGCAGCTTCTTGTAGGACTCGGTTCTTTCTCTCAACTACTCTATTTTGTTGAGGATTCCTTGGGCATGAAAATTCATGCTTGTACCCATTTTCAACACAAAATTGTGTGAAACTTGCATTTTGGAACTCTCCACCGTGGTCACTCCTAATTTGGTTTATTTTGGTATGTTTTTCATTTTCTACCCTTTTACTAAATCCTATAAAAATCTCTAGGGTATCATCCTTATGTTTCAAGAAGTAAACCCATGTAAACCTAGAAAAATCATCTACTATCACTATGCAATATTTAATCCCTATAAGTGAGGGAGTGCTATGGCAGTCAAAAAGATCTATATGCAAAAGTTCTAAAGGTAATGAAGTAGTGGTTAGAGTTTTAGCTTTGTGTGATGCTTTTGATTGCTTACCCTCTTAGCATGCATCACACAACTTGGTCTTCTCGTACTTGATCATTGGTAGCCCCTTCACCAACTCTTCCTTGGCCACTCTTGCAATGCTCCTCATGTTGACATGTCCAAGTCTCCGGTGCCACAACCACGCTTCTTCTTCTTTAGACATAAAACACTTAGCAACATTGTTAGTAGCATAAGTAAGATCAAGATAATATAAATTTGCCTCTCTAAACCCTTCTAGTATGATAGTATTTGATTCATTTTGCCTTATTATACATTTCCTAGCATGAAATTCAACTCTAAAACTGGTATCACATAATTGACTCACACTTAATAAATTGAATTTCATGTCTTTGATTAGAAGTACCTTATGTATAGAAATAGTGGAAGATACCTCAATTGTGCCCCTACCAATGATTCTCAACTTTCCACTATTCCCAAAAGAGACCGTCCCTTCTCTTAAGTAGTTAATAGTGGTGAATTTGCTCACATCCCCGGTCATGTGTCTTGAGCATCCACTATCTACTATCCACATGGTTGAGGCCTCCTTCACCTTTACCTAAACAACATGGAAAACATACTCTTTTGGTACCCATATCTTTGATCCATAAGCATCATTTAGAAATCTCTTAGGTACCCATGCCTTATTTGTGGTCCCCTAGCCTCTAGTCTCCTCGATGCACCAATCCTACCGGTAAGTGAGACAAAGGCTACCTCCCTTGTCTTAGGCCTATAACCCAACCCGGCCTTGTTATACACATCCCTTTAACTGTTGATTATCATATCTAGGTTACTAGATCCTACTTGGAATTTCCTTAGGGTCTTTGTGAGGTCATCTACCTGTTTCCTTAATTCCTTATTTTCGGTTTCAACATGTAAAGTACGTGAAGAAGTAGAACTAGCATGCAATTCCTTAAGTTTTGTGGATTCTACTCTAAGCATGACAATTTCTTCTTTTAGCTCCTTAATTTTACTTTTAGCCTTAGCTAAGTCCATGTTAGTGCTAGAAATTATCTTTACTAAAGTAGAGGAGGGTAAGTGGTATACCTCACTTACCGAAGCTTCTGACTCTAATGATGAAGTGGAGGAGCTCTCATCTTCACTACTTGAGCTTCGTTTATCGTCTGATGAGTCTGAGTGATCTTGTGCTATAAGAGCAAAGTGGGAGACTTGCTCTTCTTCTTCTTCTGAGGATGATGGATCATCCCATGTCGCCTTTAGGTTTGTGACACCCTTCTCCTTCCCCTTTGATTTCTTCTTGTCACTCTTCTTCTTCTCCTCCTTCTTGTCATCTCTTTTCTTCAATTGGGGGCACTCGTTCTTCATGTGTCCCTCTTGGTGGCAGTTGTAGCATATGATGTCCTTGGTCTTACCCTTACCTTTGGACCCTTTCCTAGCATAGGACTTGTTAGACAAACTTTTAAAAGCTCTACGGAATTTTCTTACCATGAACGCCACTTGATCGCTATCCAAAGAGGTACTGGATTCTTCTGAGTCTGATGATGAGGAGTAGATCACTTTCTTCTTCTCCTTCCTTTTCTTCTTCTCCTTTTCTGCAACAAAGGCAATACCTTTCTCTTTCGCCGAGACATTAGCTTGCTCGTGTAGTTCAAATTCACAGAAAAGATCATCTAATTTAACAATTGATAAATCCCTCGATACCTTGTATGCATCAACCATGGACGCCCACAAGGTGGTTCTCGGGAAAGCTTGTAAGACATACCTGACGATGTCCCGGTTCTCAATCTTCTCTCTAATCACATGGAGCTCATTTATCACTTCCTTTACCCTTCCATGTAGCTGGCTGATAGTCTCGTTGCTCTTTATGGATAGGGATTGTAGTTGGGCCACCAACAAGTCCTTCTTGGCTCTTCTAGACTCGTTTAACCCCTCGTTCAGTTCTACTAACTTGTCCCACAGTTCCTTGGCGCTCTTGAATGGCCCCACCTTGTTCAATTGCTCCTTCGAGAGCCCGCATTGCAGTGTGGTGGTGGCCTTGGAGTTGGATTGAGCCCTCTTCATCACCTCCTTCGACCAAGATCACATAGGTGTTGGTTCTCCTCTTTCATCAACGGGCGCCTCAAATCCATCTGCAACACTGATCCAATTTTCAATATCATTCATAAGATAGTATTGCATCCTACCTTTCCAGTAAGCGAAGTCGTTCCCGTCAAAGAACAGTAGTCGTGCGGTGGAGTATCCCTCTTGAAACTCCATAAAATTTGTTCCGGTTGACGGTTAGTTCTTTCGAAATGCACCGGCTCTGATACCAACTGAAGGATCATCTAAGGCGTGCAGAGGGGGGGTGAATGCACTTTTTCATCGTGAATCTCTACAGAATTGTTAGCGCAGCGGAAATAATATGCAAATGAAAAAGATTACAATGCTAACACTTATTGTTTATTTGGTATCCACCCAGATGGGTGACTAGTCCAAGGATCCACGCCACGAGCACCACTTTCACTATGGAAAATTCTCCTTGAGGTGGAGAAACCTTTACAGTCGATCTTCCTCTTACAGAATAGAGAAATATGAGAGAGGAAGTATGAAAAGCTCTTCAGACGAGCAGCACTTCGACGCTGTACGGAACCGTACCGTGCACGTGCAAAAAGGTGGTCCTTTTATAGGTGAAAAGGACAGACTCGCAGTCTGTCCAGCCCCGCACCAGTTGACTACCCCAGGGGCAGTCGACTGGCCTAGCATTAATTGCTAGCCAACGGCTAGTTTTCGGGGTATACCAATTGACTGCCCAAATGCCAGTCGACTGGTCCGAGGCCGCAAACTTTCTGTGGGTTTTGGCAGTCGACTGCCCCAAGGCCAGTCGACTGCCCTGCCTCACAGCTCAGCTCCAGCCACTCCGGACCTTCTCCTTCGCGTGTGCCTTCAGGTCTGCTCCCTTGGCTCACCCCTTGAAGTCCTCTTCCTCTGGCTATCGTCCCTCGGATGCGCACGCAAGCATTCCCTTGGCTTGCCTCCATGCCACCCTTCACGTGTGCCCTTGAAGTCCACTTCCCGTCTTGCCCTTGGAGCTCTCCTTCCTCGGCTCTCGTCCCTCGGATATGTCCACCATGCGTGATTCTCTAAGTCCTGCAAACTCAATCACACACATCAAATACAACATAACACTCTATCTTTAAACATAATCAACCACACACATCAAAACCATGATCTTCCAATCATTTAAGGGTTGATTGCCTCANCGCCGACTCAGCTGCTATGGATAACTCTTTGACCACACGTGGCAGGCCCCTGAGAATGCACTATATAAAGGGGTTCGACCCCTCATCTCAGCAAATCAACTTTCATATATGTTTAAGCATTCTATGCAAAGCAAAAGCACTACGACGAAGCTTTATGACCAAGGAGGCTCCAGGAAGAAGTGTACGGTGCTTCGGACTTCCAGAGTTGGCCGAGTTTTTTTTCGTTTGCTTTCTATTTACGAGCTATATTATTTTTCTACTTTTGTGCTTATAATTCGAACTATAAGACGGGTATCTCCACCTTCGGAAATTCCGGAAAGGAGACCATTAGTGGACTCACGCCGAGTACATAGGCCTTGGACGTATTAAGCCTGGGGGGTTGGGAATCAAGTAAATAAACCCGCTTGTCTTCTGTCTTTCTTTAGTTTATTTTATATTTCCGCTGCGTACTAACCCTAATAGAAAGACGATCGAACGAAGTTTTTCGAGAAAATTACGAGTCGATATTCACCCCCCCCTATCGACTGGCACCGATCCTACAATAAAGTCAAATATGAATCACGTAATGCAACTCTAGTTTTAAACTGAAGGTTTGTGATCTCACAAAGATTATGATAAAACTTGATGCATAAGGTGATGGTGTGTGCATGCTTACAATAGGCCAAACTATCTAGTGAGTAATGTTATATGATATCGATAGCCTCAGGGTAATAAGTCTGATAGAAGGGAACATCGACATATCGGGTTGGTATAACTAGGAATTTCATTTTACTAAATGATTTATTAAGGCTCTCAGAGGAGAGCCTAGGGTCCTGGCTGGGGTATACGGAGCTAGTCTCCTTTTGGGTAATCTTACATGATTTTTCGCTAGAATTACAAAAAGATAAAGTAAATAGATTTGTAGAAATTAAATAATTAAAGTAGGAAATTTAAAATTCTTACCAAGGCATTGTGACATTTTGGGAGACTTTGTTTCCTTAAAGAGCCAGATTGAAAGGAGTGAAGGAAGAGAGAATAGAAGCAGAGAAGGTTCGGTGTGAATTTGCAGTGTTCGTCATGAAGGTGGCTTATATGGTGCTCGATCAGTCAACTGATGACTTAACTTTTTTACTGTTGTTCAAGTGGAATTCGATTGGTTTCTATCGATGGATAAGTCTTTGGGTCAATAGAACCATTAAACTCACGGTGACTTTTTTGCCATTGACATGTATTCGTCGACTAATAACAATTTAAGTCGACGGATAAATTTAATGGATGAAAAGTTTTCTACGTGTTTCGGATAGTTATCCATCGACTTAAAAATCTATCAGTCGACAAAATAATTAATTGGTGCTGATTCTAATGTTGTTGACGGTTGATTTCAAAGATCAGTCGACTAATAAATCAAAGATTCAATATTTGTAAAACCTAATTTATCTCACTTGTTCTAGGTTTTCAAACAAATTGCAAACAAGGATGTGAGATGAATAATTTTAAGTTTTGGGTTTTAAGACTTAATTTTTGAACATCAGTTTTGTTGGTGCAAGATGCATCAGTGATATCCTCTTCTAAGTATTTCAATGTTTAACAATATGCTTAAGTTAGTAATATATTAGAAAAGGTAAGGGTTAGTCAAGAAATCGGTATCAAGGTAAACAAAGTCCTAGTTAACCTAGGCAATAAGTCCTGGTTCGACGAATTGGGCACTAAGTCCTAATCATGGATTGGGCACTAAGTCCTGGCCGAGGGTTGGGCACCTAACTCCTGATCATGGATTGGGCACTAAGTCCTGGCCGAGGGCTAGGCACCTAAGACCTAACCGAGGGTTGGGCACGAAGTCCTGGTTCGAGGAATTGGGCACTAAGTCCTGGCCGAGGGCTGGGCACCTAAGACCTGACCGAGAGTTGGGCACTAAGTCCTGGTGAGTGAAGTTGGGCACTAAGTCCTGGTCACAGACTGGGCACAAAGTCCTGATCTGGAAGATTGGGCAAAAGTCCAACCGGAGGAGCCGATTGGCAAACTTCTCCTGAGAGGAGTAGGCGAAGGCACGTTCCCCGGGAAGGGAACTCGGTTCGACCAAGGGTTTCATGAGAAATCCAAAGTCATAACCATTCATTGAGGCTAAGATTATATGCTTGTTTGTCTTGTCTTTGATTGTATTACAAGTATCAGGAGTTGGAGGTAAGACAGAAAAGCTAACGCAGGAGAAAAAGCTGCCTGGAAGGTCATCCAGGGCGCTTGTATCAATACAGGCGCCCCAGACCTAAAGGGCGCCCCAGACTGGGTAAAGCCCATCCCAGGCGCCTATTAACACAGGCGCCTAAGGGCTCCCAGGCACCTGGGAAGGTCCCAGGTACCTAGGAAGGAGACTTTATCCCTGTTGCGAGTTTGGTGTGAAGATAAAGTTTGACCAACGCATAGAGGCGCCCTACAGCCTTACAGGCGGTCAAGAAGATGCTTTATAAAGGGGTTTGACCTACCCCTCAACTCAGAACATCAGCTGCGACATCATTCTAATCATTCTGAGTGATGATAAAGTGCTAGAGACGAAGCTCTGCGACCAAGGAGGCTCCATGAGGAAGTGCGCTGCACTTCGGAGTTCCAGATCGGCCGGGTCTTTGATTTTTGTTTGGTTTGCATTTACTTTATGCATTTAATTTTCTTTATCTTTTGGTTGTAAAAGTTGCACTGTAAGACGGGTTTCTCCATCTCCGGAAAGTCCGGAAAGGAGACCATTAGTGGACGGGCGCTTCCCATGCTTAGGCCTTGGACGTATTGACCCTGGGGGGTTGGGAACCAAGTAAAACCTGCGTGCACTCTGAATTGTTTGGTTTTTCATTCTTTCTATTTTCTGCTGCTACTAACTCTCTGTCTAGAACGCACAAATGAACCTCGAAGTTTATGACAAGTTTACAAAGAAGTTTTAACGAGTCGATATTCACCCCCCCTCTATCGACGACACTGGTCCTACAATTGGTATCAGAGTCTAGTAGCTCTTCACCGGACTAACAACCGACGGAGCAAAGATGTCAGGAGCTAAGGGGGAGCCAGGGGTGAATCAGGTATATTTTTTTAATTATGTCAAAGTTTAAATTTCATATTACATGTTTTAAGTGCAGGGAGAGAGGACACTACAAAAACTAGTGTCCTACTCATAAGACTCGATCGTCACCACCGACGGCAAAGGAGGCACCAGCACCAGGAGTCCGGAGGGACAAGAGCCATATCATATGCTTCAGATGTCAAGGGTACGGACACTACAAGAACCAGTGTTCAACCAAGGTATGAAAAACTAATGTTTACAGTCATTTTCAAAATTCTAAATTTCCTGCACAGTTTTTCAAGCATGCTGATATTACTGAAAATGTTTCTGATAAGTCTGATAACTTAGATAGTTTTTCCGACAAATTAAAGCTTTTGTATAATCAGCTTAATGTAGTACATGACAAATTATCAAACTTAGAAAATATTAAAATATCAAATATAAACTCTTTAATATTTAATATCAATGCTAAAATATTCGAACTTAATAATAAATCTTGTAAAGTCAAGATAATCATACTTTAATACTTGATATTTCTAATATTAAGGATGAGATTGATATTAGTGATAATTTTGAAAATATTAAAGATAATGATTTTTCTGATGATATTAATAATTCTCAAAAAAATATTAATGATCTTTCTAATAAATCTGAAGATAATTCTGATAATGCTGAGAATAATTTAGAAACCCCTTTGGATAATGATGAAATTATTATTGATTCTAATATTTCGGAGGATATTAAGGATAAAACTCTAGATAATGATGATTTAATTAATAATTTCTTGGATAATCTTGAATTTAATTATGAAACATTAATTAGTAGTCCTGGAAATTACTCCACCTATTGTTAGGATAATAATGAAATTTTAAATTCTAAATTTAACTCTAATGATGAAGATGAAGAAGAATATAACTTGGATGAGGAGGAAGAAGAATTTCTTAGAATCAAAGCTACACTTAATAAAGTCTACAAAAATTCAAACAAAGTAGAAGTATTAGATAGACTTGAAAAATTAAATGAAAATAAAATAGTAGATAATTCAAATATTTTTGAATTAATGAAAATGATGCAATTAGAGCCACAACTATTATTTAACCCAGAAATTTTGAAATCTAATTGATAACCTAAATCAAATTAAATCTTAACAACTTCAATTAAATCTTAATTAATTTTTTCCCTAATTAATTTTAACTCAAATTAATTCTTAATTATGTTAACTCAAGTTAATCCTTAATTATTTTTAACTCAAATTAATTCTTAATTATTTTAACTCAATTTAATCCTTAATTATTTTAACTCAATTTAATCCTTAATTATTTTAACTCAATTTAATTCATAATAATTTTAACTCTAATTAATTCGTAACAATTTTAACTCTAATAAATTCTTAATAATTTAAACCTTCAATTAATTCTTAATAATTTATTTAAACCTTAAATTAATAACCCAAAGTAAATCTTAATAACATAGATTTAAATTAAATCTTAACAACTTAAATTCATAAACCTTAATTAATTCTTAAATAACCTCAACTTTAATTAATAACTTCAACTTTTAAAGATTTCAACTTTAATTAATTAATTCTCAATAATGTCAACCTTAATTAATTTTACTTCAATATTAATTAAACCTTAATTAATCCTACCTTAATTAATTTTTAATAATTAGTTTTTTTCAATTAACTCTTAATTCAAACTCAATCCACGAACTAAACTTCCAATTAAATACCCTGAATTATGAAATTAAATAAAATCTTACCCAACTGCAACAATCAATTTAATAAAATTAAATATGTCAAAATAGGTTGGCATATTCGCGGGTTCACACTATATGTATCAAATCGAGAATTTGATACATCATTAGAAACTTAATTAAAATGTCTTGACTTGATTGAATCATTCATCTGTTATTTATATATATATATATATATATATATATATATATGTCATGTCATTCATGTTTAATTTTATGCATGATTTAGAATGGTTAGATAGGAAAAAGAATAGTTGATACTTGCCTAACCTAGTACCAGGGTGGGGCGAGATGATAGTACGTTAGGGAAGCTTAGCCTAGCTATGTGGAACTAGCCGATGCTACCTCATCACATCCTAGACTAGTTAGACCAAAGTTTTTCAAAGAGTAAAATAAAGGTATCATTTCTTTAAAAGGCTTTGTCTAAGGAAAGGGTTGATGATCCAATAAGGCTACAACCAAAGAAGGTCTCTGTGCCTCGCCAAGACCTGGAAGCCGATTATTGAAATCTGCCTTTAAATTACAAATTGATTAAACTCGAATCTAACTCAAGGTCAACCAGTCTATAATTGAGAAAAATTATCCAAGCATCTCACAATACACCCACAAGGCAACCATGCTTGCTTGTATTGAGATATCTAGAATAGGTGAGATGTTAAGGACTAACTAATTGACAGATGTTTTTTAAAATGTTTTTAAAATCCTTAGGATATTTTTCTAAAAATATATTTTCAAAATAATATTTCAACATAATAATGTTTTTATAGATTTCATGCCTGCCTGGTTGCTTAAATATATAATACATTTTCAAAAGTATATCTTTTCAAAAAATTGTTTGACCTACACTCTTAGACACAAACATGTTAGGTCAACACTAAAGTCCCTTAAGACACTTAGATAGAGTCAGATGGTGTCGGGTTTAGGGGGAGCATTTTTTTAATTATTTTTTAAAATTTACTCGTTTCAGAAAGTATTCTTTTCGAAAAATTCAGATCTTTCAAATACATGGTGCTTATCATTTCAAAATATGTTTTCGGAAAATGTCTCAAAACTTATGATATACTTTAAATTATATTTTTTGAAAATCATTTCTTTGAAAATTATCATACTATTTCAAAATGCATATGCATGTCAAAAGTATTTTGTTTGGGCTTATTATACCATTTCAAAATGCCTTTCAAAAAATTATTTTAAATTACTCTTTTGATTTTAATAAACCCTAAAGACACATAGGAAGTCTTCTTTATGATCTACAAGAACTCCTAGGATGTGTCAAATTTAGGGGGAGTCTATGTTAGACCCGACTATGGTTCGGAACTGACGATTCGAGGTGTTCGGAACCTCCGGTTCGACGATTCGTGGGTGGTCGACCCTTAACCATAACCGCCCAAGCCAGTTACGGTTCACGGTTCGGAACCGCCAGTTCACGGTTCGGTTCACGGTTCGCCACGGTTCAAGATTATTATATTAAAAAAATTAAAAATTAAAAATTAAATTTTAAAAAAATAAATTTTATTAAAAAAGGGCTTTCACTTATATATGTTGCTAAGTATCCCCTTAGGGTGTAGGGGAATTAAAGCCCACGTAGTTCTTTTACATTTTACCCTTTTACATTCTTTACATTTTTACCCTTTCTCACTCACACCATTTCCTCCCGTTCCCGTTGTATTTGTTTCATCGGTATCAAATTCTTTGACTTCGTCTTCTGAAAGTTGCATTCCTTGGATTCGCTTCTCGACTCTGGTCCAATCATCAAGTAATGCTTGAGCTTCCAATGAGTCGGGAGACATAATTGATCGTCGTTCATCTAATATGTTGCCACCGGCACTGAACGTCTACTCCACAGCAACAGTTGACACTGGAGAAGCTAAAATTTCTTTTGCAATCACGGAGAGAACGGGAAAGCTTTGAGCCTTCTATGACCACTACTTCAAGATATCGAAGTCTTCGCTATCTATTCATTAAAATCAAAAGAAGTCATAAAATAATTCTCAAGTTCCTGTGTGGAACTTGAGGATCCTCGTGGATGTTTCGTCCGTTCTTTTAATAAAAGTTGTGCTTTTGTAAGTTTTAAATTAGTAGTAGTAGGTTGTTGTGTTTCAAAAATATTAGTTTATGTTCCATATTTAACATAATATTGATTATAAAGATCATATAAATAATTTCTAATATTATATATAATATTAGCGGGATCCGAAGAGGAAGAATCTTTAATAGGAATTAAAGCGTCATAATATAAAGTTAACAATTCTTGTAAAACTTCTAATTTAAATCTAGGATCTAAAGCAAATGCAATTAAATAAATTTCAGGAATAAAATAAAAATATTTTTCCCATTTAGTTTTCATAGCTAATATACATAAAGTCAAAGCTTCATTATTTATATGTTCATTTAATATTAATACTATACTACAAAAATTCACTAAAATTAAATGAGCAGTGGGATAATAAACACCGGAAAGTTGTTCAGTTGCATCGTTAAAAACTTTTAAAATTTCATAAATATTACTACAAATATTCCATTGTTGTGAAAATAAATATATATTAGTATTACTATTTTGTGCAAAAAATAAACATAATAAATCTTTATATTGAAAAGAATCTTGTAATAATTGATATGTTGAATTCCAACATGTTGGAACATCACATGGAAATTTTTAGGTCGCATTCCATTAGCTTTACAAAATCTACCCCATTGTTTCATCATAGATGGATGAGGCCATAAGTATGAATTGCGGTTCTAATTGGTTGAATATAATTTTGTAAAAGTTTTAATCCATCTTGAACACATAAATTTAAAACATGGCATACACAACGAATATGAAAAATAAACCACCAATAACAGGTTGACAAATAAATTTTAGTTTATCTATAGAAGCGGTATTAGAACTAGGTTTATCTACAACAACAACAACAACAACAACAAAGCCTTATCCCACTAGGTGGGGTCGGCTATATGGATCCTTTTACGCCATTGAGTTCTATCCCCTACTATATCATCATCTAGATTTAAATAAAATTTATCTTGTTTTATTGTTGCCAACCAAGTCTTTTTTGGTCTTCCTCTCCCTCTTTTAATGTGCGTATTTATCATAGTTTCACATCGTCTAACAGGGGCATTTATTGGTCTTCTAAGTACATGTCCGTACCATCTCAAACGTGTCTCCCGAAGTTTTTCTTCAATAGATGCAACTCCGACTTTCTCTCTAATACTCTCATTCCTTATTCTATCCATCCTCGTATGTCCACACATCCACCTTAACATCCTCATCTCTGCAACTTTCATCTTTTGCTCATGTGCTAACTAGGTTTATCTAATGATATTAAAATATTTGATGAGTCAATCCATATTCTTCTAAAATTAAGTGTAATAATTGTGCAATGTTATAAGCAGTATGTGATTCATCAAAAACTCTATAAACTAACAATCTTTTTTGGAGGATCCAAGAGTTATCAATCCAATGGCATGCTACACCCATATAAGAATGAGTTTGCCAATGATCACTCCAAATATCAGAACATAAAAAATCTTTATTATTTAATTTACTAAATTCTTCAATTAAATTCTTTTTTCCTTGTTTTACTAATCTTTTAATTGTACGAGTAAGTGTAGTCCTAGGTACACGTTTAGCAGCAGGATTAAGAGATTCTTTACAAAAATCTTCAAATGTGCATTTAGATCCAAAACTAAAAGAAAGATGTTCTACGGAAACAAATTTAGCTAATAATTCTCTTAATTTATTATCCAAATATAAAAATAAACCAGAATCTGTACTACTACCACTAGAAAATCTAAATAATTGTGTTTGAGAGCGGTCAAGCCCATATTCCGTCGGGTGCTTCATTTCTACATGTCATTTCAACGACCCATAGCCACTGCCGGCTTAGAATTTGTAAGAAGCATTACAATGCTTGCATTTTGCACGCAATTCTTTCGATGGAAGTGTGAAATATTTAGTGAAAATGGATGATTTTAAAGGAGGATTTTCCCGAACCTTAGAAGTAATCGCATCGGTACTTCCTTGCGTTTCGGGGATCGGGGGCATTGGGGCTGAGTCTCGGTCTCATTATCGGTGGATTGAATTTGAAGGTTGGGATCCTCGTACGCTATTTCGTTTCCCTCCGATATCAGATGATGAAGCTCCGTGACCTCCTTCCATTATTGTCGAAAAATGAAGAACGTGGAGAGAAGTTGAGATTTGAGATTTGAGAATGAGAGATTAAGAGAAGAGAAGTTGTGTTGTGTGTGAAAATGATGAAATGAGCTCCCTATTTATAGAGTTTGGATCATAACGATCACTAAATCATAGCCATTGATCAAAAAATGGTCAAATGATCTCAACCGTCAAAAAAAAAATACAAAACCTCCCAACGGCACTGAACCGGCGGTTCAGTGCCGTTGGAACCGACGGTTAATTGCCAGTTTGGGCGAACCGGCGGTTAACCGCCGGTTCACAATTTTTGGCTGCGGGAACAGGAACCGGCCCGGCTTCCTGTCGGGCCAGTTCTGGTTCGGCCAGGTGAACCGGGTCAACGGGCCACCCGACCCGTTGACCCGAGCCGATTTCGGGCCGGGTCCGGGCCAGGTCCGGGCTGGACTTGGCCCAGGGTTGAGTCTAGTCTAAGTCAAAAGAAGTTGATTCTAGTGTCTGACAATTGTTTTTTTAATTATTAGATAATTCTTTTGGTTTGAATCAAACCCTAAGACTCAGAGGAAGATCACTTGTAGTCAACAAGCTTCCTAGGACTGGGTCAAGTTTAGGGGGAGGTCAAATTAAAAGAACTATTAAATATTTCAAAAATTATTATGTTTTCATATACTATATTTTCAAATCATTTGTGTAAGCATAATATTATCTTTAAAAAAAACCTCATCTTCAAAATCATTTTGACTTTAAAAACTTTTGAAAACAATGTTACTTGAGTTTGGAGAATTTTCAAGACACTTAGGAATATTTCCTTCTAGTTAACAAGGTTTCCTAAGATTGTGTTTGACTGGAAAAGAAACCAAGTTAAGAAAAAAAATTATGTCTTCAAAACAAAATTTAATTTTAAAGTTAAATTCTCTAGTACAGACTTTTTCTTGCAAAAATGTTTTAAGGGCAAATCTTCTTTCAAAAGTCTTAATGTACTTTTAAAATACTTTTTTAAGTGCAAAATATTTTTCAAAGTACAAATTTTTTTTAAGTGCACACTATTTTTCAAAGTACTAAGTGCAAAATATTTTTAAGTGCACAATAGTTTTCAAGTACTTTTTAAAGTACTAATTGCTTAAAGTCAAAATTTTTTTAAGTATTAATCATTTTAACAAAAAAAAGTTTTGTAACAACAAAATAGTTTAATCATTCTATGTGCAAAAATTTTTCAAAAGGTTTCTAAGTGCAAAATTATTTCTAAGTGTGAATTTTTTTAAGTACAAAATCTTTTTCCAAGTGCACAAAATTTTTCTAAGTACAAAACCTTTTTCCAAGTGCACGAAAGTTTTCTCAATACAAAATATTTTTCTAAATGCAAAAAGATTTTCAAGTGTTGTAGAATTATTCTAAGTGTAAAATTTTTCTTAAATGCAACGTTTTTCTAAATGACTTTTAAGTGTAAGTTTTTTTTAAGTTGCAAATTTTTTCTAAGAGAAAAATATTTTTCTAAGTGCAAATTCCTTTTTGCAAAATATTTCTAAGTGAAAAATAGTTTTCTAAATATAAATTCTTTTGCAAAATGCAAGGTGAGTTCTTCAAGAAATTTTCATTGTTGGCACTTGTTTTTTTTGTAATTTGTTTTTATGTGTGACAAAGTGGGAGAGAGGAGCTTAAGTTAGAAATTGTTTTTCGTTTTCTCCCAAAGCTCAAAACTTTAGATATTTTTTATTTTCTCCAAAGGATCAAAACTTAACCCTTAAATCCAATCTAACTTAAGATATTGTCAATGTAACACTTAAATTTTTCAAAATTTTTCCAAAATAAACAAAAAAAACTAAAAATTTCATATAAAGGAGTCGGAGTAGGGACTCAAACCCACAACCTACAATAAAGGTTGGTTGCGAGTTTCCAGTCAAGCTAGTAGATATCACATTGGAATATGAAATCGATATTAGATAAGTAATAGTAAGCATCCTTTATGAGTGATGCTTCAACTTCCCCTTAGTATATAAGGAAATAGAAAGAGGGGAAAACCAAAAGGCTTTTCCTTCTTCCTTCTTCCCCTGCGAAAACAAGAGAAAAAATTCTTCTCTTCTTGCGCTCAAGAGCCGGATCGCGCGAGGGAAGTGCACGGGGAGCACCACGCTAGTTTCTACGTCGATGTAGTAAGTTTAGAAGCGTAAGGATGTAAGTAGTGTTGGTGCAGACAGCACCCAAGTCGAACCTGTGTTTTGATAATAGCAAAAGGGTTCAAAAGTTAAGATGTAATGTTTATCTAACATGCTACTTGAGTGTGCAGATTGAAAGTCCTAGCGAAGGGCTGCTAGGAGTCAAAGCTAGAGGGCTGCTAGGAGTCAAAGTCCTAGCGAAGGACTGCTAAGCACCAGGCGAAGGACTGCCTGGAACTAAAGACTCAGCGAAGGGCTGCTGGGCACCTAGCGCAGGGTTGCTAGGAGTCGAAGTCCTAGCAAAGGACCGCTAGGCACCAGGCGAAGGGCGGCCTGGAACCGAAGACCCAGCGAAGGGCTGCTGGGCACCTAGCGAAGGAATGCTAGGCACTAGGCGAAGGACTGCCTGGTACTGAAGACCTGGCGAAGGACAGCTAGGCACCTGGCGAAGGACTGCTGGGCAAAAGTCCAACTGGAGGAGCCCGTTGGTATCAGGTAAATTCTCCTGAGAGGAGTAGGTGAGGACGTGTTCCCCGTCGAGGGAACAGTAGGCATCGGTTCGACCTAGGGTTCCATTTTGGAGACCCAAAGTCAGAACCAAGACAGCTAAGGCTGTATAAACCTAATACTTGATTGCTTTGTGTTGTTTTGGACTAACCCTGGATGCAGGACCGAAGGAATGAGTGTCTGCAGCTCAGAACGCCTCAAAGGAGAGAGGCAGTAGCTGAGTAGGGCGCCCCCAATGCCTTGGGCGCCCCCAAGGTCAAGGCAAAACAAGTTAAGCAAACATATGCTTCGACAGTTCACTGGGCGGGGCGCCCCCAGTGCCCAGGGTGCCTCGGGCTCAAGCTAACGAAGCGGATAAACCTTATCCAGCCGAGAAGCCAGCGAAACGAGTCAACCAGGGTGCCCCCAGCGTCCCGGCGCTCCCACAGTCAACTCTCAACCCTATTCAAGTGGGATAAGGGCTGACCGAGATCTTCTCGGATCGGCTGACACGTGGGGGGGGGGGGGGGGGGCGCCCCCAACGTTCAGGGCACCCCGGGAGGCTATAAAAAGCCCCTCGACCCCAAGGCTTCAATCAACACTGCTTCCAACGCCACAACGCTCTTCTACTCAAGCGCTCTGCTCCGGAAACCTCCCAACTCGAGATACAAGCGCCGACGACGTCCCTCTGCTCCAAGATACATTCCACACCGGACGTCGGTAACGCAGAGCTGCCCTTTTAAGTTTACTGTACTACAATTGTTATACAATTCTTGTAAACCTTTTGCGCTCATATAGAATTGCCCGCAGTAAACGGTCAACGACCGTGGGCCTTGGAGTAGGAGCCGACCGCGACTCCGAACCAAGTAAAATCTTGGTGTTTGTGTGATTGTTTAGTTTTAATTTTTCCGCTGCGTATTCTCTTTTTCAATCCGAAACGACTTACGATATTCACCCCCCCCCCCTCTATCGTTTTCTCTCGATCCAACAAGTGGTATCAGAGCGGGGAAGCTCAAATTTGGTGCAACCACCAGTTTGAGAATTTTTCGGATTTTCTTCGAATTATTTCTTTTCTCCTTTTTTAATTTTTTTTATCGTTAATCGAGACTGGTGTAACACCTCTCGATAATTATTTTTCTTTATCATGCACTACTAATCTAAGACCAAGTCTTGGGACAGAATTTTCCTTTCTTTTCTCTCTTTTAGATAAAATCCTTAATGGTCATGCAAGAAGGCTTCAACACCGTAAGACCACCGCTCTTCAGTGGGGAGGACTTCTCCTACTGGAAGAGCAGAATGGATGTCCACCTGAAAACTCAGGTGGACATGTGGATAATCATCCTGTCCGGACTGGAAATACCAAGGAATGCTGATGGAGTGCAACAATCTTACACTGAGATGCTGCACTCAAAAAGAAAATTGAAGTCGATGTCAAAGCGACCCAAACACTCCAATGCGGCCTAACAAAAGAGGAGTTGAACCGGGTGGGTCCATTCAACAGTGCCAAAGAACTCTGGGGCAAGCTGATCAAACTACACGAAGTAACCTCCGACACCCGAATCAGCAAGAGGGACCTTCTGCTAAACAAGATGTACACCATCAAGATGAACGAAGGCGAATCAGCAACTCAGCTCCACGCCAAAATTCTGGAGCTGATGAATGGTCTACACACCATTGGTCACAAGGTAGATAACCGTGACCTAATAAGGTACGCCCTTAACGCTTTCCCAAGAAACACCTTGTGGGCATCTATGGTAGATGCCTACAAAATTTTTAGGGATCTTTCCAAAATCAAGTTAGATGAACTTTTTTCTGAACTCGAATTACATGAACAGACTAACTACAATCTGGCCGAGAAAGGCATCGCTTTTCTTGCATGTAAAGCTGGAAAGAAACCAAGAAGAAGCCTCAACCTGCACCCGAGTCTGATTCAGATTCAGACTCAAAAGACAGCGAGGGAAATCGACTGAAGCTGGTTCGGCTAGCCCGAGACTACTACAAAGAACTAAAGAACCAGACCAACAGAAGGAAAGTCAGCCGAAGAAAGGAAGAACCAGCTGAACCCTCAAATGACAAGAACAAACTAAATGTGACCTGTTACGAGTACAAGAAGAAGGGTCATTACAAGACTGAATGCCCCAACCTGAAGGAAACAAAGAAGACAAGAAGGAAGAAGGCACTTCAGGTAACGTGGGACGAGTCCTCCTCCTCCGAAGAAGAAGAGGTCCCACAGTCAAACCTGCTCGCACTAACCGCCTCAGAAGAAATCGAAACCGAGTCAGAATCGGAGACGGGAGACGATAAACTTACATTCTCAGAGGACGGCGAAATAACTGTAAGTGGTTTTTCAAGAGTTCAATTAAATGAATTAATTTCCTATCCTTCTCGAGATTTGGCGAAAGCTAAACTCCGAGTCGAATCTCTCCGACAGGAAGTAAAACTCCTAAAAGAGAGAGCTGACTCTAGATCCTTAACTGAGAAGGTTCAAGAAGGAACCTCTAATCAAGTTGAAAAACTTGAGAAAGAGAACTCCTCCTTGAAAACTCAAGTTAAGGACCTTAGATCAGCTTTAGAACGATTTACTTCTGGTTCCAAGGGTCTTGACATGATTCTTGGAAAACAGAAGTCGGTTCTAAATCGATCCGGACTAGGCTATAGAACCAAATCTAGACAAAGATCCTACTATGCTGTACTGAACCAGTCCAGACCTAAAGTTCAGGTATGGGTACCCAAACTGTGCCTGAACAAACAAACTGGATCAAATCAATATTGGATCCCCAAGGACAAGATTCACATCTTGCCAAACCATTATCGTGGCTTTAGTCCAGGGGGAACCAAATTAAAAACAATATTTATTGTTAGATAAAATTCAACTTTTGTTTGCAAATTCATGATTGATTGTTTATTTAATTCCTGCAATTTACCATGCTTAGACTTAGGAATGGTTAGAATAAGGACTCAATTAATTAATTGAAATTTGAACAACATAGTATTGGGTGGCGGTGAGATAATAGTACATTAGGGAAGCCAACTCTAATAAGGTCAAGTATTCTCTACTTGGTCTCTTTAGACTGGTGAAACTAGCCGAAGCTACCGATCCAAGACCCAAACTAGTTAGACCAGAATTTTTCAAGAAATAGTTTTGAAAATGAAATTTCATTAAAAGGCTTTGTCAAGGAAAGAGTTGATGATCCAATAAGGCTATGACCAAAGAAGGCCTAGTGCCTCGCCAAGACCTGGAAGCCAATTTTTGAAATTCAAATTCAAATTATTCTTTGTAAAATTCGAATCTAACACAAATTTTCAGTTAATTGTAGATTCAAACATTTTTTTTGTAAACTCAAAATCAACTATTTTCAAAATTAATTTAACTTTTTCAAAATAAATCATGATTCTACAAAATAATTTTATCTATTAAAACATGTCTCACAAAACCTATAAGGATAACGTGGTTGATAACTCTAGATTGAATGAAACAGATAGGTTTAATTTAACTAAATCTCATATGATATTTTTTTTCAAGCACAAACACTAAACCTAGTAAGTTAGAACTAAGTTGACTTGGTCAAAATAGACAAAACCAGTCAAATCTGGTCAAAAGCAGTCAAACAAGTCAATCTAGTCTAGCCTGGGCGCCCGTGAAGAATCGGGCGCCCCCACCCTTCCTTTTTATCTCCTTCAAGACAAAAAGCTGCAAAAGCAACTATTGAGGGCGCCCAGACCCTTGCGGGCGCCCCCAGGCTCACCTAATGGCAGAAAGTCTACCACACCTCGCTGACCAGGGCGCCCGGGTCCTCACGGGCGCCCCCTAGACATGGTCAAAAGAAGAAAGCTGCCAAAAGGCAGCTGCAGCTCTGCAGGGGGCGCCCTCGCCCTCCCGGGCGCCCTCTTACACCGGGGCGCCCTCCCCCCCAGGGCGCCTGGGAATGTCCTATAAAAGGGATCCATGCCCCCGTTCTTCTCTCCACACCCAAAATTCTTCCACTCTTCAACTCCCTTCCTTCCAAGTGACCTTGCAACCTTCTTGAGCTCTCATCCTCAACAATGCCTCCCCGAGCTACCACCCGATATAATCTTATTTGCATTTAAATTAATTTTAATTTTCTTTAATGCAATTCCTTCATATTGTTAGAAAACGCTAAGCAAACCAAGCAAACCCCGGTACCGAACCTAGTCCCGATCCTAGGTTCCCAACTTTAGAACTTTGTAATAAGTTTGCTCGAACGACATACAAGCCTATTAAAACGAGCTACTTAAATAGACAATTCTTCACCCAATCTTATCCCTTGGCAATGAATGTTATAAACTTTTACCAACTTGATAACTTTGTATTCTCCACACATCCCATTAACACCTCTCTATATGCAGAATTCTATAACAACATAATTAGACAAGATGGTCTTGTATTCGTCACCACCGTTCAAGGGATACCCTTGACAATCACACCCTCACTACTCAACCGATTTCTTGGACTACGACTCTCACAGTCCACCTTTTGCTGTTACCCCCTAGGGAGCCTCCCTTTGATGCTCCCTACTCTCATATTACCCTAGATACGCTACACTCCTACTTCTATAGCTATGCTAGAAACCCCCTGGCCAGACGATTTCAGTCTGTGGACCTTAAAGTCCAGGACTATGCTCTTTATAGAGTTTTAGTCCGCTGCATCTTACCATTATCCACTAGGGACGTCACGACCATGCGACCATTTCATACCTTTCTCCTGTATGCACTGATCCACCATCTTGATATCGACATTGGACTACACATATTCCATACGATCCTATATGCGTCCAGTGTTACTACTCAGGGGCGGGTACACACCTCCTATTGCCACATCATCACTTCCATCCTTCATTTTCACGGTCGTAACATCACTGAGGGAGAGATGGCCGAGTTGACTGACTTCGATGAGATAGGTTATAGGAACTTCTCCCTAGTTGGTATAGAGGTCTCGGGTACCGGGGTTTTGTCTTGGAGACGTCAGAGAGCCGTACCCTAGATCGACTCAGATGAGGAGGTTGAAGTCGATGTCGTAGATCTGGCAGCCGAGGTTCGTGAGCACATAGACGAGCCACCACCGCTGACCATCGACCAACACCTCACTCAGATGCAGACGGAGCTCCACAGCCTCCGAGAGGAGGTCGAGGCTTACCACTTCGAGCAGATGGACGCTCGAAGAGCCGATTGAGAAGTAGATGACACTCGATACACAGAGATGATGTCACTACTCAGAGCGTGGCAGCCCAGCTCGTCTGACCATCCTGGTCCCTCCTCCTATATTTGGTTAGCATTGTACTAGTAACTATTTGACTGCCCCTACTCAGTAGGGTTGACTCATATCTGACTTGTATGACTGTGCTGGTTCTCTCTTATTGAGTTAGACTATCTGCTTTTCATGATTATCTGTTCTTTATTAGGATTATGCTTGGTAGAATAGGTTTACTCTACTTTTGATTTTCTTACTGCTTTATTTGATTTGAAAAATCAGTTTCTAAAATAATTTTAAAAATGCTTTACTTAGTTTCCAAATCAGCCTTAATTAATTTGAAAATCTTTTTAGCCTTCTTTTTAAATAATTTTTTACTTAGTTTTTTTTGGAAAAACTACCCCCTTCAAAACTAGGGCTTTTTCGCAAATGGACTTAGCTTAGGCCCTAACCCTAGAAATGCATGCACCTATAGATCTAGAAGCCAGCATCTCACAAGCACCTTAGGGTATTTTTGAGTGATAACCTAGAATGGGTTGAGATGCTTAGGTCTTTGTCTTAATTCAAGATGCTTTAAGTCAGTGCATCTGCAAAAATTGGGGCACTAAATACGCCTTAAACAGTAATCAAGTTAAGTGTCAAGTTTAGAAAATCTAACTTGAACAGAACACTTAACTCGACTAACCCTAGCAAAAACTACTGTTTATAACAGTTAGTAAGTAGCTAATTGGGTTAGACAGGACCCTAAAAAGATAACTGAAATTGGTTTGGTCTTGAATTGGTTCAGTACAACACATTATGCAATTTATTTTTTTTTACTATATTGCTTGGTTTTGATATATGGCAAAGGGGGAGAGATAGGAAAGGAGAGAAGCTTTAATTTTTTTTTTCAAAATTAAAAATTTCAAAACTTTATCCTTTCTTCAAAAAAAGTACTTAACCTATTTATTTTCAAAAGTATTAAGTTTTTCTTCAAAGTTTCTCTAAGTTAAGCTTCTTTTAAAAATCTTTTTTAAGTACTTAAACTTAAGCTTCTTTCAAAAATCTTTTTTAAGTACTTAAACTTAAGCTTCTTTCAAAAATCTTTTTTTAGTACTTAAACTTAAGCTTCTTTCAAAAATCTTTTTTAGGTACTTAAACTTAAGCTGCTTTCAAAAATCCTTTTTAAGTACTTAAACTTAAGCTTCCTTCAAAAATCTTTTTTAAGTACTTAAACTTAAGCTGCTTTCAAAAATCTTTTTTAAATACTTAAACTTAAGTTGCTTTCAAAAGTCTTTTTAAGTACTTAAACTCAAGCTGTTTTTCAAAAAGTTTTTCTAAGTACTTAAAACTTAAGCAGTGGTAAATTTTGCTAAGTACTTATCTTAAACTTAAGCTATGGTTCTAAGAACTTAAAACTTCAGAAAATGTTTCTTTACTACTGACTTAAAATTTTTTTCTTCTTCAAAAGTTCACAACCAATTTTTGGAAAATATGTTTCTAAAGTTTCTTTTGAAAATTGTTCTAAATGTTTGAAAAATTAATTCCATCTTTAGACCTAGAAATTTCTTTTACCCACGAACTTTTGAAAAACCTAGGGGGAGATTCCTTCCAGGGGGAGGAAACTAAACTTTTATCTATTTTGATTAACTTAACTTTTTGAATCGGGTTGCCATAAATTAAAAATGGGGAGATTGTTAGTGCAGACAGCACCCAAGTCGAACCTGTGTTTTGATAATGGCAAAAGGGTTCAAAAGTTAAGATGTTATGTTTATCTAACATGCTACTTGAGTGTGCAGATTGAAAGTCCTAGCGAAGGGCTGCTAGGAGTCAAAGTCCTAGCGAAGGACTACTAGGCACCAGGCGAAGGACTGCCTGGAACTAAAGACTCAGCGAAGGGCTGCTGGGCACCTAGCGAAGGGCTGCTAGGAGTTGAAGTCCTAGCAAAGGACCGCTAGGCACCAGGCGAAGGACAGCCTGGAACCGAAGACCCAGCGAAGGGCTACTGGGCACCTAGCGAAGGAATGCTAGGCACCAGGCGAAGGACTGCCTGGTACTGAAGACCTGGCGAAGGACAGCTAGGCACCTAGTGAAGGACTGCTGGGCAAAAGTCCAACCGGAGGAGCCGATTGACATCAGGTAAATTCTCCTGAGAGGAGTAGGTGAGGACGCGTTCCCCATCGAGGGAACAGTAGGCGTCGGTTTGACCTAGGGTTCTATTTTGGAGACCCAAAGTCAGAACCAAGACAGCTAAGGCTGTATAAACCTAATACTTGATTGCTTTGTGTTGTTTTGGACTAACCCTGGATGCAGGACCGAAGGAATGAGTGTCTGCAGCTCAGAATGCCTCAAAGGAGAGAGGCAGCAGCTGAGTAGGGCGCCCCCAGTGCCCCGGGCGCCCCCAAGGTCAAGGCAAAACAAGTTAAGCAAACATATGCTTCGGCAATTCACTGGGCGGGGCGCCCCCATGCTCCCGGGCGCCCCCGTGCTCCCGGGCGCCCCCAGTACCCAGGCGCCCCGGGCTCAAGCCAACGAAGCGAATAAACCTTATCCAGCCGAGAAGCCAGCGGAACGAGTCAACCAGGGTGCCCCCAGCGTCCCGGGCGCCCCCAGAGTCAACTCTCAGCCCTATTCGAGTGGGATAAGGGCTGACCGAGATCTTCTCGGATCGGCTGACACGTGGGGGGGGGGGGGGGGCGCCCCCAACGTTCAGGGCGCCCCGGGAGGCTATAAAAAGCCCCTCGACCCCAAGGCTTCAATCAACACTGCTTCCAACGCCACAACGCTCTTCTACTCAAGCGCTCTACTCCGGAAACCTCCCAACTCGAAATACAAGCGCTGACGACGTCCCTCTGCTCCGAGATACATTCCACACCGGACGTCGGTAACGAAGAGTTGTCCTTTTAAGTTTACTGTACTACAATTGTTATACAATTCTTGTAATCCTTTTGTGCTCATATAGAATTGCCCGCAGTAAACGGTCAACGACCATGGTCCTTGGAGTAGGAGCCGACCGCGACTCCGAACCAAGTAAAATCTTGGTGTTTGTGTGATTGTTTAGTTTTAATTTTTCCGCTGCGTATTCACTTTTTCAATCCGAAACGACTTACGATATTCACCCCCCCCTCTATCGTTTTCTCTCGATCCAACAAGAAGATCTCTCACCTGCAGTAAAAGTTGTTCTCTAATGAGTTTTAAACTTGATTTTCCAAGTTTTTTCATGATGTGATCCTAGTATAGCAAGACCAAGGTCTTGATTTGTCGAAAAATAAGTTTTACGATTATGGTATGCAAGGTGCTTGATAAAAGTTCAGAGTAAGACCGAGGTCTTACTAAGCCCTAGAATGAGTTCTGGGACTAAGAAATGAGATAAGAAACAAGATCAAGGTCTTGATGTGTTTTCAAAACATGTTTTGGGAACATACCTTTTTAAGTGCTAAGTTATGCATTTTAAATACAAGCATGAGTACAAGTTAAGTATATTACTTTGAAAGACCGAAGTCTTTTTGGCATGTACCGGACCGAGGCCCACAAGATCTAGGCGAGCCTAGTAGACGCTCTAATAGGGTTCGGTGGCTAGCTACCCCGAAACCTATTAGGGATGCACGCATTGGTACTATGCCAGGCCCAAAGGAGGATATTTATTATTTTGAAGTATAAGAAGTATAAGAGTGTAAGTTTCAAGTTTTTCAAAAGCAAGAAATCATTTCAAGCATGTTACACATTTTTCATTTCAAGCAATGTTTCCAAATGCAAACATTTGTTACAAGTGTATTCATGAGCTTATTCATTTTAAGCATAGCATTTTCAGTACATATGTTTAAAAGCAAGCATTCTTGACCAAGAGCATGTTTGATATCGATTGCATGTTTTTGTTAGATAGGTATCTGCTTACTAAGCTATTTGCATATATTTTGCATCCTTTTACTGCAGATAAAGGTAAAGGAAAGATGTATGGTAAGGAGGCTCAAGGATGGATGATTTATGTCAGTGGCGGCGAAACCGTGGAGTGAGATCCTTCAGGATGAGTTTTGTTTAGTGTTTAAAACTCTAAACAATAGTACTTTATGAGTAATTTCTTTTGAGTTTATGTTAGTAGTTTGCTTCCGCAAAGACTTTAAGTTTGAGTAGTTAATTCGGAGTTTGAAATGCATGCAAATGGAGTATGATTATGGTTATTATGTTTGTGAGTCTATAATCTTGTTGTGTAGTTGAAGTAGAATGTATATATATACTTGATCGGTGTTTCTGAACCCTGGAAACTGCAGTTCCTGGCGTATCAGTCGACCGATGCAAGTATCAGTTGACTGGCCGAGGGAACAGAATGATTCGGTCGAGTAGTCGACTAATGCCCTATCAGTCGACTAATGCCCTATCAGTCGACTGGTGCCAATTTGAAAGAAAAAGAGTTGTAAGGTTGATGGTTAATGTGTTGGCCTTACAACTAAAAGGTCTAGGGGTTAAATCTTGGCAGAGCCAATAAAATTAAAGTTTTTTTTATTTAGCAGTAAAGTCAACGTAACGGCCCTATAAGGTCAAAGTTGGTAAGAGAGGATCGTTACAAGTTTGGTATCTGAGCAAGTTTCCGCCCTTCCGCCACACTGACATCAAGCATTAATCCTACCTCCTACCAAGTAAGAAAGTGCATATGTTTAATTTTTTTATATATACATGTCTTTTTTTAACTGTTAGTCTTAACATATGCTATTATGTGCATGATCAATATATGCTATATAAGTAAGATGACATGTTATGACATGTCTTTTATATGAATATGATGATATGATATATGCTAGATGAGTATGATGATAAGTAATGTCCTTATTCTCTTTATGATGTATAGCAAGAGAATGGCAAGAGGACGTCCTTCATGTTGTGATCTTAGTATAGCAAGACCAAAGTCTTGATTTGCCCAAATACAATGTTTGGGGGATTTCGACACGCAAGGTGTTCGATAAAAGTTATGAGTAAGACCAAGGTCTTACTAAGCCCTAGAACGAGTTCTAGGACTAAGAAATGAGATAAGAAACAAGACCAAGGTCTTGTTGTATCCTAAAGTAAGTTTGGGAACATTATCGTTAAGTGTTAAGTTATACATTTGAGGACGTCCTAGAAAGGCCCAAAACGAGGAGCGAGCTCCTAGAGGGCAAGAGGCAATAGAGTCAGTACCCCCAACAAATCTCTTAGAGGTGGTGGCTCAGTTGTAGAGGCAATAGCAGAGCAACAGCAAGTTATTGCTACCATGATGGCTAACCAGCAGGTCGCTCCTATTACCCCGCCGATGGCGAATGTAGTGGCACCAGTTGTGATCGAAGACCCATCGGTTACATCTGTAGTCCCGGCAAGGGGGGGGGTAAGGCAAGAAGCATACCTCATCCAGTGGCAGAAACTAAAGCCAGGGAACTTCTCAGGCACAAGCGAACCATGGGATGCTCAAGCATGGTTCAAAACTTGGGAGAGCATAGTAGAGCTACTGGACTGGCCTGAGATAGAGAAGATAAAGTGTGCGTCTTTCTGCCTTACGAGAGATGGTAGAATGTGGTGGGAGAGAGTCAAGGCTAAGAGAAATGTCAGCCAGATGACATGCGTCGACTTCGAGACTGAGTTCTTCGAAGAATATTTTCATATGCGAGTAACCAACAAGCATTACGACGAATTCACGGAGTTCAGACAAGGAGACTTATCCATGGATGAAGTAGTGAAGAAGTTTAATCGGTTAACTCATCTTTGCCCAGAGCTAGTTAGCACAGAAAAAGAGAGAGTCGGGCTAAAGCTCAAGATGTTAAGGCCTGAGATAGCGTTAAATGTAGCCAGCGGTGTTAAGAGGCCGCAAACCTCCGAAGACTGATAAGTAGTGCTTTGATCACTGAGCACTACTTAAACAGTATAAAGGCCACCAGAAATGTTGAACAATGAAGTTCTTAACAACCTTACCTTCGAGAGAGGGCATGGCATCTACTCAGTGGCTAAGAGCTGTATTAATTCAGATTTCCAACCGAGAACTCTATAGTGATTTAGTAGTCCTTGAGATGAAGGATTACGATATCATTTTAGGGATGGATTTCTTAAGCAAGTACAGTGCCTCTATTGAATGCCGCAAAAGAAGAGTAAAGTTCACACCAGCATTCGAGTTTGTCGTAGACCCAAAGAGAAAGACAAAAAGGTTTCTTTCTAACCTACAAGCTCACAAGATGTTAGATAATGGATGTTCTGGTTACTTAGCACATATAGTAGATGCAAGGCAAAGAGAAGAGTTAAAGTAAGAAAGTACGGGTAGGTTGCGACTATCCGGAGGTGTTTCCTGAAGAGTTACCAGGACTGCCTCCCAATCGAGAAATTGAGTTGGCTCTAGAGACCAACCCAATTTCAAAGGCACCGTATCGTATGGCGCCAGCAGAATTGAAAGAACTGCAAGAACAACTACAGGAGTTGCTCGACAAGGGTTTCATCCGCCCTAGTCATTCACCCTGGGGAGCTCCCATATTGTTCATCAAGAAGAAAGATGGATCTATACGAATGTGTATAGATTATCGAGCCCTGAATGAGGTGACCATCAAGACCAGATATCCTTTGCCAAGAATAGATGATTTGTTTGATCAGTTGAAAGGGGCAACGGTATTTTCCAAAATAGATCTGCGGTCAGGTTACCGTCAACTCAAAGTCAAGGAGAGTGATGTGCCGAGAACTGCTTTCCGAACACGGTATGGACACTACGAGTTTGTAGTCATGCCCTTTGGAATGACAAATGCCCCTACAACTTTCATGGATCTAATGAATCGAGTATTCAAGGAGTTTCTTGATAAGTTCATCATAGTCTTCATTGATGATATCCTAGTCTATTCAAAGTCTCAGGAAGAACATGACGAACATCTGAGGGTAGCGTTGAAGACGCTACAACAGCAGAAGTTATATGCCAAGTTTTCAAAGTGTGAATTTTGGCTTGACCGAGTGACTTTCCTTGGCCACGTCATTTCCAAGGAACGAATCATGGTAGACCCCGCAAAGATTGAAGCAGTTAGTAATTGGGGCCGACCAAAGAATGCTAGTGAAATTAGAAGCTTTCTGGGTTTAGCAGGGTATTATAGAAGATTCATGGAGGATTTTTCCATGATAGCACTCCATTAACTGCCCTTACTAGAAAGAATAAGAAGTACGAATGAACTGATGATTGTGAGCGGAGTTTCATTGAGTTGAAGAAAAGATTGACAAGTTCTCCCATTCTTACAGTTCCAGAAAGTGATAGAAGTTTTGACATATACAGGTATGCCTCAAAGTTGGGACTAGGAGGGGTACTCATGCAAGAAGGCAAGGTCATTGCTTATGCCTCCCGACAACTCAAGGATCATGAAAAGAACTACCCTACTCATGATCTTGAGTTAGCTGCCGTAGTATTCACCCTTAAAATATGGAGACATTATCTGTATGGAGTCCAGTGTAGAATTTACACAGATCACTAGAGTCTGAGGTATTTCTTCACTCAGAAGGACCTGAATATGAGACAACGAAGGTGGTTGGAGTTAGTTAAAGATTATGACTGTGAGATCCTCTACCACCCCGGTAAAGCGAATAGGGTGGCTGATGCGTTAAGTAGAAAGACTTGCGCAACATTGATGCCCCTGTTATCACTGTCACCACCACTACAGAAAGAGATAGTAGATAATGGACTGGAGATCATAGATGGGCAACTCTCAGTATTGACATAGGAGTCAACTCTACTTGAGGATATACAGAAAAATCAAGAGCAAGATTCTGATATTCAAAGGATCAAGCAAGAGATGCAAGAAGGAGATAGTAAAGAGTTTAGAGTATCTGATAGTGAGATACTCTATTATGGAAACCGTCTATGTGTCCCTAGCAGTGAGGAGCTAAGAAAGAAGATTCTTGAGGATGCCCATAGAACTCCCTACTCTATGCACCCTGGTTCTACCAAAATGTACCAGGATTTGAAAAGAAGATTTTAGTGGTCTGAAATGAAAAGAGATGTAGCTAAGTATGTCAGTACCAGCCAGATGTGCCAAAGAGATGTATCTAAGTATGTCAGTACCTGCCTGACAGATTGACCAAGTCTGTCCATTTCTTGGCAATCAAAGTGTCCTACCCCATAGAGAGACTAGCCCAGTTATATGTTCAGGAAATGATCCGACTGCATGGAGTTCCGAAGACCAATATCTCCGATAGAGATGGTCGTTTTACTTCGCACTTTTGGGAGTGTGTACAGACAACACTAGCACCAAACTGAAGTTTAGCATAGCTTTCAATCCTCAGACTGATGGGCAGACAGAAAGAGTAAATCAAGCTTTAGAAGATATGCTTAGAGCTTGTGAATTAGATTTCAAGGGTAGTTGGTGCAAGTACTTATGTTTAGCTGAGTTCGCCTACAATAACAGTTACCAAGCTACTATTGGTATGACGCCTTATGAAGCTCTTTATGGTAGGAGGTGCAGATCTCCTATCTGTGGGTATAAAGGTAGTGAGAAGAAAGAAATAGGGTTTCAGACTGATCTTATTGAGGATACCACAGAAGCTATAAAGAGCATCCGACAAAGAATAGCAACTGCTCAGAGTAGGTAGAAGAGTTATGTTGATGTGTGGCATAGACCACTAGATTTCGAAGTTAGGGATATAGTTTTCCTCAAAGTAGCCCCCATGAAAGGAGTAATGAGATTTGGCAAGAAAGGCAAGCTAAGTCCTCGTTACATAGGACCCTACCTAGTAACGAAAAGAGTTGTTAAGGTAGCTTATGAGTTAGAGCTACCTCCAGAGATGTCAGCTATCCACAATGTGTTCCATGTCTCAATGCTAAAGAAACATGTTCCCGATGCCAACCAAGTGATTGATCCATAGATGGTACAAGTTCAAGAAGATCTCAGTTATGAAAGTCGACCTATTCGGATAATAGATCGAGCAGTCAAGAAACTGAGGAACAAAGAGGTACCCTTAGTGAAGGTTCTATGGCTAAACCAGAAGCATGAAGAGATAACTTGGGAAACAGAAAATAGCATGAGGCAAAAGTATCCGTAGTTACTCTAAGTTCGAGGATGAACTATTCATAAGGTAGGGAGGATTGTAACACCTAATTTTTTCAAAATAAACAAAAAAAAACTAAAAATAAGATATAAAAGAGTCAGAGTAGGGACTCGAACCCGCAACCTGCAATAAGGGTTGATTATGAGTTTGCAATCAAGCTAGTAGATATCTCGTTGGAATATGGAATTGATATTAGATAAATAATAGTAAGCATCCTTTATGAGTGATGCTTCAACTTCCCCTTAGTATATAAGGAAATAGAAAGAGGGGAAAACCAAAAGGCTTTTCCTTCTGTTGATGCAGTCTGGCCCGGTTGTTGTTTTGGTGTTTGACAATGATTTAAGCTTGGTTGAGCGAATTTGGGTTAAAGTCCTGGTCGAGGACTGGGCATGAAATCCCGGTGAGTGAAGCCGGGTCCTGGTGAGTGAAGCCGGGTCCTGGTGAGTGAAGCCAGGTAATGGAAATCCCGGTGAGTGAAGCCGGGTCCTGGTGAGTGAAGCCAGGTGATTGGAAATCCCGGTGAGTGAAGCGGGGTCCTGGTGAGTGAAGCCAGGTGATTGGAAATCCCGGTGAGTGAAGCCGGGTCCTGGTGAGTGAAGCCAGGTGTTGGAAATCCCGGTGAGTGAAGCCGGGTCCTGGTGAGTGAAGCCGGGTGTTGGAAATCCCGGTGAGTGAAGCCGGGTCCTGGTGAGTGAAGCCAGGTTAGAAGAAATCCTAGTGAGTGAAGCCAGGTCCTAGCTTGGAGGGCTAGGTGTGGAAAAATCCTAACTTGGAAGGTTGGGTGAAAAGTCCTAGCTTGGAGAGCTGGGTGAAAAGTCCTAACTTGGAGGGTTAGGTGAAAAGTCCCAACTGGAGGGTTAGGTGAAAAGTCCCAACTGGAGGGTTAGGTGAAAAACCCTGGTAAGTGAAGCCAGGGCCTAGTGAGTGAAGCTAGGTTGGATGAAATCCTGACTTGGAGGGTCAGGTCCCTAGCTTGGAGGGCTAGGGTGGATGAAATCCTAGCTTGGAGGGCTAGGTTGAGTCCCTGGATCGGTCTGGTGACCGATCAGGGAGTTTGGCACGTTGCTCCTTCGTGGATCGGTCTGGTGACCGATCCAGCGATGTTTGATCGGTCTGGTGACCGATCAGGGAGTGTGTGTTTCACTCACTGCACAGCTCCTGATCGGTCTGGTGACCGATCAGGGAGCGAACAGTGAGTTGAGTTCCCTTGCTGATCAAAGTCTTGGATCGGTCCGGGGACCGATCAGGGATCTTGGATTTGATTAAAAAATAACTGTTCATCTTGCCTGATCGGTCTGGGTGACCGATCAGGATCCAATCTGATCGGTCTGGTGACCGATCAGGCTTCACCCTGATCGGTCTGGTGACCGATCAGGCGTGTATAGCTGCGAGAGCTGGGAATCCCAGCAAAGCAGTGGATCGATCTGGTGATCGATCCACACACCCTGGATCGGTCCGGTGACCGATCACTTTAATTCAAATTTCACTGTCAGACGCGGTCAGAGCGTCTGATCGTATCGGATTTGCTGATGTATGTGATATGCTGTGTGATCTTCTGCTCTAATGCTCTGATTGAGTTTCAGGTGACAGGGGAGGATTCAAACACTCAAGGAGAAGTCAAAGCATGCTTTCCTTGGAGCAGGTTTGGATCTATTGTGTTTTCAGGTCTCAACGGCGTCTGGCGCAACTGGCAACTGACGAAGGCGCGGCTGACAACTGACGGAGGCTCAGCTGGAGGAGTGTCCAGTGGACTGAGTGCTCAGAGAGGTCAGTGGGTCAGAGTGTGAGTCAGTGGTGCTGATGGAGCTGGCGACGTTGAGCAGGAGCTTAAGTGGCGAAGCTGGAAGCAGAGGCGAACAAGACAGAAAACTTGGGAAGTTGTTGCTGGGCTGTGGTCGTGCTCTCTGTTGCTTTGTTCTTGAGCGATCTTGTTGCATTCCTGTGAGAGCTTTGTGAGCTTCCCTTCTCGAGTGTCTCGTGTGCTTAATCTTGTATTCATCTACTGAGACAGCTTGTGGAGAGGTTACTCCACCGAGAAGGAGGCACTTGATCTCCGGAGTTCACCGGGGCTTGATCTGCCGACGATCAAGGGATCGCCCACCTTACGGGCACGCCAAGGAGTAGGGGCAAGTTATCCCCGAACCTTGTACATCTCCATCTTAGCGTTTGTTTGGTTTGCGTTTCTTTCTCTGCTTAGTTTTTGTTCTGCATTTGCTTCCGCTGTCTAACCTTGAAGTGCAGAAGTTTGGAAAGAAAGCAAGAAATTGTGTCTAGCTAGATTCACCCCCCCCTTCTCTAGCCATCTCGTTTCCAACAAGTGGTATCAGAGCTTGGGGCTATACTTCAACGGCTTAACATCCGAGAGTTAGCAACTAGATGGCTGGAAGAGAAGGAATGAGCACAAACCGACTTCCACTCTTCGACGGCACAGATTTTCAGTATTGGAAATCGAAGATGGAGTTTTATTTGAAGACAAACATGAGCATATGGTTCTCGGTCAAAGAAGGTTTCATCCCTCCAAGAGATGTTGAGGGAAAAGATCTTGATTTCTCAAGTTGGTCGGCTGAGCAAATAAGAAAGAGTGAAGCAAATGCCAAAGGGGTGGTCACTTTGCAATGCGGGTTGACCAAGGAGGAATTGATCAAGGTGGGTCTTTTTACAAGTGCTAAAGATCTTTGGAACAAAATCATTGAGCTCCATGAAGGAACTCAAGACACCCGGACTGCCAAGAAGGACCTCCTTCACAGCCAACTCCAAAACCTCACCATGGGAGAAAATGAAAAAGTAAGTGAACTCCATGGACGTTTTAAAGAAGTGTTGAATGGTCTCCACTCCATAAATGAAAAGGTAGAAAATAGAGACCTAGTGAGGTATGTACTCAAAGCCTTCCCTAGGAATGCCTTGTGGTCATCCATGGTGGATGCCTACAAGGTTTCCAAGGATCTTTCTTTTGTTAAGTTAGAAGATCTATTTTGTGAAATGGAACTACATGAGATCTCTAACAAAAGTTCAAAAGAGAAAGGTATTGCTTTAGTGGCAGGTGACAACAAGAAGAAGAAGGGGAAGAAGAAGGAGAAGGAAGCCTCTTCATCTTCATCCTCATCCGAGTCCGAGTTTAAGGAGGAGGGCAGCTGGTCTTCTTCCTCCGAGATGGCCAACTTTGTTAGAAGAATGATGAGGAAGAGCCGGCGCCTCAAGGGTAAAGGTAACCCGAGTGAAGTTAAATTTGATAAGTCTAATATTACATGTTATGAGTGTAGCAAGAAAGGACATTACAAGGATGAATGTCCAAAGTTAAAGAACAAGAAGGATAAATCAAAGAAGAAAAGGAAGGCCTTGAGGGCCACATGGGATGACTCCTCTTCTAGTTCATCCGAAGAAGAGGAGGAGAAGTACACTCATCACCGTGCCCTCATGGCACTAGAGGACTCGAGAGAAGAAAGTGATAACGAGTCAAGCTCCTCAACCGCGCCTTCATCATCTTCGGATGATGAAGAGGTAATCTCTCCGGAATTAGATAAGTGTTATCGGACAATAGCGTGTTTAGCTAAATTGTTAAAGAAATCAAAGAATAAAGTTAAATCTTTAAAATTAGAAATAGAAGAATTAAAATCCTCTAAGGATGAGGATATTAATGACTTGCATGTTCAAAATCTTGAGGATGAAAATAAGGGTTTGAAGGGTGAAATTGAAAATCTCAAGAATATTCTTGGGAAATTTTCAACAAGTTCAAAAACCCTAGATATGATCTTGAACTCACAAAAAGCGGTTTACAACAAGGTTGGCTTAGGTTACCAACCAAAAGAATCAAGTTTCATGTCATTAATGTCAAGAACCCAATTTAGATCATCAAATGATTCTAGGGTTCAAAAGGTGAGGAAGAGAATGACTAAGACATGGGTGCCAAAGTCTTTCATTGTAGATGCATTAGGTCCCAAAATTTGGATACCTAAAACCTCCATATTTAGAATTGTATAGCTTTGATTGAGGGGGAGCATCTATCAACATAGGTTGTTGATAAGTGGTGCTCCAAACCCAAGGCTAAGGTTACACTAGTTTCAAAATAAGTCAACAAGCCTTGGAAATTATTTTTATATATTGCATGAAGGGTTTAGATTCACACATAATTTGCTCTTGCCATGAATGACTCAGAATAATTGGTTTTACTTGTTGCAATTTGTGTTTTCATGCAAGTTATGGTTTATGAAATGTCTTATCTCAAGCCCAAGTATGTCATGAGTATCTTGTATGTGTTATAACACATGAATGCATGTTTAAGGACAAGATGAACATATAGTTTAGGCTGATCATTATAAAAATCTCACAAGGCATCACCATGAGTTTTAAAATTCACTGTTTAACCTTCTATGACCTAGTGATTCCCTTGTATCAAACTAAGGTTTCTTGATATGATCATGCTTTGATACAAACATCTTTTGATACTCAATTTCATGCTTAGAAAACACCATCATGTTTTGACTCAAATAGTGTTGTAGAATATGGATGCATGCTAGAGAACAAGTATGGACACATTGAAAATCTCACAATACATCATTAGACAAGAATATGAACTTAAGGTCTAGGTTCAGTGTTTTCTTGAAATGAATCAAAAGAATTGGCATGTATTCAAGGTCTTCACACTTAGTATTGCTTATGATGGTAAATGAACTTGATAAAAAATTGGGAACTTAATCATACCTTGATACTAGTGTTATATAAGCATGATTTGAAAATTTGATCATACCTTGTGTATCATGAAATTTGATCATACTTGGAATATTTTGATTCACACATGATCATGCCAAGAACATGCTTAGAATATAACTGATCATACAAACCTGGTTTTGGGACTCAAGTTCATGATTAAGAACATACTCATCATGCTTTGACACAGATCATGACATATATCTTGATTAAGGGAACCCTTAGGACCAAATGGATTAACATTAATTGAATTAGGTTTTAGGAATGGTTGAGATTTGAAACAAAGTTGATTTCATAGTTTCTGAAATTTTGTTTCTGAAACTGAGAAATCATTCTGTATCATCCCTGATCGGTCCACCGACCGATCAGGGGTGCTTCTGATCGGTCTGGTGACCGATCAGACCAACTCTGATCAAGGAACTCCCAGATTGTTCCAAATTGATCCAAAACCTCCTCAAACCAATCTCTTCTCATCGAATTGTATCAGTTTAATGATCATACTCCTAACAAATCTGATACAAACCAATTACAATTGAAACATATTTGATCCTCCATTGGTACAATCCTGGTACTAAGGAAGTACAAATGTGTTCAAGTGGTACTTGAAACAAAACCTAAATACTGATTTGATACAAACCTATGTTGGGATGTTCAAATTCATAAGAAAGGGTTTGTTTGAGTCATGACTCGTGTTTTTAATGTCGTATTTCGGAATTGTTTCTGAAATATCGAATATTAATAGAGTCTACACCCCTGGTCTGGAATGCAAATTGTTAATGCAGTCTGATCAGGAACGTATCAGAGTTTCCGAAATTTTTCTAAAATCTGATCGCTCCCCAGACTAATCAGATATACTTCTGTATCACGTAATCAACAGACCTGGTTGGTTACGGAGACCAATCAGGACTATGTTTTAGATACAGATGCATTCCTTACCTGTCATGTGAAGCATATACGTATTTGACCATGATATACTTCTGTATATGCCTTCACATGAAACTCCAAATGTTAATGCAGTCTGATCTTGAATGAGTCAGAATTACAGAAATTTTTCTGAAAACTGATTGTTCATAGATACATCAGAAATTTTTCTGTATCAATTATAAGTCTGATGCAGCTGCATTATTACTTGTCATATGAAACATATACATGTTTGACCATGATATATTTCTGTATATGATTACATGTGCAATTCACACTCATTTCCATATGATGCATATGCATTGTTGCCATGATACATTTATGGTATATGCCTCTCATATGCAATTCCAAAATCATCCTTTGACTTACTTGTCATATGAAACATATACATGTTTGACCATAATATTATTCTGTATATGTTTTCATGTGCATTTCAAAACTTCACTTTGATTATTTTGGATTTGGGGAGAGACCCGTGTTTGAGGGGGAGGTATGTTTAAACTTAATAACCATACCCTTTTCGATGTTTGACAAGGGAGAGAAAATGACTGATTAAGTTTATGGTAATTATAGGGGGGTGATCATGATTCCCTTATAAGAATTGAATAGATTTCAATTGATTGATACCTAAACTTAAATCGGGTTGTCAAACAACAAAAAGGGGGAGATTGTTGATGCAGTCTGGCCCGGTTGTTGTTTTGGTGTTTGACAATGATTTAAGCTTGGTTGAGCGAATTTGGGTTAAAGTCCTGGTCGAGAACTGGGCATGAAATCCCGGTGAGTGAAGCCGGGTCCTGGTGAGTGAAGCCAGGTGATTGGAAATCCCGGTGAGTGAAGCCGGGTCCTGGAGAGTGAAGCCAGGTGATTGGAAATCCAGGTGAGTGAAGCCGGGTCCTGGTGAGTGAAGCCAGGTGTTGGAAATCCCGGTGAGTGAAGCCGGGTCCTGGTGAGTGAAGCCAGGTGTTGGAAATCCCGGTGAGTGAAGCCGGGTCCTGGTGAGTGAAGCCAGGTTAGAAGAAATCCTGGTGAGTGAAGCCAGGTCCTAGCTTGGAGGGCTAGGTGTGGAAAAGTCCTAACTTGGAAGGTTGGGTGAAAAGTCCTAGCTTGGAGAGCTAGGTGAAAAGTCCTAACTTGGAGGGTTAGGTGAAAAGTCCCAACTGGAGGGTTAGCTGAAAAACCCTGGTGAGTGAAGCCAGGTCCTAGTGAGTGAAGCTAGGTTGGATGAAATCCTGACTTGGAGGGTCAGGTCCCTAGCTTGGAGGGCTAGGGTGGATGAAATCCTAGCTTGGAGGGTTAGGTTGAGTCCCTGGATCGGTCTGGTGACCGATCAGGGAGTTTGGCACGTTGCTCCTTCGTGGATCGGTCTGGTGACCGATCCAGCGATGTTTGATCGGTCTGGTGACCGATCAGGGAGTGTGTGTTTCACTCACTGCACAGCTCCTGATCGGTCTGGTGACCGATCAGGGAGCGAACAATGAGTTGAGTTCCCTTGCTGATCAAAGTCTTGGATCGGTCCGGGGACCGATCAGGGATCTTGGATTTGATTAAAAAATAACTGTTCATCTTGCCTGATCGGTCTGGGTGACCGATCAGGATCCAATCTGATCGGTCTGGTGACCGATCAGTCTTCACCCTGATCGGTCTGGTGACCGATCAGGCGTGTATAGCTGCGAGAGCTGGGAATCCCAGCAAAGCAGTGGATCGATCTGGTGATCGATCCACACACCCTGGATCGGTCCGGTGACCGATCACTTTAATTCAAATTTCACTGTCAGACGCGGTCAGAGCGTCTAATCGTATCGGATTTGCTGATGTATGTGATATGCTGTGTGATCTTCTGCTCTAATGCTCTGATTGAGTTTCAGGTGACAAGGGAGGATTCAAACACTCAAGGAGAAGTCAAAGCATGCTTTCCTTGGAGCAGGTTTGGATCTATTGTGTTTTCAGGTCTCAACGGCGTCTGGCGCAACTGGCAACTGACGAAGGCGCGGCTGGCAACTGACGGAGGCTCAGCTGGAGGAGTGTCCAGTGGACTGAGTGCTCAGAGAGGTCAGTGGGTCAGAGTGTGAGTCAGTGGTGCTGATGGAGCTGGCGACGTTGAGCAGGAGCTTAAGTGGTGAAGCTGGAAGCAGAGGCGAACAAGACAGAAAACTTGGGAAGTTGTTGCTGGGCTGTAGTCGTGCTCTCTGTTGCTTTGTTCTTGAGCGATCTTGTTGCATTCCTGTGAGAGCTTTGTGAGCTTCCCTTCTCGAGTGTCTCGTGTGCTTAATCTTGTATTCATCTACTGAGACAGCTTGTGGAGAGGTTACTCCACCGAGAAGGAGGCGCTTGATATCCCGAGTTCACCGGGGCTTGATCTGCCGACGATCAAGGGATCGCCCACCTTACGGGCGCGCCAAGGAGTAGGGGCAAGTTATCCCCGAACCTTGTACATCTCCGTCTTAGCGTTTGTTTGGTTTGCGTTTCTTTCTCTGCTTAGTTTTTGTTCTGCATTTGCTTCCGCTGTCTAACCTTGAAGTGCAGAAGTTTGGAAAGAAAGCAAGAAATTGTGTCTAGCTAGATTCACCCCCCCTCTCTAGCCATCTCGTTTCCAACACCTTCTTCCTTCTTCCCCTGAGAAAACAAGAGAAGAAATTCTTCTCTTCATGCGCTCAAGAGCCGGATCGCGCTAGGGAAGTGCACGGGGAGCACCACGCTAGTTTCTACGTCGGTGTAGTAAGTTTAGAAGCGTAAGGATGTAAATAGATCTCTCACCTACAATAAAAGTAGTTCTCTAATGAGTTTTAAACATGATTTTCCAAGTCTTTTCATGATGTGATCCTAGTATAGCAAGACCAAGGTCTTGATTTGCCCAAAAGCAAGTCTTAGGATTATGGCACGCAAGGTGATTGATAAAAGTTCAGAGTAAGACAGAGGTCTTACTAAGTCCTAGAACGAGTTCTGGGACTAAGAAATGAGATAAGAAACAAGATCAAGGTCTTGATGTGTTTTCAAAATAAGTTTTGGGAACATACCTTTTTAAATGTTATGTTATGCATTTTAAATACAAGCATGAGTACAAGTTAAGTATATTACTTAGAAAAATCGAGGTCTTTTTGGCATGTACCAGACCGAGGCCCACAAGATCTAGGCGAGCCTAGTAGACGCTCTATTAGGGTTCGGTAACTAGCTACCCCGAAATCTATTAGGGATGTGTGCATTGGTACTATGCCGGGCCCAAAAGATGATGTTTATTATTTTGAAGTATAAGATGTATAAGAGTGTAAGTTTCAAGTTTTTCAAAAGCAAGAAATCATTTCAAGCATGTTACACATTTTTCATTTCAAGCAATGTTTCTAAATGCAAACATTTGTTACAAGTGTATTCATGAGCTTATTCATTTTAAGCATAGCATTTTCAGAACATATGTTTAAAAGCAAGCATTCTTGACCAAGAGCATGTTTGATATCGATTGCATATTTTTGTGAGATAGGTATCTACTTACTAAGCTATTTGCTTATAGTTTGCATCCTTTTACTGCAGATAATGGTAAAGGTAAGATGTAAGGCAAAGAGGCTCAAGGATGGATGATTCATGTCAGTGGCGGTGGAATCATGGAGTGAGATCCTTCGGGATGAGTTTTGTTTAGTGTTTAAAACTCTAAACAATAGTACTTTATGAGTAATTTCTTTTGAGTTTATGTTAGTAGTTTGCTTCCGCAAAGACTTTAAGTTTGAGTAGTTAATTCGGAGTTTGAAATGCATGCAAATGGAGTATGATTATGGTTATTATGTTTGTGAGTCTATAATCTTGTTGTGTAGTTGAAGTAGAATGTATATATATACTTGATCGGTGTTTCTGAACCCTGGAAACTACAGTTCCAGGCGTATCAGTCGACCAATGCAAGTATCGGTTGACTGACCTAGGGAACAGAATGATTCGGTCGAGTGAGTCGACTAATGCCCTATCAGTCGACTGGTGCCAATTTGAAAGAAAAAGAGTTGTAAGGTTGACGGTTAATGTGTTGGCCTTGCAACTGAAAGGTCTAAGGGTTAAATCTTGGCAAAGCTAATAAAATTAAAGTTTTTTTTATTTAGCAGTAAAGTCAACGTAACAGCCCTATAAGGTCAAAGTTAGTAAGAGAGGGTCGTTATAGTCAATCATCAAAAAGGGAGAGATTGTTGGTACAAGATGCATCAGTGCTGTCCTCCTCTAAGTGTTTCAATGTTTAACAATATGCTTAAGTTAGTAATATATTAGAAAAGGTAAGGGATAGTCAAGAAATCGATATCAAGGTAAACAAAGTCCTAGTTAACCTAGGCAATAAGTCCTGGTTCGATGAATTGGGCACTAAGTCCTGATCATGGATTGGGCACTAAGTCCTGGCCGAGGGCTGGGGCACCTAAGTCCTGATTATGGATTGGGCACTAAGTCTTGGCCGAGAGCTAGACACCTAAGACCTGACAGAGGGTTGGGCATGACGTCCTAGTTCGAGGAATTGAGCACTAAGTCCTGGCCGAGGGTTGGGCACCTAAGACCTGATCGAGGGTTGGGCACTAAGTCCTGGTGAGTGAAGCTGGGTACTAAGTCCTAGTCGCGGACTGGGCACGAAGTCCTGATCGAGAAGATTGGGCAAAAGTCCAACCGGAGGAGCCGGTTGGCTAACTTCTCCTGAGAGGAGTTGGCGAAGGCACGTTCCCTAGGAAGGGAACTCGGTTCGACCTAGTGTTTCATGAGAAATCCAAAGTTAGAACCATTCATTAAGGCTAAGATTATATGCTTGTTTGTCTTGTCTTTGATTGTATTGCAGGTACCAGGAGTTGGAGCCAAGACAGAAAAGCTAACGCAGGAGAAAAAACTGCCTGGAAGGTCATCCAGGGCGCCTGTATCAATACAAGCGCCCCAGACCTAAAGGGCACCCCAGACTTGGCAGGCCCATCCTAGGCGCCTATTAACACAGGTGCCTGAGGGGTCCCAGGCGCCTGGGAGGGTGACTTTATCCCTGCTGCAAGTTCGGTGCGAAGATAAAGTTTGACCAACGCATAGAGGCGGCTTACAGCCTTACAGGCGCCCAAGAAGATGCTATATAAAGGGGGTCGACCCCTCAACTTAGAACATCAGCTGCGACATCATTCTAAGCATTCTAAGTGACGATAAAGTGCTAGAGACGAACCTCTGTGACCAAGGAGGCTCCAGGAGGAAGTGCGCTGCACTTCGGAGTTCCAGATAGGTCGGGTCTTCGATTTTTGTTTGGTTTGCATTTACTTTATGCTTTTAATTTTCTGTATCTTTTGGTTGTAAAAGTTGCACTGTAAGACGAGTTTCTTCGCCTCCGAAAAGTCCAGAACAGAGGTCATTAGTGGATGGGCTCTTCCCGAGCTTAGGCCTTGGACGTACTGACCCTGGGGGGTTAGGAACCAAGTAAAACCTGCGTGCACTCTGAGTTGTTTGGTTTTTCATTCTTTCTATTTTCCGCTGCTACTAACTCTCTGTCTAGAACGAACAAACGAACCTCGAAGTTTATGACAAGTTTACAAAGAAGTTTTAACGAGTCGATATTCACCCCCCCCCCTCTCTATCGACGGCATCGGTCCTACAAATTTTAACATAAATTTTGAGTTTAAAAATACGTTTTAGGTTTAAGTTTTAAGGTTGAAAAAAAATTTATGTTTAAAAATAAGTTTGTGTGGGATCGTTATGAACGATAGAGGAGGGGTGAATATCGATAACGTATTTTTCAAAAATTTATCGAGAGTAAGCACAGCGGAAAAGAGTTTTGCAAGATAAAACACTGCAAACACAATTTATTTTACTTGGTTCAGAGTCTGTGACGGCTCCTACTCCAATGCTCACGATCCTGTAGGACCGGTGTCGTCGATAGAGGGGGGTGAATATCGACCGTAAAATCTTTTAACGCAAACTCGTAAACTTAAGAGTAATCATTCTGGATAGAGCGTTAGTAGCACAGCGGAAAATAAAACAGAAAGAATAAAATACAACACATCGCACGTGGGATTTTTTACTTGGTTCCTAACCCCCCAGGGTCAATACATCCAAGGCCAAAGCACGGGAACTCCCGTCTATTGGAACTTGGATGGCTAGAGAGGGGGGGTGAATATAGCCAGACACTTGAAGTTTTGGGCTTATCGAAATTTCTACGACTCAAAGATTAGTATCACAGCGGAAGCTAAAGAAAACAGAGTATGCAGAAATAAAAACACTAAGCTAAGAGCAAACACAAGAACGCTAACAAAAGGATTTACAAGGTTCGGGATAACTTGCCCCTACTCCTTGGCGTGCCCTTAAGGTGGGTGATCCCTTGATCGTCGGCAGATCAAGCCCCGGAAAATCTGGATAGAAAGCAACCTCCTTCTCGGTGGAGTAACCTCTCCACGGCGTTTCAACAAGGATGAAGTTTTAAGCACAATGAAACACAAGAAAGATCTTACTTAGCACTTAGGGCAGGCAAGAACATAAGCAGCGCTTCACTCGAGCTCCACCCAGCGACGATCTCACGCAAGAACTTCCTTCTTCGTGTCTTCTCGCTGATGGACTCACCAAGCCTCTCGTTTCTTCCTCCCAATGCTCAAGTAGCAGATGGTTGCTTCAAAGATTGCAGTTGCTTGCTCAAGATGATGGAACAACAGATCGCACAAGCAAAGTGTGGAGAAAACAATCGCGCAGCAAGAACTCAAGCCAGAAGTCACTTCACCGAACTCTCCTCCTGCTCTTCTCCGCTATGCTCCTTTTGTTTCTCCACTGAACGCCAGGTGACACTATCTCACTGCAGCCTCCAGCTGCTCACCTGCCAACGAAGATATGATAAATTATAGAAAAACTTTTATTTTGGACAAAAAAAAAAGATATCTAAATATAAATAAAATAGTATTTTATTCTAAATTATATATTTTAGATAGAAAATTTGATGCAGATGTTTTTATAGCAGCTATACAATAACATTTACCTATTATAACAACTAAACATAACTACCAAAATAACATTGAAATAAGGAATATATTTTGAGTCTCAACTTGGAACATTATAGAAGATTTTTTCTTTTAATGAACAATTAATCTAAGGATGTTGATGGTCTGAATAAATTTTCATAAATATTTCTTAATTTACTTCTATGATTAATGGAGAATTTTTATGTGATTGAATCGGTAATATATATAATAAAAATAAAATATTTGATGATGCATTTTTTTGAATTTTTTTCTTAAGAGACGTGAAATATTTTTTTTAATACGGGACGTTTTTATTCGTGAACATATGTCAGTAATAAAGATGAAAAATTTAATAAATGAATTAAGAGATAATAAAACACTAAAAAAACACAAATAGAGTTTGACACCGTTTAAAAATAATTATTTTAAAAATTGATCGTGTACATAAATTTATTGTACAGTTGGTAATCTACCTTCAAAATTTATATGGCGAATTTCAGACACTTAAATAAATTATATATATATAAAAAGATGATTTCTTACGCAAGACTCCGTTTTAGCAGTCCTATCGCTGTGAATTCTCATCAACGATCAGAATTAATTTTCATCCGATCTAACGGCATATGTTTCACTAGCGGTTACGGGACATCAATTCCCTTTCCCATTATACCCTTCGGAGAAACAATTACTGTTATCGGTAACCACCCTCGCACCTTTACTTCTGGCCTGCTGGAGAGAGAGAGAGAGAAAGAGAGAGAGAGAGACGATGGTAATGGCGATCTAGGGTTGCGAAATCGATGTGCTGCCTCTCTTCCCCAAGATCTGCGACGTTTGGTTGAGGCAAAAAATGGGCGTCTGCTACGGGAAGCCTGCGTTGCCGGTGGCGGGCACGCCTACCTCCTCTCCGCTTGCAGAAGAGAAAGAGGAGGTCGCCACGAAGGAGAATGGCGCCACACCGGAAGCTGGAGAGAAGGTTGCGGAGGAGAGAGCAGCTAAGCCCTGGGCTTCGCCTTTCTTTCCCTTCAATAGTCCCAGCCCGGCTCTCCTTGGACTCCTTGAGCTTCCCTCAGCCAAGCTCCAGTCAGCAACTCCAGTCTGCAGCTCCAGCCGTTGCAACTTGAGATGACAAATGGACAAACCTGCTCCAAGGAAAGGCCTCCATTGACTCTCCTTGAGTGTTTGAATCCTTCCCTATCACCTGCAGCTCAATCAGAGTATTAGCACAGCATATCAAGCAGAAAATCGAGTATCAGAGGTTAAGCGCAGAGAATCAGATACGTTCAGACGCAATCAGAGCGTCTGGCAGTGCATTTTGAATTAAAGTGATCGGTCACCGGACCGATCCAGGGCTCGTGGGTCGGTCACCAGACCGATCTACCGCTTTGCTGGGACTCCCAGCTTTCGCGGTGACACAGGCCTAATCGGTCACCAGACCGATCAGAGTGAAGCCTGATCGGTCACCAGACCGATCAGGATAGCCACTATCCGATCAGGCTCAAGCCTGATCGGTCACCAGACCGATCAGGATAGCCACTATCCGATCAGGCTCAAGCCTGATCGGTCCACTTCTGAGTGAACAGTAATCGCAGAAATCAGATCCTAGGTCATGGATCGGTCACCAGACCGTTCAGTAGCTGATCAGTGGGGGAACTCAACTCACTGAGTGCTCCCTGATCGGTCACCAGACCGATCAGGAGCAAAGCAGTGAGGAAGCTGCCTGCTCCCTGATCAGTCACCATCAGAAGCCAAGCAGTGAGGCAACAGCCTGCTCCCTGATCGGTCACCAGACCGATCAGGAGCCACACAGTGGGTTCCCAACCTCACTGTGTGCTCCCTGATTGGTTACCAGACCGATCAGTCATCGCTGGATCGATCACCAGACCGATCCACGATGGAGCAGCGTGCCAACATCCCTGATCGGTCACCAGACCGATCCAGGGATTCAAACCTAGCCCTCCAAGCTAGAATTTCATCCAACCTAGCCCTCCAAGCTAGGACCTGACCCTCCAAGCCAGGATTTTTCACCTAACCCTCTAGTTGGGACTTTTCACCTAACCCTTCAAGTTAGGACTTTTCACCTAGCCCTCCAAGCTAGGACTTTTCACCCAACCTTCCGAGTTAGGACTTTTCCACACCTAGCCCTCCAAGCTAGATTTTTCACACCTAACCCTCCAGGTTAGGATTTTCCAACACCTAGCCCTCCAAGCTAGGATTTTTCATACCATCCCTAATCCCCGATCAGGACTTAATCATAATCATAATCATCAACCTAAACTAAAATCGATGTCAACACCAAAACAACAATCAGGATCAGACTGCATCAACAATCTCCCCCTTTTTGTTGTTTGACAACCCGATTTTAAGTTTAGGGATTCTCAATCAATTTTCTCAAATTCAGAATCATAGGGGAATCAGGTGTTAGTAATATGAGAGAAGTGTCCTAAGGCAATCGCCTTATGACTGTAAACATTTATTTTAATAAATGAAAATTCACTATTTGAGTATACATGTTTGTGTATTTGATTGGGATCTTAAACTCATTTACTGAATGTCCGCAATACAATTCACAGCATGAGAGAATTTGTGATGAATTCACAACTAGTGATTATCTCTACATGTGCAATTGTGAAGTATTGAAAATATCCCTAGTCGATGAATTGATAAACACGGACACTATCAATTCTGTTGAGACTAGCATGGGTTATTCTCTAATCAGCTGATTCTCACTGGCTGGTGACATTGGGATGTCCGGAGATAAACATGAATGCTAGTTAAGGGAACTAGTTCATTGGAGTTACTGACTGTAAAACTTCACATGGTAGTCTATATATAGACATGTCAGTGAAGTTCTTACTGCAGCTTAAATGCGATGTTCCTTTGACTTGCGGTGTTCAAGTCATCTTGGTCATGGAGACTTATACTTTAACATCTTAAGCAAGCATCTCCAAGGAGGTGTGGACCCAGGATGGTTGGGTATAAGCCGAAGTGCCCGAAGATGTTTGAACAGCCTACAAAGGATTCACCACTCCTTGCGAGGAGATGTATACCCAGGCCTATCGTCGGATTGTTACTCAAAGCCTCTGGCCAGAGCATGTCATGTTTAGAGTATGAGTCTCTTAAATACATGAGAGTAATTAGAAATCCAAAGGACGAGAGAACGTTACTTGGGCTAGGTGTGACGTAGTCAGCCTAGTGGGGACTGACACACACAGACCATGTCCTGAACCAAGTGGGTATAAGATGGTGAAGGGAATGAGTCACGATTCATTAGAGCTGCTGAAGGGTTTCAGAATTATTTCTGAGGTCAACCGTTGATCTTTCGATTAATTGGGGGTTATGATGTACTACTAGGTGCCACTCATGATCGTTCTATAATTGGTTGATTATAGACGGCCAACATAAATCGAAAGCCTATTTAGTCACACGCACTACGAGTAATCCGAGGGATTTAAAACGAGTTGAAAATTAGATTTTCCGATCAAGAGAAATAAGCCGAATCTGAATTTATCAGAGGCGCACGGGAAGCTTAAAATGGTTAAGTCTTTTGAAGGCTTATTGGGCGAATTAAATGAGTTTAATTCGCGAGGGTTTGGCTTGATGTGGCCGGCCAAAGAGGGTATCCACCCTCTTTGGTTTAGTCGGCCACTACAAGGAGAGAAAACCAATTTATTTGATTTATTTTATAAAATAAATCAAGCGCAATTTGTTTTATAAAATTATGAATAAATAAATCTATATAATGAAATTTATATAAAGAGATTTATATAAAGAAATTTATATAAAGAAATTTATAGAAATTTATTCTTTTTATGGAAATTAAAATGAACCATGGATCAGTTTATTTTAATTTTATAAAATCAATTATGAATTGATTTTTCCATGATAAGAAAAATTTATAAATTTCTTGTAAATTTTATTCCATAATAAAAGGAGATATGTATTTGTTTTATTATAAAGTTAGTTATAATAAAACTTGGCATAAACGGAATAATTCATAAGAAAATTTATAAGTTAAATTTCTTATGAAAAATTCCGTTAAAGGGGAGACTTGGCAAGGGAGAGGCTACTATATAAAGGAACCAAGGCTAGGCTTGAATTCCTCAATTGAGTTATCAAGAGATTTAGTAGCTCTCTCTCTCTCTCTCTCTTATTCTCTCCCTCTCCTTCTCTCCTCCTCCTAGGGCCGGCGCCCACTCTTCATCCTAGGGCCGGCGTCCACTCCTCCTAGGGCCGGCACACCTTCACCTCCTAGGGTTGGCGTGAGCTACCTCCACCAAGAAGGTGCCAAAGAAGAAGAAGAAGAAGCGGGTCGCAACTCCTTCCTTCCCGGAATTTTGATTCCGTTACTTGGTGGTTAGTTTCCATCTTTCTCTCTTGATATTCTAGTTGTGCTTTTGGAGAATCTAGTAGTTCTCGTCGGCACAAAACTCGTGGCTTTGCGAAGTCATCCCGAAGAGAACTCGGCGTGGACGCGAATAGAGGCGGAGCTTCCCAGGGACGCTACGGTTGGATCTCGTCCCTTACTTCGAGTTACGCGAGGTAATGAGTAAATTAGTTTACTTTCTGCAAAATTTTAATTTATGATCATGTCCACACATCATAAGGTCGCATGCTAGATACGTGGTTAAAAATAATTTGAGAAATTATTTATGCTAATTCTTCCGTTGCACGTAAATATTTTAAAATTTACGAACTCGTATCCTTGTCAACATGCACCCGGTCTCAACATCAGGATCCTCCCCCTACAATATTATCATCCCAAACTTAACCAACCACACTCTCCCCCTTTGTCGAACACCGAAAAGGGTCTAGAGAGGCTGTTAAGTCTAACCATATTCCCCCTCAACCCTAGGGGTATCCCAAAACAACAAAGGTATAATTGATTTATTTTGATAAACATATGAACACATATGACAAAGATAAGGCATGACACAACTAGCATATGTATCATATGGACATGACGTCATAAGCAGAATCATAACACGCAAACATGTAGATAGAAATCATGTGAACACACATATAAGCCAACAATCAAAACAAGATAAGGCAAATGTGAAATACATGAAAAATATCAGATGCATCATTAAGCAAAATCTAGTCATAGTCAAGTGCATCAAATCCAGACAACTAATCAGATGCATATCAATGCATCAAAATCAAGGCACGTGTGGCACAAGGCCATAAAACAACAAGTCATGGGCATACAACTCGACAATCATACAAACCAAACAGTCAGATAGCATCAACCCTCAGCAGGGGCATCGTCTGATGAATCATCAATGTATATAACATCCCCTGGTGGAGTGCTGCTAGAGGTCGCAGCTCCAGGAAATGTGTGATGGTACCACTCCTCATACCACGTCTCCTGCAGTGAGCAGATCCCAGAAACGTCGGATGCGAGAGCGTCGAGTCGGCGATCGAAGGACCGGAACTCTGAGCTGACCTCCTGGTGCCAGAGCTCGGAAATATGTAGCTTGCACTGCATCAACCGCTCTAACTCCGCAACCTGCCAGTGTAGGTCAGGAGCCCACTCATCATAATCCTCAGCACCAGCGAACGGCTCCTGATCAGAGGCTGCTCTTGGTAACTCCCCCACATGTCGTCGATCCTTCCACCTCAGCCCCTGTGATCTGACAACAATGCCAGACTGAGCCATCATGCGATGATCAATTCGACAGTCCTGTCGAATCATGGGTACAATGCAGCCCTGTGAAATGTTAATGCCAACCGACTCCAGCCAGGCAGTGATGATGTGGCCAAATGGCATATAAACTGTTTGGTCGTACATCTGACTGTGGACAATGATGGAGAAATAGACTGAAGCCACTGGGTCAAAGTCTAACTGCTGATGCATCCCGTAGAGCATCAAGCAGTGGAACGGGTGAATCTCATCTAAGTGTTTTAAAGTAGTCAGGAGGAGACAATTCGTGATGATCTTAAACAAAACATACTCAATGGGGGAAAGGTGAAGAGCAGGAAATGTGGGAAAATCACGGGTGCGCTCACCGGATCCCCTTGGCCTGGGATGACCTAGAAAATACTCGTAGATGGAATCAGGAGTGGCTCCATCAAAGGGAACCGGAAGAGGATCAGGAAGATAAGGGTAGAGAGAAAAATCATTTTTTGACCGGCGACACCCAAGAAAGTCAGTGAAAATAGATCGATTAAAATTAAGATCGACACTGGCGACACGGGTCCTCCACTCCGTGCCCTCTCCACTGACCATGTTGTTATAGAATTCAGAGACCAAATCAAAGTTGATTGACCTCTCAAGGTAAAGAATGGGTTGAAGATTATAATGTTCAATAATTTGCCGAACTGTTGGACAATGTTCAAAGATGAAGGTTTGGTCCACAGTTCGACATGACATCAGTTTGAAGTTGTGCCATTAAAAATCTAGAGCATAATGAATGTTTTGAAACCTAGTATGTGGAGGTAGAGGAGGTCCCGAAGGAGGTGTAGATGATGAAGGGTCTTTGCCCTTTGAGCTTCCCTCCACTGGTTCTTTCCCCTTGGATGATCTTCTAAAAGATGGAATGATCAAGACAGCAGGTTTGATCAAGAGAAGTAATCGAATCATGATACAAATTAAGGTTTGATCAAGAGACAAGATGCAATCAAAGACCCAATCAGTAAGCATAAGGTAAGACATTGATCAAATTAGATTTAATCAGTAGGTGTGGATCATGGCAACAGATTTGATCACGGAGAAATAATCATAAGGTAAGACATTTGATCAAAAGTAAGACATGGCAAGGAAAGGTCGCGACACAACAATAAAACACCAAAACATGATTAGCCTCAAATACATAGTCTATGAACTGATCTGTAATGAAAACTGACAAAAACGCTTACTTAGGTGCCATTGGTGTGTAGTGAAGAAGATCTTGAAGTCTGGAAGAAGAGCTCACGCAGGAGAAAGTTCTCAGCGCAAGAGATGAGCGCAAGACCTTGAGTGAGAAGAGAACTTGCAGAAAACAGGGAAGAGCTCGTAGAAGCCCTTCGCAGGAACTCGCACGCACAGAGTTTCTCGCACAAGAAGAACTTACACACAGCAAATGGAGAGGAGGTCGCACGCGCAAAGGAAGAAGGAGAGGGGGTCTTCGGCGCTAGGGCTTGGGAGAAGAGGGGTTTTCGCGAAGTTATTAGGTTGGTGGATCGGTTCACCAACCGAAATTTAATGTGATCGAACGGATCACCGTTCGATCTGAAAGCGCCCAGACCGATCAGGCTTCACCCTGATCGGACTGGCCTGGTCCTGATCGGTCGGGTGACCGATCAAGCAGGCTCCTAATCGATCGGCTGATCGATCAGGAAGCGAACAGTAGAGTCGGATGATATTCGAGAAGCCCCCCTGATCGGTCTATGGACCGATCACCACAGGGGGCCAGATCGGTCCGGGGACCGATCCAGGCAAGCACAGAATATTTGGACAAAATTTCGCAAAGTCTCTGCTGCCCCTCTGATCGGTATGTGGACCGATCACCACAGGAGGGAGCCAGATCGGTCCGGGGACCGATCAGCCCTACTCCTGATCGGTCCAGTGATCGATCAGGGTTCCTGATACTCCCTGATACGATCTGAAACTTGCAGTTTCAGATTTCCACATGATTTCTGAAGAGATCTGATGAAAGATATCGATCTTGAAAGTGATCCCTTGACTATAATTGATCCCTAAACAAGGATCAAAGGTCCTTATGGTTTGAACAAATCACTTTGCTCCACCCAAGTGGAGTCAAACTCAATCAACAATCATTCAATCAATTTCAATCAAGATTGTGCCAAATTCAAGTTTCCAATCAAGTTTCCTTGATTGGAATGTCCAAGTATGATCATGGAGCCAAATACACATATGTTATGCATTGGTTTTCCCCATACTTGGTCACCGAAGTGATTTTTATCTCGTCAACTTAATTTCTCAAGGGATGCATTGACATTTTGAGAGATTGAGTTGAACCTAACATCTCACCCCATTTCTAGCAAACAAAAACGTTTTGTTGAACCTTATAGTTTGTGTGAGATGTCCCCAAAGTTACCCAATTGTATCCCAACAATTAGAACTAATCATGAAGGGTTTTGAATGCATTTGATGTTTATGAAGCGCGACACATTCCCAACTCCCTTCTTAAGAAGCTAAACTCATTTTCGGGAGTGGTTTAGTGAAAATGTCAGCGAGGTTTGACTTGGACTCTACATGTGAGAGTACAATATCTCCCCTAGCAACATGATCTCTAATGAAGTGGTGACGCACTTCAATATGCTTAGTCCTAGAGTGATGGACTGGATTCTTGGTTAGGTTAATTGTGCTAATGTTGTCACACAACACATGCACACCTTTGTAGCTTAATCCATAGTCCTCTAGAGTATGAATCATCCACAACAATTGCGATATGCTCTCTCCCATAGCAATATATTCTGCCTCGGTCGTGGAGAGAGCAACACAATGTTGCTTCCGACTTGACCAACTAACTAGAGATGATCCTAGAAATTGGCAACCCCCACTTGTGCTTTTCCGATCCAACTTACATCCAGCGTAGTCAGAATCGGTATAACCAATTAGTCAAATGATTCGGTACGGGGGTACCAAAGACCAACTCCAATTGTGCCTTTAAGATATCTCAAAATCCTCTTAACAGCGATTAAGTGAGATTCCTTGGCACAAACTTGATACCTAGCGCACATACCCACAGCGAAAAGAATATCAGGTCGACTAGCTGTGAGGTATAGCAAACTACCTATCATGCTCCGATATTGAGTCAAATCAACGGTTTACCACTCTCATCATTGTCTAATCTTGTGTTTGTAGCCATGGGAGTGGTTACCTCTTTTGAATCACTCATATTGAATTTACGGAGCATTTCTTGAGTATACTTTGATTGGTGCACATGGATCCCATCTCGGGTTTGCTTGATTTCAAGTCCAAGGAAGAAAGTCAACTCTCCCACTAGACTCATTTCAAATTCACTCTCCATGTGTCCAATAAATTCATTTAAATAGCCCTTGTTATTTGAGCCACAAATTATGTCATCGACATATATTTGGGCTACAAAAATATTGTCACCATCTCTCCGTAGAAACAGTGTAGGGTCTATTTGGCCTCTAACAAAGCCTTTTTCAATTAGGAATGTCGACAACCGCTCGTACCAAGCTCGGGGTGCTTGTTTAAGGCCATAAAGTGCCTTCTTGAGCATGAACACGTGGTTTGGGAATTTGGTACTCTCAAACCCCGGAGGTTGTTCAACATAGACCTCTTCTCTAATTAAACCATTTAGAAAGGCCGATTTGACATCCATTTGATATAACTTGAAACCTTGATGTGTTGCAAATGCAAGCATCAATCGGATGGACTCTAATCATGCCACGGGAGCATAGGTCTCAACATAATCAAGGCCTTCAACTTGACTATAGCCCTTGGCTACTAAGCGTGCCTTGTTTCTTATGATTTCTCCCTTATAGTTCAATTGGTTCTTGAAGACCCATTTGGTTCCAATGATGGTGGTCTTCTTAGGTCTAGGGACTAAGTCCCAAACTTGACTTCTTTCGAATTGACCTAGTTCATCTTGCATCGCAATGATCCAATCGGGATCATTTAATGCTTCATCAATTTTTCTAGGTTCAATTTTGGAAATTAGAACAACTTCATTAGCCTCATTCCGAAAGAATGATCTAGTCCTAACCCCATGATGGATGTCTCCAACAATTTGGTCTTGGGGATGACTAGAGGCTAATCTAGTTTGCCTAGGTGTTGGTGGTGCTTCTTGAATAGTTTCACTAGACACAAGCTCAGCCTCAGGATCCGGCTGACCTATGGGTTGTCTAGGCTCACCGTCATCGGATTCATCACCATCAACAACATTTGGACTTTCATTCAAACTTAGTCTCCTAAGTTCGAATTGAACTTCATCTTCTGGTTGTTCATTGGCCTTTGGAATTTCTTCAAAGACAACATCAGAAGACTCTTCAACCAATCTAGATTTCTTATTGTAGACCCGGTAGGCTTTGCTAACTAGGGAGTACCCGACTTGTATCTCTTCATTAGCCTTTACCGTGAGCTTTCCAAGATGATCCTTGGTGTTTAGGATGAACACCTTACAACCAAACACCCTAAGGTGTTTAATCGTAGGTGGTTTCCCAAACCAAAGTTCATGGGGAGTCTTCCATAAGAATCTATGGATGAGGACTCGATTTTGCACATAGCAAGGCGTGTTTACAACTTCGGCCCACAAATAACTCGGTAATGAGTACTCATTGAGCATGCTTCGTGCAGCCTCTTGTAGAACACGGTTCTTCCTCTCTACAACACCATTTTGTTGTGGTGTTCTAGGTGTGGAGAACTCATGTCTATACCCTCTATCTTAACAAAATTCTAAAAATCGTTGATTTTGAAATTCACTTCCATGATCACTTCTAATTGTCTTAATTGTTGATGATTTTTCATTTTCAACTCTTCTACAAAAGAAAATGAAAACATCTAAGGTTTGATCCTTATATTTAAGAAAATAAGTCCATGTATATCTAGTAAAATCATCAATGATAACAAAGCAATATCTACTTCCATTCAATGATATGATAGTGCTACAATCAAATAGATCCATGTGAAGTAAATCTAAAGCGGTAGATGTACTTACAGCGCTTTTACCTTTATATGTAGATTTTGTTTGCTTACCCATTTGACATGCATCACAAATTTTTCTTTTCATACTTGATGCTTGGTAAGCCACGAACTAATCCTTGTTGCCAACTTCGGATTTCTTTATGTTAACATGTGCTAGCCTCCGGTGCCAAAGGGTGGACTCCTCTTCTTTTGACATGAGACACTTAGCAGAAACATTAGTAGCACTTTTAAATGAAACTTGATAAATATTGTCTACTCTTGTTCCTACTAGTACTGTGTCCAAGGTGTCATGTTGTCTAACTAGACATTGACTTGGTTGAAAATCAATTGTGTAACCCGTATCACACAATTGACTGACACTTAGGAGATTAAATGTCATCCCCTTGACTAGAAGGACATTTGAAATTCTAAGACATTCGGATATTTGAATGTCTCCTATTCCTATAACCTTAAGACTACCATTGTTACCAAATGAAACATTACCTCTACTTTTTCTTTGAAGGGTAGTAAACAATGATCTATCCCCGGTCATGTGTTTGGAGCACCCACTATCAACGAACCAAGTTGATAGATGCTCCCCCTCAATCATAACCTACACAATTCGAAAAATGGAAGATTTAGGTACCCACACCTTGGGACCTAAAGCATCTACTAAACAAGACTTAGGCACCCATGCCTTGACAACTTTCTTTTGAGCCCTAGGTGTCTTAGATTGTCTCATATTAGTCCTAGACATCAAGGACACAAATGAAGGTTCTTTGGGTCGGTAACCAATACCGGCCCTATTGTAGACTGCCCTTTGGGCATTCAAAATCATGTCTAGGGTCTTTGAGCTTGTTGAGAACTTCTCAAGAATATTCTTGAGTCTCTCAACTTCACTCTTCAATGATTTATTTTCATCCTCAACAATTCAACATGTAAATCATCTACATCCTCAACCCTAGAGATTTCAAATGTTCAATCTCAATTTTCAAAGATTTAATTTCATCTTCTAACATTTCAACATGCAAGTCATCTATGTTCTCATCCCTAGATGACTTCAATTGTTCAACTTCTAATTGCAATGATTTAACCCTATTTTTTGATTTTTTCAACATATTGGTTAAGCATGCAATTGCTCTATAACATTTTTCAAGTTCGGGAGAGGTTACCTCTTCATCATCCGAAGATGATGAAGCCGCGTTTGAGGAGTCGGAGGATTCATCACTGCTTTCTTCTCCTCCAAGAGCCATGAGTGTCATATGCCGTGTACTCTTCTCCTCCTTTTCTTCATCGGATGAACTTGAGGAGGATTCATCCCAAGTGGCCTTCAAGGCCTTCTTCTTCTTGGATTTTTCTTCCTTCTTCTTGGATTTCTCCTCCTTCTTCTTTAGCTTTGGGCATTCACTCTTGAAATGCCCTTTCCTGCCACACTCATAACAAGAAGCATTAGACTTATCAACTTTAGCTTCACTAGGGTTACCTTTACCCTTGAAGCGTCGACCCCTTCTCATCATCCTTCTCACAAAATTTGCCATCTCGGAGGAAGAAGACCCGCTGCCATCTTCCTCGGAATCGGACTCGGATTCGGAAGAGGATGAAGATGAAGAGACTTCCTTCTCCTTCTTCTTCTTGTTGGATCTTTCCCCTGCAACTAAGGCAATCCCCTTCTCCTTGGGGCCTTTGTTAGCCATTTCATGCAATTCCATTTCACAAAACAAATCATCTAATTTGACAATTGATAAATCCTTGGAAACTTTGTAGGCATCCACCATGGATGACCACAAAGCATTCCTTGGAAATGCTTTTAACACATACCTCACAAGGTCGCGGTTCTCGACCTTTTCATCAATAGAATGAAGACCATTGAGGACCTCCTTGAACCGGCTATGGAGTTCACTTACGGTTTCATTCTCCTTCATGGAGAGATTTTGAAGTTGGTTGAGGAACAAGTCCCTCTTGGCGATTCTTGAATCTCGGGTGCCCTCGTGGAGTTCTATGAGCTTGTTCCACAAGTCTTTTGCACTTGTGAATGGACCAACCTTGATGAGTTGGTCTTTGTTCATGCCGCATTGTAGGGTCACCACCGCCTTCACATCGGCTTCACTCTTTCGGGTTTGTTCAGTCGACCAACGCCATGATTCGAGTTCCTTGCCTTCATCATCCTTTGGAGGGGTAAAGCCCTCCTTCACCGCGAACCAAGTGTTGATGTCCATCTTTAAGTAATACTCCATCTTCGATCTCCAATATTGGAAATCTGTGCCATCGAAGAAGGGGGACGGGTGGTGGAAAAACCTTCTCTCAAGCCATGGATGATAGCTCTCGGTTGTTAATCCGCTTGTACAGAGCCCCAAGCTCTGATACCACTTGTTGGAACTTGGATGGCTAGAGAGGGGGGGGTGAATATAGCCAGACACTTGAAGTTTTGCGGCTTATCAAATTTCTGCGACTCAAA